>QRFJ01000356.1:544352-607122 GCA_006176705.1 Cocos nucifera | reverse complement strand
GAAGGCTATGTAATTAATTTCTTAAGGACCATTGTAACATTCTTTATGAAGAAAATTTAAAATTGCAAATGGTTTCTTATTTAACGATCTTTATCTCAATTACATGTTGATGATCTATTTTTAACTTTTTGAGCAAAATGTGAAATTACCATAAAATCAAAAGTCCTAGGGATAGTCCTAATGATAGGGTATCTTATGGCACTAAGATTAGGTCATATAGCAGAAGATAGGCGTTAACAAATTAGAGAAACTAGGCTATTGATGCATTGACTTTCGAGTCATATCCAATTTGTGAATCCTATCTTCATGGCCAAAATGACTAAGCTTCCTTTTGTAGGACATGGGGAAAGGGCCACGGATCTTCTGCCCTAGGTACATATTAGATGTGTGCGGCCCATTTGATGCCGGCTAGAGGCAACTTAGTCTACTTCATAATCTTTATCGATGATTTATCAAGGTATGGATATGTGTAACTTATGAGACACAAGTTTGAAGCATTTGAAAAGTTCAAAGAATTCAGACATGAAGTAGAAAAGCAAATTGAAAAATCAATTAAGGTTCTTCGATCAGATCGAGAAGGTGAATACCTTAGTCGAGAATTCCTGAACTATCTCAAGGAAAATGGCATAGTCTCTTAATGGACTCCATCAGGAACACCTCAACTCAATGAGATTTCAGAACAGAGGAACCGAACCCTATTAGATATGGTCCAATCCAGATGAGCTTCACAGATCTCCCTAATTTTCTTTGGAGATACTATTTGTTAACTATAATTTACCTACTGAATAGGATTTCTTCTAAAATCGTTTCTACCACACTGTATGAGATATGGCCATGGTAAAAAATTAAGTTTGAGTGTCATCTTAGAATTGTGTGTGATTGTCCGACTCATGTCAAAAGATAACAAGCGGATTAAGTTAGACTTTAGGTCCCTTTAGAGCTCGGATTCATAGGATATTCCTAAAAAGAGTCCATTAGGATATTATGTTTTCTATATTCTAGATATCACAATATGAATTGTGAGTCGATATGCATCTTCTTAAAAATAGTTTATTCAAGATAGCGGCTTGGAAAGTAGACAAGTCGATGAGAAAGTCTCATAAAGAGCAATGAGCTAAGGACCAAATGGAACCAATTCAGGTTAAGCCAATCCATACACTACCCTCCTCCACCTTGTAGATCGGAAAGGATTTTCGTCCCTCTAAAAGGTACTTATGTACTATTTCAGAGGATGTTGAGAAATATGTTCCTCATAGTGTAATGGTTGCATGTGATGATCCCAAACCTATAATGAGGCGATATTTAGATATCGACTTGTAAATGAGTTAGAATAAATGAAGTTCAAAATTGACGTCGTGCACTCAAATCGAGTTTGGACCTTGGTAGGATCCACTAGAAGTAATAGTACCTATTGGGGTGTAAATGAATCTTCAAGAGAAAGATTGGTGCAGATGAAAATGTGGAGACATTCAAGGCTAGATTAGTGGTAAAAGGTTATAGTCAACATGAAGGCCATTTGACTATTAGGATACCTTTTCGCTAGTAGCTATGCTAAAATTCAGTTCGCACATTGCTTGCTGTTGTAGCCTATTTCGATTATGAAATATGGTAAATGGATGTAAAAATGGCGTTCTTAAATGAATATCTTGAGGAAGATATCTATATGGAACAACCGTTAGGTTTCACATCCAGTGATGATGATCACAAGGTTTGCAAGCTGCAAAGGTCCATATATGGACTTAAGCAAGCATCTCGGAGCTAGAACACTCATTTTAATGATGTGATCAAAATGTTTGGTTTCATTAAAAATGAGGAGTCATGTATCTTCAAAAGGATCAGTGAGAGCACTGTTGTCTTTCTCGTATTGTACGTGGATGACATCCTCCTTATCGAAAATGATATTCCTATGTTGACCACATTTAAAATATGGTTATCTAAAGAATTCTCCATGAAAGACCTAGGAGAAGCATCCTTTATTTTAGAAATTAAGGTCTATAGAGATAGACCGAATAGGATGCTAGGACTTTCACAGAAGATGAACATAGAGGAAGTACTAAAGAGGTTTAGTATGGAAAACTCTAAAAGGGGTTTAATACCCTTCAGACATGGCATTCATCTTTCTAAGAAGATGTGCCCTAGCACACCTGAGGAAATAGAACGCATGAGCAAGATCTCTTATGCTCCAACAATAGGGAGCCTCATGTCTGCCATGCCACGTACACAACCTGATATAGCCCATGCCGTAGTGTCATGAGTAGATATCAGTCGAATCCAGATGAAGAACACTGGACTTTTATGAAATGTATCCTTAAGTATTTGAGAAAAACTAAGGATATGTTGTTGGTCTTTGGTAATGGAGAACTCCAAGTCTAGGGGTATACAGACTCGGACTTTATGTCCGATGTAGATGATCAAAAGTCGACATCTGAAAGTCTATTTTTGTGCAATGGTGGAGCTGTCAGTTAGAAAAGTTTCAAACAGATAGGTGATAGCGGATTCCACCATGGAAGCAGAATATATCGCTACATCAGAAGCTACGAAGGAGGCATTTTGGTACAAGACATTTGCCATAGAGATTGGAGTAATGCCATCAGATGCCATTCCTCTGTACTGCGACAACAATGGCACCATAGCCCTTGCTAACAAGCCAAGATCTCACCAAAAATTCAAGCACATCGAACGGCGATACCACCTCATCCGCGATTACCTCGAGAAGGATTACGTTAAGATCAAGAGAGTCGACTCCGCAGATAATGCGGCAGACCCACTTACAAAGTCATTGGGCCAGCAGAAGATCGAAGCCCACTTTGAGAAGATGGGACTTAGATTTGTAGCCAATTGGCTTTAGGTGAAGTGGAAGTTTATTAGATATGTGTGCCCTAGAAGCTAGAATTGGCTGACACTTATAATACACTTCTAAGGGCAAAATTATAATTTTGACTATAAATAATAAAATGAATTATTTTCTATCACATAGTGTATTTAGTGTCTATGATACATCCTTTGAGTTAATGGTAATGATAATTCTTATTTTCAAGAGTTGAAAATTTAAGATAAGAATTTTCATTATTAACTCATAAAATGCTCCTGACCATAGGATCATCATGAGGGTGGTGATTGATCCAGAAGGTTAGTCTACAATCGCTTCTTTATAATAGATGAGTCTTAAGTCTACGGTGTAGAGATACCGGAGCGAGAGTATAGGTACTCGTTAGAGAACAAGGGCACTGAGCATGACCACCTCGAGTAGTCATAAGGAAGTCTACCTTCTCGTCGATGACTGACTCGATGCTGCAGTGGTGTGTCTGATTTTTTGACCTGAGGTGCATCGACAGTTCACCTTGAGGGTGTTATAGTTTGACTACACCATGACTCGATCTCCTAGCTATTCGAAATTCTGAGGTGTATGTTGGCTATAGCATATTCATTGTAGAAATTGGATTGCACCAAGATGAAATCTATCTACCTCGGTGGATGAGGAGTAGCTCTATGATGATCATGAGAATCAAGTCCATAAGCCCATGGCCATGGCAAAGAGTGAAATAATAGAAAGAGTTTCTATTAAGGTTTTCACATCGGACTTGAATCAAATGATTAAATCATATGATAGAAATTAGAGTTTGACGAGTTCACCTTAACCCCAATCTGATCGAGGCTTAAGATAGAAGAACTTAATCACACAAATAGCTGCACCGAGAGGTTCATTTTTAATTTTGATGAGTTGCCACCATATGCTGCTAGATGTCACTGGTGGATTTTGGGAGTAATTAGAATGATTTAGATGATCGATCATTCTAAGTTGTCTGAATCAGAAAAGTTCTGATCCATCAAAAGTAGTTTCGATGATGTCGATGATGGAGATCATGACATATCCCATTACCAATTGGACTAAGGGTTTGGATCTAGATATCATCAATTGGACTAACACAATTCAATTGATTTGAATAAGATTCAATTAGGTTCAAAGAAATCATGCTCGCACATGATTGATCCTAACGTTCTTCTTTTTCTATCTTAAAAGTTATCTCGACTGAGCCAAATGAGTTCATACTCACTTAGGTACCTTTACCTAGTCTGACTGGAGCTTGTCCAAGTTAGAAAAGGGTTGTCTTAATTTATTAGATAAATTTGAGATAATACCTACCATTTTTTGTCACTCACTAATTCTTGTACTTTGACTTGGTCAAACATTGACCATTGACCCTTGGACATCTGCCCATATGTCATGCACTTATTGGAGAGTAGATAGGGGCTTGTCCCCTCTCTGGAAATTGAAAAGAAGGGGACGCATGCCTAGGATGGCGTGTGCCTATGGATAAGGATGCTGGAGTCCCATACGGATGGGACTCCATGTTGCTTGTTGGATTCAAACTAGGTGACCCTCACCTATAGACTTTAACCAGTCTTAGGCACCACCTTAGGATAAATCCGTGGGTCTCTCATCCCACCAATTAGATTTAGATCTGATTGAATAAAGCAACGCGATTGGTTGAGGTGATGCAGCACTGCATGGCGCAGCAGAGTCTATAAATAGACCCTATCTGCACCCACTTTTTAATAAGTTCATCTTAGCCCACGCCCTAAGGCTATCCCTCTCCCTTCTCCACGTCACCATCTGGCCCTCTCCCTCCTCTCCACGCCCAAGAAAGTTGGGTTCTTCTGATTAGTGTGAGTCAGGCAAGAAAGGCTGACGAAAAAGGAAGAAGGCAGCACTGCTGCAGAGATGACGGATGATCTTCAGAAGGTATTTTGAAGATTCTCCAAATCAGATCCAAATTTGATTTTTGAAAAAAAAAAAAGAGAAGGAGAAGATCTCTAGATCCAGTCCAAGTGGATATCGGTAGAGGCCAGGTGCTTGCGTGGCTAGATCCAGAACCTCAGAGCTTCCACAGGATCATCAACGGATAATCAAATTACCCAAGATCAAGGTATAAATTAATTCAGAATTAATTTAGTTTTATTTTCTTAATTATTAATTTATAAATCAGATCTGAAAAGTGTCAGATCTGATCTGGATCTGAGAGAAATTTTTTTTTTGAAGTATGCCTCTCAATCCAATCAGATCTGAACGAACTTGATCCAAAAAATCTAGATTTTCCTTCATCTACCTTATTTAAAATCCTGAGTGAAAACTCAATTAACCTTGCTTTGTTATCTTTCTACCAAACTAAGGTAGGGATCCACGAATTTAAACATCTAGAATCTAGTCCTAAGGCTGATTCAAATTTGATAAATAAAGTAGACTTTTTTGCTCAAAAATTAGATCAAGTCCTAACCCTAGATCAACAATCTCCTGTACAATTCACATCATCTTCTAATTATTAGGAGATTTGTTCAATCTATGCTAGCCTAACCCATCATGTGAGTTGATATCCTATGACTGCACAGTTTTCACCTTTTATCCAAGAATAAGTCTAAGCTGCTAAAGGCTACTCCAAGCCAGTTAATGATCTATTTTCAAATTCATATAACTCTGGCTGGAGAAATTATGTCAATTTTTCTTGAAAATCACAACAGACTCGGGCTCAGATCCAAACTCCATCAATACAAAATTATCAGAACAGATCTCAATACCAGAGCTATGCTTATAATAGAGGTCAGTCTAGTAAGCTTTTCTAGCCACCACATCATAATCAGCCCTTATACCCACCTCCTAAATAGACCAATCTAGCTGACGATAGATTTAACCAACTTCAACAATTGATTCTAACTCAACAACAATCTATCATCAGGCTAGAAGCTCAAATTGGACAACTAGCTGAATCTAACATGAGAAGAGAACTAGATCAATTATCGAGCCTACCAATTTCAAACAATCCATCTAATATCCACCAATTATCTGGACCAAGTTATCAATTTAATATCTCACTTAAGAATCCTCAATTTGAGAATACCAAAGTAATTCCTGAACTTAAAAACTATAGGATTCTTATGGATCCATACCAAGACTAGGTGAAAGAGGCTAGTATTGATGCTAGCCAAAATAAAAATTTAGAGGAATAGGTTAGTACTGAGACTAACCATAGAGAAGAACCCGAGCTAGAAATTAGTACTGATGCTAGTTTTAGTTTAAATGAGATAGACATAGGGAAAAAGAGAATAGATGATTTATCCGAGACTTATAAACCTAATGTCCTATTCTCTTCAACCCTAGAAGCTAATTCTTCTTACAAAAATCAAGAGGCATGCAATGAAGTGTCAATGAAGTTGTTTAAGCAAGATCACATTAATTTACCTTCAGAATTAAAATCGCCTTTAGTCACCCTTCCAGCACCCATTGGATCAAACTTAACTCCTAATACAAAAACTCAATTCATGAGTATTTTAGAAGAACAAATAGAAGAAATTCTTAATAAACATGGGTCTGAGAATGGGGTCACAAATTATGTCTCTAAAATTAACAACGATTATATCAATCAAGGGATAAAAAATTATCTTCCTGAGATTAGCAATCCAAAATCATTAGAATTTATCAATCCAGTATTTGACATAGAATAGTAAGCTGCATTATGTTTGGCTGAAGATGATAAACTTAGCGCTTGTTGGGAGGTAACTCAATATTTATTTTTTTTTAGTTTAATTTATCTTTTTATTTGATTTTCCTTTTAGGACATGTTGAATAAATTGGAGGGAGAGTCCAAATTTTCAAAGGCATATACTGGACCAAAAATATAGTCAGGTGTATTCTTTCATGTTCTTTATTATATCCTTTATTTTTTCTTCTCCATTAAGGACAATAACAATTAAGTTGGGAGGAAGAAAAATAAAACTTTTAAAAATTTTAAGTCCTCAAAAAAGTTAGTATTTAGTATTTAGACACCTAATTATGCTTAATAATTGAATTAAACTAAGTATTTTTTAAAAAAAAATTGATGCACAGATCAAAAAATTTATGAGATATTGAGGAATCAAGTATTAAGAAAACTCAATAAAGAGTTAAGTCTAAAACATAAAAAAAAATTTCTTTGAGCATTTTTAATTTATTTCTACTAGCATTAAAGAAAAATTTACTTTTTATGGGCTTGTGTAGGATAACTATATATTTCTTCATATAAAAAATTAAATAAAATAGTTTTCAAGTACTTGTCACTGAGTAACCGGACCTCTTTACCTAAGCAAGCATTGAATTTTGCATCAAAATATGGAAAGGATAAAGAAGCTCATTGTAAAGCTAGTCTTAACTCGTAGTCTGTTTGATTTGAGCTAGTAAGTCTGAGGGATATTCTATACGTAGTGCTCTAAAGCCAACTAGTTTGGAAGTCATTGACCCAAAACTCGCTACATGGATCAAATAGAAAGCTTAAGAGGTTAAGACACTCCATAGTGGTACAATGTTAAAAAAATAAAAAAAAATATTGATTTTTCATCGAGTAACCGGGTCCCGTTGCCTAAGTAAGCAATGATATTTACATCAAAAAGTGGGCAATATGAAAATAAAAATCAATAAATAAAGGACAAAAGTAGCAATACACTTGCCTATATGAAAGTTTAAATAAATCAGAGATAAAGGTGGGATAATTTAGAAAAAATTTAAAAAAATTTAATATTTTTTATTTAATTTTTCTATTGATAAGTATTAATATCCCAATGATATGTCTCACTTAAGCTCTATTGAATATCAATAGCCATTTTGAAAACTACTTAGGTAAAATTCGAAACTCTAAAGTTAAAATATATTTAAAACTAAATTCTTTCTTTATTCGAGAATGAGCAAAGCTTAAGTTGGAGGGTGTGATAAGTATCATAAATTTACTAATAAAAGTATTAATTTATTAATTAATTCATATTAATTTTTAAGAATTAATGATCAATTTATATATAATTTTTGAGAAATTAATATTTTTATTAATTAAAAAATTAATTAAAAATAATAAAAATTAAAAAATAAAATTTTATAATTAATAGAAAGAGCTTATTCTTTTGATCATAATGAAATAAGTTTCGAGCAAAATGAAGCTAAAATAGAGAAGATATGAATTTCAAAAAAAATTAAATAAATAAAAATTAAATAAAAAAAATAGCTCAGTCGGCTCAACCCGTCGTGCTAAATCAGCTGGCACATCCAAATGCACCGAGCCAAGCTGACGAAGCCAGCACGCCAAGCCAGCCATGCAAGCTGACTCAACCGTAGAAGCCGTCAATCAGTCCACGATCCAGGCGTGGACCGCCAGCTCAGCAGAAATCGACGAATCACGAAACGACACATGGTGGACCTAGACCCTTAAAGGGTTCACAAAAAATCTATCATGGCTCATAGGGCATTTTGGACTTTTTACTCAATGATAAAAGGTGCTGATTAGTTGTGGTGTGTGGTGCGGTCGGTCCACACGGTCTATAGCTATAGTAATTACGTGATCCAACGATCTGTGTTCGATCCCATGGAGATTCGATGGCCCACGATAAATCCTTCTTTAATTCGAGCAATGCTCAGCAATCTAGCACGATCCGATGGTCAGAAAATCAATCGATGAAGATCTAATGGTGTAGAAAGCTCCCGACTTGATTAAAATATCCAGAACTCGATCCAACGGTCAGATTCTCTTCTAATTAAGTCAATCGAATGGCCAAAATTTAATCTGACCTGATCTGGGCCGATATGCATTCGATTTTGATGATTTTTGATCCATTGAATTCCTATTGAATGGTCAGATTTCATCCAGAGCAGCAGAATTCAACCAGAACTCCTTTTAGTCCAATTTTCACTTGGATTTCTCCATATTTTGATGATCAAAGAGCTCCTTAGTCCCACATTATCTAGAAGAAAACTCTCCAGCCCTCCTAGCTCTATAAAAAGAATTCAAGCCTCTAGAAATCAAGAGATCTGATCAAGGTGAAGCTTTGGTATAGGGGGAAGTCAGGCTATGGGTTAATGGCTGCTTCAAAGCAATGGATGTTAAGAAAAAGAGCTGGGCTTCTACACCATCTTTCTGCCAATACCAATCCAAGATCAGAGATCAGCCTATTTTATTTTTTTTATGTATTTAAATTATAAACTTTTTAATTAACGTAATATTTATTTTTATGTTCTTTAATTTTATGCTCTTTATTTTTATTGCAATTTTAATTTTTATACTTTAATTATTGCTTTTTATTTTATTACAAGTAGATGCTAAGATCTAACTAGTAGATCTTAGTACCAAGTTTAAATTTTTGCATCTTTTAATTTTTATTTTTTATTATTTTCTAACTTTATTTTTTATTTCAAAACTCTTTTCTTTTTTTTTCTTTTCAAAAATCAAAGATTTCAAATCTAAAAATACTACCTTCCCTGTGGATTCGACCTAACTCACTACTATCTACGTATTCTTAATTATTTTAAGAAGTTAAATTAAACTGATAAATATGGTGTCTTAACGATAACATCGTGCTCTTATCATTTATGGGCCAAGGAAGAGTGATCAAATCTCCATCTTATGTTGTTTAATTGGGTTATGCCCTTAATTTGATTTAATATGTATATGCACAAAAAAATTTTCAACTAAGGATTTCTATGCAATTTAAACTAGATGTATGCAACTAATTAAATTTTGAGAAGCTTACCCTACCTCTGACAATCATCAAAAGAAATAAAAATAAAAATAAAACTAATATGATGCATGCTCTAAGCAATTAAGGTTTTTAATCTGGTCATGAAGCTTGTAATTAAGTTTAAGTGAATATTTTTTTAGATTAATTTAAAAATAAAATAAAATAAATTTTAGGATTTAGGATTGATCTCACCAAATAAGACTAGAAACTTCCTTCTTACCCTAATCTTTTTGTTCTTTTTCTCTATTTTCTTCTGCAAAAGAAAGAAGAAAAAGTTAGTAAGTAATATTTACAAAAATTTAAAAAAATTAAAAATTTATCTATAATTAATTTATAAAAAAATTTAAAAAATCAAAAAAAATTAACGCTCTTACCTTCCTCGTCAACGGCACCAAAAATTTTGATAAGAGCATAATGTTGTCGTGAAGACACCAAGTTCATTAGTTTAATTTTGGCTTCTTGAATTTATTAAAAATAGGTAGTAAGTAGTGAGTCGGGTCGAATCCACAAAGAAGGCAATATTTTAGTTTTGAAGTCTTTGACTTTTAGAAAAAAAAAATTTAGAAAAAAAATTGATAGTTGAAAAATAGAATTATAAGTAGAAATTAAAAGGTGCAAAAATTTAAACTTGGTACTAAGATCTACTAGGTAGATCTTAGCATTTACTTCCAATAAAATTAAAGAGCAGAAATTAAATTTGCAATAAAAAGTAAAAGCATGAATTTAAAGTGCATAAAAATAAATTTTATAGTAATTTAAAAGTTTATAATTTAAATACATAAAATTTAAAAAGAATAGAAAAAAAATAAAAACTAAGAAATAGCTAATCTTAATCTTGGATTAGCATTGGCATTGAGATAGTGTAGAAGCCAGCTCCTCTTCGCAGCACCCATTGCCTTTAAGCAGCCTCTAACCCAAGCATAGCTCTAATCTTTACCAAACTCCTTTTCATGACCGAAGATGATTGATTTTGGAAGCCTAGAGTCCTTTAAATAGAGTTAGATCAAGAAGTCAAAACCTAATAAGAGTCAAGCGGACTGCTTCTTCTACAAGGTATTTATAACTGATTGGATATTGGATATCAGTAGCCCTTATCATATTTGTAATTCATTGCAGGGGTTGTAGGTCAGTAAGAGATTCGAATAAAATAAGAGGTTTCTGAACATTGGAGATGGAAGACCAGTTCTAGTATTAAGAATCTTAAAACTTGTATTTGAATCTCATACTATTATTTTTAGTATTGGTCACTGTTGTCCTTTTTTTTTTTGAATATCATTTTTGTATGCCTTTTGGCCAAAAATAATTATGAGATTTTAATAAAAAAATTATAATATTATTTTGAATAGTATTACTATATTTTCTGGATATTTGAACAATGGGACATATATGTTATCATAACCTATGATATATATGTTATCACAACCTGTTAATATTGTCTACTCCACTAGCAAGCATCCTAAATTAGATAATGTGTCTAATATTACTTATGGCACTGTAGAGTGGATCACATTAACAAGAACAGGATAAATAGCTTGACTCAAGAAGAAATTCTTAAAGTTAGTGATTGTGAATTACTTCCAACTTGTGAGTCTTGTCTTCTTAGAAAAATGACCAAGTCACCTTTTACTGAAAAAGATGAGAGAGCCACTAAGCTCTTAGGTCTAGTACATACTGATGTATATAAGCCTATGAGTACAAGTGCTAGAGATGGATATTTCTACTTCATCACTTTCACTGATGATCTATCCAAGTATGGATATGTCTATTTGATGAAATACAAGTCGGATTCATTTGAAATATTTAAATGATTCCGAAATGAAGTAGAAAAATAAACTAGAAAGAATATTAAAACTTTTCGATCTGACCAAGGAGGTGAATACCTTTCTGATGAGTTTCTCACATATCTAGAAGAGAATGGGATTCTCTCTTAATGGACTCCTCTAGGGCCACCACAGCATAATGGTATCTCTGAAAGGAGAAATTAGACTCTGTTAGACATAGTCCAATCCACGATGAATTTTACCAGCTTGCTGATATCCTTCTAGGGGTATACACTCAAATCAGCTTGCTATCTTCTAAATAAGATTCCAAATAAGTCTATAATTAAAACTCCATATGAGATATAGATAGGACGTAAGCCAGTACTTTCACACCTTAGGGTTCAGGGATGTCTAGCTTATGTCAAATGATTAATCATAAATAAACTTGGACCTAGGTCTAACAAGTGCATATTCATAAGGTATCCTAAAGAAACTAAAGGATATATTTTCTACCGTGCTGATGAACAAAAGATGTTCGTGAATCTTAAGGCAATTTTTTTGGAAAAAAAATTTTTTGATGAAGGAACCATTGCCTCTAAGATTGAACTTGAGAAAGTTCAACAGGTAGAAAAGCCGACACCAGTAGCCAAACCTGAATTAGATTTGATCAAATCAAATCCAGAGCCTAGTGTACCTGCATCATTAAGATGATTTAGTAGAGTACCACATCAGTCAGGCAGATACTATGATTTCTTAGTCTGAAATGGTGATCCTATCGAACTCGATGAGAATAATGAGAATTCGATCACCTATATGAATACAATGCAGAGACTTAATTCTGAGAAATGATTTTAGACCATAAAATTCGAGATAGAGTCCATGAAGGTCAACGATGTGTGAACATTAGTTGACCCATCCGATGGCATTAAATCCATGGGGTGTAAGTATGTCTTCAAGAGGAAAAGGGATGCAGATGGAAAGATGGGGATCTATAAAGCCTATCTGATTGCTAAGAGATATCATCAACATTATGGTATTGACTATGATGAGATGTTCTCTCCTGTGGCAATGCTCAAATTCATTCGGATAATGCTTGCGATAGCTATCCATCTAGACTATGAGATCTGACAGATGGATGTGAAAATAATTTTTTTGAATGGAGAGCTGATCGAAGAGGTGTATATGATACAACCTAAAGGATTCACATCCATAGATGAGTCAAAGGTGTGCAAGCTTCAGAGATTCATTCATGGATTGAAGCAAGTATCTCGGAGTTGGAACATGCATTTTGATAAAATGATCAAAACATATGACTTCATTAAGAATGGAGAAGAGCCCTGCATTTATAAATGGGCAAATGGTTCGACAATGGTATTTCTTGTCTTATACATGGATGACATTTTTTTAATTGAGAATGACATCCCCGCACTGCAAGAAATAAAAGTTTGGTTGTCATCTCAGTTCTCTATGAAGGACTTGGATGAAGTATCATACATTCTAGAGATGAAGATCTATAAGGATAGATCTAGAAGAATACTTGGGTTATCCCAGTCCACATACATAAAAACTATACTGAAAAGGTTCAGCATAGAGAAATCCAAGAAGAGCTATCTTGCGATAGGCCAAAAAATTTTTTTCTCTAAGAAGGATTGTTCAACAACTTTTGAAGAGAGAGAGCGTATGAGTAGAGTTCCATATGCTTTGATAGTGAAATCTATCATGTATGCCATGACATGTACGAGATCAGATGTGGCATACTCACTAAAAGTAGTGAGTAGATACCAATCTGATCCAAGAGAGAACCACTGAAAGGTGATGAAAATCATCCTTAAATATTTAAGAAATACTAAGAACTAGTGGTTGATCCATGATGAGTCAGATTTGAAACTAGTAGGATTTACAGACTCTAGCTTTTAATCTACCATGATAATAGTAAAAGTGTATTGGATTATATCTTTATCCTAAATAATGGATTCATCTACTGGAAGAGTTTCAAGCAGCATACTATAGCCGACTCTACTTGCGAGGTAGAGTACATCGCAGCATCAGATGCCATAAAGAAATTTATGTGGCTGAGAAAGTTCATCACCGAGCTCTGAGTAGCACCCTTCCTTAATGGTCCGATCCTACTATACTATGATAGCACTAGTGCCATCGCTCAGACGAAGGAGCCGAAGGCACACCAGTAAACGAAGTATATACTACGCCACTACCACCTAGTTCGAAAGATCATAGATCGAGATGACATCGACCTTCAGAAGATCGATGAAAAGAAAAACCTGGCCAACCCTTTCACTAAAGCTCTGATGGTAAAGAAGTTCGACAACCATAAATCAAAGATGGATATTAGATACTGTACCAAGTAGTTTTAGGATAAATGAAAGTTGTTAAAAATTATGTTCCAAAATCAATCGTTAGCCTGTTGATGATTGAACTATTTTATTTTTATAAATAATTATTAAATAAAATAATATTCTAATTTTTTCATCATAAAGTCTACATCTTCTAATGAACTTTATTTATTGTGATAAAATTCTTAGGACTATTTAGTTTCAATAAAGAAAGGATTTATCGATTAGTCCTTAAACTATTCACGGTCAAATGATACATTGTTAATCAGGACAATAATTTTTATCGAGTATAAATCACTGTATGCCATATAGGTTGGTTGTCCTCTTAACCAAGAAGTATAGAGATATTGGTATGGCATACAGATAAGATATAAGAGTACATCATCATTGAACGTGATCAACTACAGAGCATTCTACTGTCAAGAATTGCTCTGATAGGATATGAATATAAATATGTCTTAGACCTGAGATCACCACGGTGGCTTGCAAGTAATTCACTGTGCTTTGGTGTTGAGCTATTTGAATTTTTAATTTAGTGATGAAAGTTTTCTAGGTACAGTTAAGAACTTGTGAAGTTAGTGTATGATCAAGATAGGATTGACCACTCTAAGAGTTTAGAGAAAATACATCACTGTATTTCAATTTAGCAAAATATTAGCTAGGATAATCCATGAGATAGATTTGATATTTTAAAATACAATGTGGATGATCTAATCAAGATTGACAGCTAAACTCTGAGTCATCCTATGAGCATTAAGATCAAGGGGATGAATTATATAAAAATTATATCCATATGAGTTTTAAGAGTATTGCTTTACACATTCGATCTATCCGACCTTCGGATATCATTACTAGATGATCACTTTGATTGATACAAAAATTTATTCTAGTACTATCGACATAGGTTCAAACCTATGGGGTCACATACACAAGAGATCTTGATCTGATCAGATAGTTGATCAATGATTTAGAATTGTTCTAAGGTCAAACAATCAATATGATTGATATTTGACCTAGTGCAAGTGCTGCAGGAGGATCGATTAGCAATTAGATTATTAATTAACTTAATTTAATTAAGCTAGAGAGATGAGATTAAGTCTAATTAAATATGATTTAATTAGATTTAGTTTGGACTTAATTGGATCAAGTCCAATTAATTTATTGGATGAGCCAATTGCAAGGAAGAATAAGTCCTTGTTTAATTAGGAATTATATGCACCCAATTTCTAATTTAATTAAAAATTAAAATAAATTTAAATTTAATTTAATATAATTTAATTAATTTCTTACTTAGACTAAGATTATCTCTAATTGAATTACGTTAGTTTTGATTTAATTGGATTCAAATATTAAGTTTGACCAAGTCAAAACTAGAAGTCCTACTGTGACTAGGATTTCTCCATCTTGCGTCATCTTGCTTTCCATGCCCCCCCCCACACACACCAATTTTCTTATAATTTTCATGAAAAATTTAATTTCTAGAGAGTATCTATGCCCTTTTTATGTCTCCCACTATTTTAGAAGGAAATTAGTTATGGAATAGGTCAAAACAAACAAGTTATTTTGACCAAGTCTCTGTTGGATAGAGTTTGACACATTATCTTTCCTTATTTCTTTGAGGCATCAAACCATCTGAGTTCTATCTAATTTTTTTATGAAAAATAGAAGACTTATTTGCACATATTTTCTAGAGTCCATGAAAAAAATGAGGGGATGCCCAATAGTTGGACACCCCAATCCTTGCTCAATTTGGACCTGCCTTTCTAGGTATTTGACCTAGATAAGAACTCTATCATAACTCTCTATTTAAAGAAAGTTAGGGCATGAGTTAGCTATAGATTTTAGATTTGAGAGAGAGATTTGGGACATGGGAAGCTTGGGTGCAAAGAAGATCTGGGCATGGTTCTTTATTGAGACACAAACCGTTATATCCTGGTGAGAAAAAAAGAAGGATGAAGAAAGGGTTCTTCTCTAGGGTTTTTTCTTAATCCCTTCCTCCTCCTTTTATGAGATTTTGATAGGTGAATCCCTTCACAAATCTCTTTCTTCTTTTTCTTCTGAATATTGGAGGATCCAAGGATTGAACAAGGAGGTTCCAGATCAGCCATCGAAGAAAGATCAGTATAGTACTAGCATTCTATGCTGATTTCCTATCGTTGGACTTCATATCTTAGATTGCGGCCTTGTATGGATATTCTATATAGGCTGGACATGTGTGCAGCTTGGAGAGATGACCTCAGCCTTGGATCAGTGAGTTAAAGAATCTAACTTTCTATGGTAAGGATGATGTGATCTTCTTTTAGATGCTAGATTAGATCTAGTATAATATTGCTTTGATGTTGATTTGATCGACATTATCTTTTCTTATTTTTTAATTTTAGATTTAATAGCATGTTTAAATCATGTGATAAGATTCTAGATCTAGGGCTCTTTCATGCATTATTAATAAATTAATATGATTAGATCATCTCTTCCACTATGTGTTTTGAAAAAATTTCAAAATCTGATCATGAAACCCTAGATCTATTTCTTTCAAGGAGATCATTGAGGATCTTCTGAAAGTTGCTAAGATACTCTTGCATGCTCTATCCCTCAATCATCCACAGCCCCTAGAACTACTTCTATAGGAAGAGCACGTTGGTGAGCAACTTCACCATGTACATCTTCTCAAGCTTAGACAACATCGCTGATGGAAAAGTCTCGTCAAGTATATGGATCACCACATCATCAGCTAGGCACAAACAGATCATACTCACCGCCTGCATCTAGAGCCACCTCCAATCCTTTACTTTCATGGTAGTCAACATCTCCTCACATAAGAGAGCATCGATTAATCCTTATTGGATAAGCATATCTTTTATCCTCGCTTGTCATAAGAAAAATTGCTCTTTCCATTAAATCTATTGACCTCTATCTTGATTGAGCGTGACTTCTTCATCTTCTTCAACCCTAATCACCACTGCCATAATCTACATTTTGATACCGCCTAGCTTTGATATCAATTATTAGGGTTCAACATCATCCTATTGTGGATCTGATACTAAAGGAACCAGCTCTAGGGTTTTACGACTAGATCTTGAAACTTTTTCAAGATCAGACAGCGAAAGATTAAAATCAATCAAAATTAATCTAAAATATTCTAGATCTAAGATCTTATTATATGATTATTGCATGATATTTAAATCAAAAATTAAAAATTAAATTAAAAAAAAAATATTGATCATATCAACTTAGATCTATACTATATCTAATGCAGCTATAAAATAACAGATCGGATCTGTTATCTGAGCAAGTTAGATGTTCTAACTTGATGATCCAGATTTGAGAATGAAGTCATGAGCCACACATGTGTTTGGCCTCTAGGAGTCATCCACATGAGCCCACAAACATGATCAGAGATCCTAATGTAGGAAATCAGCATAGTATGCTAGTACTGTGCTGATCTCTCTTCGACGGTCGATCGATGCTTTCTTCTTCAAAACTTGAATACTCCAAAATATCAAAAGAATAAAAAAGATTTGTGATGCTAAGACACCTCTCAAAAGCTCACAAAAAGGGAGGAAGAGATCTAGAACAAAAATCCTAGAAGATGACCCTCTTCTTCTTCTTTATTCTTTTTCTAGACATCCTAATTTATCTTTTTAATATCTCCATGACCCAAATGAATTTTTCTCTGATTTTTCTACACCAAATAGATCTCTCAAATGTCTAAATAAACAAAAATTTTAGCAAAAAAGTTTTTTTAAATAAAGAGATATGTAGAGTCCAAGTTAGGTCAAAAACCTAGACTAGGAAGGACCAAATAAGGGAAGTTGTTAGGGCGCCCAACTCGTGGGCGCCCCACCTTTTTTCTTCTGCCGTGGACCAGCAAGGGAGGACACAAATAAGCCCAAAAAAAATGTGTGTGTGTGTGAGAGAGAGAGAGAGAGAAATAAGGGAGGTGGTGGCATGAAGGGAAGGACTTTTAGTTGACTAGGAATTCTATCTCATAGAATCCTAAGCGAAATCAACTTCTCCTTTTGACTTGGTCATGCAACAAACTTCCATATGAGAAATAGAAGAGAGAAAGGGGGTGTGAGAAGCCTTTGGGCATGGAGAATTTTACATAAAAATACAAAGAGAAAGGGGTGGGGCATGAGGATTAGGTGGCACAAGGAATAGGGAGTCCTAGTCACACTAGGACTCTTGTTTTGACCTGATCAAACAAGATCTTTTAACCAAATAAAAATAAGAGTAATCCAACCTAATTAAATAAGACCCTAACTTATTTATGAACTTATTTAAATTAAATTTAATTCTAATTTATTTTTTAATCAAATTAGAAAATTAGGTTGATCCAACTCCTAGTTAGACTAGGACTAGTTCTTCCTTGCACTTGGCTTATTCAATAAATCAATTGAATTTGATCCAATCAAGACCAAACCAAATCTAATTAAATTATATTTAATTAAACTTAATTTCAACCTACTGGATTAATTAAATTAAGCTAATTAGCAATCAAATTGCTAATCGATCCTCCTGCAACACTTTCATTAGGTCAAACATCAACCGTATTGATCGTTTAACCCTAAAATGATTCTAAATCGTTGATCAACCATCCGATCAAAATGTGAACTCTAATATGTGTGACCTCATAGGTTCAAACCTAAGTTAGTAGCATAAAAATAAATTTTTATACCAATCAAAGTGACCATCTAGCAATGATATCCGACGGTCGAATAGATCGAAGGTGTAGAACACCATCCTTAGAATCCACATGAATATAGTTTCCATATAATTCATCTCCTTGACCATAATGCTCGTAGGACACCTCAGAGTTCAACTATCAATTCTGATCAAGTTGTCCACATTATATTTCAAAATATCAAATCCAACTGATAGATTATCCTGGCCAAGATTTTGCTATATTAAAATACAGTGACACATTCTTCTCCAACTCTTGGAGTGGTCAATTTCATCTTGATCATACTCCAACTTCGTAAGTACTTGACTGTGCCCAGAAGCCTTCCATTGCTGAATTAAAAATTTAGTTAGTCCGGTACCAAAGCACAGTGAGTTGCTTGCAAGTCACTGAGGTAATCTCAGGTCTAAGGGATACTTCTACCTATATCTCATCAGAGATATTTTCGACAGTAGAATGCTCTGAAGTTGGTCACGTTCAATGATGATGTACCCATACATCTCATCTATATGCCATACCAGTATCTCCATACTCCTTGGTTAAGAGGACAACCAACCTATATGGCATATAGCGACCTATGCTCGATAGATGCTGTCATCCTAATTAACAGCCTATCATTTGATTGCGAATAAATTTAAGGACTAATTGATAAATTCTCTTTTTATCAAAACTAAATAGTCCTAAGGACTTCATCACAATAATGGAGTTCATTAGAAGATGTAAATTTATGATAAAAAATATGACAAAAAATATTTATTAATTAATAAATTAATTACAATATCTCAACTATCAATAAGCTGATAATTGGCTTTAGGACATAATTTTCAATAACTCCCACTTGTCCTAAAGCCACTCGGCACAATATCTAATACTCATCTTCCACTTATGATTGTCGAACTTCTTGATTGCCAGGGCTTTAGTGAAGGGATCGGCTAGGTTCTCCTTTCTATTGATCTTTTGAAGGTCGACATCACCACGATCCATGATCTCATGGATCAAATGAAAGCGGCGTAAAATATGCTTTGTCCGTTGATGTGCCTTTGGTTTCTTTGCTTGAGCTATGGTGCAGTGCTATCACAGTAAAATAGAACTGGACCATCAATGGAGAATGCTACTTCGAGCTCGATGATGAACTTCCTCAGCTACATAGCTTTCTTTGCTACATCTGATGCTGTCATGTACTCTGCTTCGCAAACAAAGTCAGCCACTGTATGCTGCTTGAATTTTTTTCAACAGATGGCTCCACCATTTAGAGTAAAGATATATCCCGACATATTTTTACTGTCATCATGGTCAGATAGAAAGCTGAAGTTTGTAAACCCCATAAGTTTCAGATCTGACTCACCATAAACCAACCATTCAAATACTTAAGGATGGTTTTAACCACCTTTCAATGATTTTCTCTAGGGTCAGACTGGTATCTACTTACTACTCCTAGTGAGTATGCCATGTCTGATCTCATACATGTCATTGCATATATAATAGACCCCACTGTCGAAGCATATAGAATTCTACTCATATGCTCTCTCTCTTCAAGAGTTGTCGGACAATCCTTCTTAGAGAGAGAAATTTTTTGGCCTATTGGGAGACAACCTATTTTGGAATTCTCCATACTGAACCTCTTCAGCACAGTTTTTATGTACGTGGATGGGGATATACCAAGCATCCTTTTAAATCTATTCCTATAGATCTTCATTCCTAGGATGTAGAATGCTTCATCCAAGTTCTTCATGAAGAACTGTGATGACAATCAGACTTTTATTCCTTATAGTGCGGGGATGTCATTTTTTATTAAAAGAATGTCATCCATGTACAAAATAAAAAATATCACTGCTGGATCATTTATCCATTTGTAAATGCAGGATTCTTCTCCATTTTTAACGAAATCATATATTTTGATCACTTTATCAAAACGCATGTTCCAACTCCAAGATGCTTGCTTTAATCCATAAATGGATCTCTGAAGCCTGCATACGTTGGACTCATCTATAGATGTGAATCCCTCAGGTTGTATCATATACATCTCTTCGGTTAGCTCTCCATTTAGAAAAGCCATCTTCACATCCATATGCTAGATCTCATAGTCCAGGTGGGTAGCTATTGCAAGCATTATCCGAATGGATTTGAGCATTGCCACTGAAGAGAATGTCTCATCATAGTCAATACCATAATGTTGACGATACTCCTTGGCAATCAAACGGGCTTTATAGATCTCCATCTTTCCATCTGTACCTCTTTTTCTTTTGAATACCCATTTACACCTAATGGATTTAACCCCTTTAGGTGAGTCAACTAATGTCCATACATCATTGACCTTCATGGAATTTATTTCGAATCTCATGGCTTCTAGCCATTTCTTAGAGTCGAGTCTCTGCATCGCATCTATATAAGTGATCGGATCCTCATCGTTCTCATCAAGTTCGATGGGATCACCATCCTAGACCAAGAATCCATGGTATCTATCTGGATGGCACGGTACTCTATCGGATCACCTTAATGGTACAGGTTCACTAGGCTTCGAATCTGATCTGATTAAATCTGACTTAGATTCAACTTTCTGTGTCGGACTTTCTACCTGTTGAACTTCATCAAGTTCAACCTTAGAGGCAACAGTTCCTTCACTAAGAAACTTCTTTTTCAAAAAGGTTATCCTAAGGCTGATGAACATCTTTTGTTCATCAGCATGGTAGAAATAGTATCCTTTGGTCTCTTTTGGGTATCCTATAAATGCGCACTTATCAGATCTAGGTTTAAGTTTATCTGTAATTAACCATTTGACATAAGTCGGGCACCCCCAGATCCTAAGATGTGAAAGTGCTGGCTTACGTCCTGTCCATATCTCATATGGAGTTTTAACCATAGATTTACTTCGAATCCTGTTTAAAAGATAACAAGCCAATTCGAGTGCATATCTCCAAAGGGATATCGGCAAACTGGCAAAATTCATCATGGATCAAACCATGTCTAATAGAGTTTGATTCCTCCTTTCAAATACATCATTATGCTATGGTGTTCTTGGAGGAGTTCATTGGAAGAGAATCCCATTCTCTTCTAGATATGTGAGAAAACTAATCAGAAAGGTATTTCCCTCCTCGATCAGATCGAAGAGTTTTAACACTCTTTTCAGTTTATTTTTCTACTTCACTTCAGAATTATTTGAACATTTTAAATGAATTCAACTTATGTTTCATCAGATAGACATATCCAAATCTGGATAGATCATCTATGAAAGTGATGAAGTAAACATATCCATCTTTGGCACTAGTACTCATTGATCTACATACATCAGTATGTACTAGTCCTAAGAGTTCAGTGGCTCTCTCACCTTTTTCAGTAAAAGATGACTTAGTCATTTTATCAAGAAGACAGGATTCATAGGTTAGAAGTGATTCATAATCACTAAGCTCGAGGATACCCTCTTAAGCCAACCTACTTATCCTGTTCTTGTTTATATGACCCAGCCTATAGTGCCATAAATAGATATCTATCATATTATCTAATCTAGGATGTTCGTCAATTGAATAGACTACATTAACAGGTTGTGATAACATATATACACCATTATTCAATTATCCATAGAAAGCAGTAACACCATTTATAATGACATTACAAACTCATTTCTTTATTAAAATTTCATAATTATTCATGGTCAAAAGGCCTACAGAAATTATATTTTAAAAAAAATTAGGATAGAAATGACAATCACTAAGAACCACGATATGAGATTCAAATACAAGTTTCAAAATTTTTAAAGCTAGAACTGAAACCGATCTTCCATCTCCAAGGTTCAGAAATCTCTCATCTTGCTCAAATCTTCTACTGATCTGCAATCCCTACAACGAATTGCAAATATGATAAGAGCTTTCAGTATCTAATATCCAGTCAGTAATATCATACATAGAAAAATTGCAAAGAGTTATCATATAAATACCTTGCCCAGCAGTAGCTTGCTTCTTCCTCTGCCTGTTCGGATCCAGGGAGATAATATATTGAGGATAGTTCCTCTTTCAGTGCCCCCACTTCTTACAAAAGAAGCATTCAGCTTGACTCTTATCGGACTTAATTTTTTGGGTCTGAGTCTGCACAGATGTTCTAGCCTAAACATGCACCTTCTTGACTTTCTTCTTCTTGTTCTTCTTTTCTTTCCCAAAGGTTCGAGAATGAGAAGACGAACCTCCCACTAAGTTCACTAACTCTTTATGGAGCTGGTGATCCTTCTCAAAGTTTTGAAGTAACCTCAGTAATCTATGGTAGTCAGCTTCAGGTTTTGACATTCTATAATGTGTAAAAAATGGGAGATAAGACTTGGGCAGCAAGTTTAGTATTGCATCTTTCTCAAGTTGTTTGTGCAAGAAAAAGCCGAGCTTGTTCAAGCGCTCTATCAGCTCGATTATGTACAGTACATGATTAGTGATAGAGGCTCCATCCCACATTCTGGTATTGAAGTTGGTGCAACTAGTCTTATACCTCTCAATGTCATCAGGTGTGCCAAAAGAATCCTCCAACACTTGGAGCATTTCATTTGGCTGAGTTGTTTCAAATCTACGATTGAACTCATCGCTTATCGTAGTCAGCATAATGCAGCGCACCATGATTCGATTACTGGGCCACTTCTGATAAGTGTCTCTAACTGTTCCATGTGCATTGGCAGCTGGCTCCTCAGGTGCAGGATCCATTAGCACATATAGGATCCGTTCATGCTCCAGGATAATCTTCAACTTTCGGTACTAGCTACCGAAGTTGGATCCCATCAACTTATTATTGTCCAACAATGATCGGAGCGATAGAGAAGTGGCCATATCTACACAAAGAAAAAATATAACCTAATTAGTAATTGATTTATTAAACCTAGAGATTTGAACTTTAATTAAAAGGGTCTTTCACTATTTTATTAGAATTGGTAGCCTCTACCTTCAATTCAAGAAATTATCCTAATTTTTTAGTGGATACTAGAATCCACATAGACTGTACACAAGTCCAACTTTGATTGGCCCATCCATGTACATCTAAGGGTAGTTCATAATCAATTATTTCTTCAAATAATTTTTAGTAATTGAATTTTGCCCCAGGCCCTGATCGGTTGGCTTTGGCCTTCTCAGAAAAGGATCCAGTTAGGTCCAACCATTAACATGACCATACTTGGCCCATCCAATCAATGAATGATCAGGCCCAACTTTGGTTGGCCCACCTGACCATCATTTAGAAAGATGTATCCAAGAGATCATATAATGAATGATAATTTTATCAACTGATAAGCACCAGGCCTTTGGGCCTTCAATGATTATCCAAATGATGGACCCATTGTCATCCACTTTAATGGAAGGCTATGATCCAGTTATCATATAACTATTTTATTTTAGAGACCTAATAATTTTAAAAAATTTATTTATTGAAGTGAGTAGGTCAGATTAACCAACTTGTAATGATCCTCCCACTGGCTTCACCAAGTCAACTTAAGGAAGACCACTAACAGGCTGATCTAGGAGCACCTAAATTAGTCACACTGATTTACCTAGCTGACATGGATCAACTCAAATTATCAAGTGATCTGATCAAAACTCAATCTCATCAAGAAGGCCACGTAAGTGAAATCGATGGAAGGGTCTGCCAAAGCTTGCCTTAGACACCATTGAAAATGGTCAGGTAAGCGGCCTACCAATTAAAAATCATCGATCATATGTGCCAAACTTACCTTAGACACCAACTAATTTAATTAGTCTTGATTAAATCAACCTAACAGTTTGAACTAGACCTCTTAGCCAAGAATTAAGTCCATTTGGTTCTTGTTAAAGACATGGACTTGATCAACTACAACTACTATAATTGATCTAGAGAATCCTTGATCTAATCTAAGACAACAATTGATTAGATTTGGTCAATTCTCTAATTAAGTTCATTCTTTAATCTAACCTTAGGTCTAATCCAATTAATGGACCTAATTCCTACTAATTCATTAACTCAATGTGTTATGATTCGTGTCATAGGATCTTCAATTTATAATTCTAGAACTTAATCAAACAACTTCTTAATTTCTAATTAAGTTTTGAACTGAAGGTTGGGGTTTGACTTTTCAAAAATAATTTTTATATTTATAAAATATTTTTATAATATGCTTCTATCAACCAAGTTGCGTGTTTGATTCATAATCAATATGCAAGTAAAATAAACATAAAACTACTTTAAATCTAATCTAAACAGGTTCATGTAATTGAAATAGTTTTAATAATAATCAATCATAAATCTTCCTAGATCAAATCTAACATATTTATATGATTGAAATTAGATTAAAATATTTTTAATCAGATCATAAAATCTCTTAGATTTAATCTAAAATTTTATGATCAATATTTTAGATCAGCACGTACTAGGACAATCTATCCACTATAAGGGATAAACCTTACAGCATGACAACCTTATGGCAGTCCGTACAATCTAAAATATTTTATTTTTAGATATAAAATTATTTTAAATCTATTAAATCATAAATAAAATTAGATTAAATCTAATAAATTTATGATTAGAGTTAGATCATCATGAACTAAGATAATGTTTTCACTGCAAGGGATAAACCTTACAGCAGAACAACCTTATGACAGTTCGTAAGATCCAAATTTTTTAATTTTAGATTTAATAATTAGATTATAAATTAGATCTAATTTATAAAATAATCTAAACATGCACAAAAATTATGTAATAAGAATCTAGGCTCTGATACCAATTGAAGGAACCAAATCTAGGGTTTCAGGACTAGATCTTGAAACATTTTCAAGATCAGACAGCAAAAGATTAAAATCAATCAAAATTAATCTAAAATATTTTAGATCTAAGATCTTATTATATGATTATTGTATGGTATTTAAATTAAAAATTAAAAATTAAATAAGAAAGAAAATATTGATCATATCAACCTAGATCTATACTACATCTAATGCAGCTATAAAATAATAGATAGGATCTATTACCTGAGCAAGTTAGACATTCTAACTTACTGATCTAGGCTTGAAGATGAAGTCATGAGCCACACATGCATTCGGCCTCTAGAAGTCATCCATACAAGCCCACGAGCATGATCAGAGATCTTGATGTAGGAAATCAACACAGTATGCTAGCACTATGCTGATCTCTCTTCGATGGTCGATCCGATGCTTTCTTCTTTGAAACTTGGATACTTTAAAATATCAAAATAAAAAAAAGAAGATTGATAATTCTAAGACACCCCTCAAAAGCTCACAAAAAGAAAGGAAGAGACCTAAAATAAAAACCCTAGAAGAAGACCCTCTTCTTCTTTTTTGTTCTTTTTTTAGACACCCTTATTTATGTTTTTAATATCTCCATGACCTAGATGAATTTTTATTTAATTTTTCTACACCAAAGAGATCTCTCAAATGTCTACAATTCACAAAGGTTTTAGCAAAAAATTCTCTTTAAATAAAAAGATATGTAGAGTCTAAGTTAGGTTAAAAACCTAGACTAGGAAGGACCAAATAAGGGAAGTTGTTGGGGCGCCCAACTCTTGGGTGCCCCACCTTTTTTTTTCTACCATGGACCAGCAAGGGAGGATGCAAATAAACCAAAAAAAAAATATGAGAGAGAGAGAGAGAGAAATAAGGAAGGTGGCGGCATGAAGGGAAGGAGGACTTCTAGTTGACTAGGAATTCCATCTTATAGAATCCTAAGCGAAATCAACTTCTCCTTTTTACTTGGTCATGCAACAAACTTCTATATAATAAATAGAAGAGAGAAAGGGGTGTGAGAAGCCTTTGGGAATGGAGAATTTTACGTAAAAACACAAAGAGAAAGGGATGGGTTGTGAGGATTAGGTGGCGCAAGGAATAGGGAGTCCTAGTCACACTAGGACTCCTATTTTGACCTGGTCAAACAAGGTCTTTTAACCAAATAAAAATAAGAGTAATCTAATTCAATTAAATAATGCTCTAACCTATTTAAGAATTTATTTAAATTAGATTTAATTTTAATTTATTTTTTAATCAAATTAGAAAATTGGATTGACCCAAGTCCTAGTTAGACTAGGACTAGTTCTTCCTTGCACTTGGCTTATTCAATAAACTAATTGAATTTAATCCAATTAAGCCTAAACTAAATCTAATTAAATCATATTTAATTAAACTTAATCTTAGCCTGCTGGCTTAATTAAATTAAGCTAATTATCAATCATTGCTAATCGACCCTCCTGCAATACTTGCACTAGGTCAAACATCAACCGTATTGATCGTTTAATCCTAAAATGATTCTAAATCGCTGATCAACCATCCGATCGAAATATAAATTCTAATGTGTATGATCTCATAGGTTCGAACCTAAGTTAGTAGCATAGAAATAATTTTTTGTATCAATCAAAGTGACCATCTAGCAATGATATCCGACGGTCGAATAGGTCGAAGGTGTAGAACACCATCCTTAGAACCCATGCAGATATAGTTTTCATATAATTCATCTTCTTGATCATAATACTCGTAGGATATCTTAGAGTTTAACTATCAACTCTAATCAGGTTGTCCACATTGTATTTCAAAATATCAAATCTATTTAATGGATTATCCTGACCATTGAAATACAGTAATCTTCTCCAACTCTTGGAGTGGTCAATTCCATCTTGATCACACTCTAACTTCATAAGTACTTGACTATGCCTAGAAGTCTTTCATTATTGAATTAGAAATTTAGTTAGTCCAATACCAAAACACAGTGAGTTGCTTGCAAGTCACTGAGGTGATCTCAGGTCTAAGGGATACTTATACCTATATCCCATCAGAGACATTCTCGATAGTAGAATGCTCTAGAGTTGATCATGTTCAATGATGATGTGCCCATACATCTCATCTATATGCCATACCAGTATCTCCACACTCCTTGGTTAAGAGGACTACCAATCTATAAGGCATATAGCGATCTATGCTCGATAGACGCTGTTATCCTAATTAATAGTCTATCATTTGGTCATGAATAAATTTAAGAATTAATTGATAAATTCTCTCTTTATCGAAACTAAATAGTCCTAAGAACTTCATCACAATAATGAAGTTCATTAAAAAATATAAATTTATGATGAAAAAGATATCAAAATTTTTTTATTAATTATTAAATTGATTATAATATCTCAACCATCAACAGACTGATAATTGATTTTGAGATATAATTTCTAATAGATACTACTTGTTGTGGCAGAAAGAAAGAAGAAATAAAAATAAGACATAATCAGATACGTGGATTAGATCAAGATCTACCTCCATGGGACATGCAAAGCTTCACTATGAGTAAAAAAAATTTACAAGAGGAGATCACAATCTCAACCCTTGTATATCAGTCACTCTCTCTCAACAAGAAGCACTCATCTCTCACCTCTTACAAAAGCTCTCTCTCCCTAGGAGACCTTTTGAAATGATCGTTGTCTGCTACCTGACAGTCTGCCTGAATTTTCATGCTACAGCTCTCTACTGATGCTCTTCAAGGTCTATGGCTGCTGCTCAACCTCTGCCTGCTATCGTCTGCCACTCCAAGAGACTCTATCGACCCACTGCTACCATACCACAGCTCTATTGCCTACAGGCCTTTTTAAGGCACTCAGACTAGGTCCAATCCAAGTCCAGGATGAAGTCCTGATTCGAGTGCTACTCAAAATAGCCTTCTAACCCTTGGATCATCACCGCAAGCAATCTGGGCTAACAAATCATGCCTTTTTGGACCTATGGACCATGCATAAACCAAGTCCATGGTGAATTTGGCTAGCCATCATGCACCATGCTATCCAAAATACCCCGTACATCATGTTTTTGCATAGTAAACCCATTAAGGGTCCATGATGGACCGCGTGTGATGCTGGTCCACCATGGACCATGTCAAACCATTGTGCACGTCCATAGTTAGCCAGCATGCACCGATGCTGGGCATGCCCACATGCTGGGCCGCACATGCACGCCCCCGTGCTGGGCCCTATTGCCCCCTGGGCTGCATGCCCATGCGCGCTGGCCTAGGCCACATGCTGTAGCAGCTGGCTAGGCCATGCCCAATTGTTGGAACATGCCTAGCTCACAAGCCCCACTCCTATGGGTTGATTTATGGTCTGGTGTGGCCCATGGATGTCTCCTGGGCTTCACCTTGCTGTGGTCTTCGTTGTGGGCTCTTTGTGGATCGAATTTGAGGCCATTTTTCTAACAAAGAGCAAGACAATCGTGCGATTGATGAGCCACCTCGGCACTAGTCTAATGAGAAGAATAATAGAAATCGACCAATGGCTGATGTCATTAACATGATTTCAGCCTTTGTCGGAGGTCGAGGCAAAGGACCGAGCTAAAGATGCAAAGAGGCAACATACTGGGGACATTGTTTTTTTTCTAATGATGATCTCTGAGAAGTTCAAATTCCTCATGATGATGTGTGTCATATCAATGGCAATAGCTAATTATGATACAAAAGATATTTTAATTGATAATGGAAGCTCGGCTGATATATCATTTTATGTAGCATTCTAATGAATGAGATTGCCTACTGACCAACTAAGTAAAGTCAATACCCCTCTTGTTAGATTTTTCAAAGACTTCATGGCAATTGAAGGAAGATCATTCTACCAGTGACCACTAGATGAGAGCCTTGGCAAAAAAAACATTTTAGCTTACACTCCTCATGGTCCAGGTGCCCTTTGCTTACAACACAATCCTCGGACGATCTAGACTAAATGCATTATGAGTGATAGTCTCCATATATCATCTGCTTGTGAGATTCCCAACTAGGCACGGGGTCAAAGAACTCTGAGGAGACCAGATGCTTTCCCGATAATACTTGTTGGCAATGATCAAGGGGAAAAGGCTAGTGGCGACACTATCAGTTAAGGACTATAGGGAAGAGTCAAAGGAGGTCCAAGGAGAGCTGGCCAAGTGACTAATCACAATCTCATTCAGAGATGATTCGAGCAGGACTATTCAAATTGAGGCACTACTGATGCTCATCTTCGAGATCAATTAGCAGCCTTTCTACAAGCTAATAGGGATATCTTTGCCTGGACAGCAACTGACATACCAAATATACCCTCTAACATTATCGTTCATAGGTCGAACATGGACCTGGAGCACTGACCAATTTGGTAGGAAAAGAAAAGTTTCACCTTAGAGTGCCCACGAGCAATTGAGGAAAAAGTAGACAAGCTCCAAATGGTGGAATTCATCTGAGAAGTCCATTATCCAAAGTGGCTTGCCAATGTCAACATGATCAAGAAGGCCTATAGTAAATGAAGGATTTGCATCGACTATACCGATCTCAACAAAGCATGTTTGAAGGATAGCTTCCCTATCCTGAGAATTGATTAGCTTGTAGATGCCATCTTAGGTCACAAGTTGATGAGCTTTATGGATGCATTCTAAAGCTATAATCAAATTGGATGGCATCTGAAGATAAGGAGAAGACTACGTTCATAACCGACAAAGGTTTTTATCATTATAAAATAATATCTTTGAGTTAAAAAACATAGGAGCCACATACCAGTGCCTCATTAATAAGGTGTTTAAGTGTCATATCAGATGCAACATAAAAGTCTATATCGATGATATGTTGGTCAAGAACATTGAGACATATCAGCACAATGCCGATCTCAAAAAAGCATTCGGCAAGCTAAAATGATGTCAAATAAAGCTCAACCCCAATAGGTGTGCTTTTGATATGACCTCAAAAAAATTCTTAGGGTTCATAGTGACCCAGTGCAAGATTAAGATGAATCCAAAGAAAATTCGAGCACTGTTGGAGATGAAGCATCCGAGCATAAAAAAGGATGTACCATGTTGGTGGCACGGTCAGTAGCTCCCAGCCATTTCAAGGTCAGCTGAGAAGTATCTCCCATTCTTCAAGATCTTGATGCGGATGAAGAATTTTCAACTAACTAGCTCCTAAAATCTATTCTTCAAAGGCCAACACATTGGGGCGAATGGCAAAATAGGTAATCAATCTCGAAGAATTTGGCATTAGTTATTGGCTCCGACCAACAATGAAAGTCCAAGTCTTGGTTGTCTTTCTTACAGAGTGCACTATTCCCAACAAAGAGTCAGCTTCAACACAATCCAAGGAGGCAAAAGAAGTTCCTTTGTGAGTCCAACATATAGTGGGGCCTCAAATTCATAAAGATGTGGAGCCAGACTTATTCTTGCAAGCCAAAAGGAGCCATAATGAAGTACACTTTTCGGTTTGACTTTGTTGATTCCTATAACAAAGTCGAGTATGAAGCACTAATAGTTGGCCTTGGCATTACCAAGGAGCTCGAGATAAAGAAACTCAAAGTCTTCACCGACTCGTAGCTCATTGTTAACCAGATCTGAGGAGAATATGAGACTCAAGATCAAACGATTGTCCGGTACTTGCAAAAGCTCAAGGAACATTAATAGCTTTCTATTCTTTGGAGGTACAACAAATTCCAAGGTTAGAAAATGTCTGGACTGAGGACCCATCTCACCTCACCACCTTGGGATATGCCGATCTCAACAAAAGGGTCTATGTCGAGCACTTGAAAAACCAAGTATTGAGGAATAGTCAGTCGTCTTATAGGTCATATATGAGCTGAGCTAGATGGATCCCCTCATCGGCTATCTTATCGATGGCAATCTACCAACCAATCCTATAGAAACCAAGAAGTTCAAGCACCAAGACCCTTGGTACGTTTACCTGGATGGTAGGCTATATAAAAAGTCATTCTCACTATCCTTACTTTGGTGCCTGTGACCATCCGAGGTAGATTATGCACTTGAAAAAACCCATGAGAGAATTTGTGACAATCACTTGAGGGGCAGGTCTTTGGCCTACAAATGTGAGCAGTGCCTGAAATATGCTAACATCCAACAAAGGCCAGCAACTCAACTTGTGCCAATTACAACCCTGTGGCCCTTCTCTATGTAGGGAATTGATATCATCAAATTATTTTCGCAAGCAGTTGGTTGAAGAAAATTCTTGATCATCATAATTAACTACTCCACCAAGTGGATAAAAGCCGAGCCCCAGACACAGATCATCAAGAACAAGATCGTTGACTTCATTTATAAGTCCATCATATGCCGATTTGAACTACCATGGGCCATCATTATCGATAATGGATGGTAGTTCGATAATCTAAAGTTCAAAAAATTCTGCTCGGAGCTTCACATAGACCACAAGCTCACTTCGGTTGACCACTTGTAGTCTAATGGAGATGCCAAGGTGACCAATCGCATCACCCTATAAGGTCTGAAGTTAAGGCTCGATCAAGCGAAGGGACTTTGGACTAAGAAACTCTACAATGTGCTATGAGCTTATTAGATGACTCCTTGGCCGCCTACTAAGGAAACCCCCTTCAACCTTGCCTTTGGCATCGAAGCAATCATTTTTGTCAAGATCGGCATACCAATGACTAGGGTGGCGCACTATAACAAGCAAGAGAATCCTGATCGACTTCAAACAAACTTAGACTACTAAAAGAAACGAGAGAACGAGCTCGGGTTAGAATAGCTTCATGTTAGTAACGAGTAGCTCGCTACTATAATACCCAAGTCAAGTCGAAGATATTCCGACCTGGTGATCTCAACCTCTGAAAAGTTAAGGTGTCTAAACCAACAAAATAGGACACACTAGCTCGGAACTAGGAAGGGCCTCATTGGATCATCAAAGTTGTCAGACCTAGGGCTTATAAAATTGAAGGTCTCGATGGCACTCCCATCCCTTGAACTTGGAATGTTGAGAACCTTAAAATTTACTATGGATAAGTTGTGTATTCATTTGTTAATCAATAAAGTTGCCTTCCTCAAGTTTCTGTACATGTCTCATGAAAGCAACTAAGTAATAGATCTACTAAGGTCAACCATAACCGACCCCTAACAAAGACATCGGCAAGGACCGAGGTGATTTCAAAATACCAACAGACCTGAGATAATTGATTCCTAACCTCGGTCCTCAAAAAAAGATAGTCAGACAAGAGCCGACTAAGGGATATCTGGGCCCCAATCTAGACTCTGATGACTAGGTTCAAAAGAACTAACCTCATGGAGATATCTCCATTTCGGCTAAGACCTTCAAGTGAGTGATTGATAAAATACCGATCACAAGAAGATATCCTAACCCAAGTTAGGACCTCCACAGAATTTTAAGATGGAATATTTCTAATCACACCATATTGGATCGGATATGGATGACGCTATTGATCACTTGGTAAAAATTTTCACCAAGGGTTGACTTTGCATCGACTTCGGATCATGAAGTGACTTCGGCCAAAGATCTGACTTCAAATATGAGTCCGAATTATCGAACTCTACAATAAATGGACCTCAAGTTCAAGTCTAAACACACAAAGTCCACCTGGGACATTCAACTGAAGTGATCAACTTTGGAAAGTTATCCGAGCCAATGACATAACTTCAAACCTAGCTCGGACAACTTCTCGAACTAACAATTTCAGGTCAGCTCCAACTATGACTTCAAAAACTTAGGAAAATTATGGCAAGCATGACAGAATGTGATAAGGAAAAGTTCATTCCATTAATGAAAAAAGTTCATTACATGGAAGAAGAAAACAAAATATGAAAAGAGCAAAATCATGAAGCATCCTCGGCAATAGGCTCAGCGGCAAGATTAGTAATGGCCTCGTGCTTGGTGGCAACTTCGATTGTGGGCTCAACTACTATGGGTTCAATGATGGGCTCGGATGCTGAGACCTCATCGACTAGCTCGGCTTTGGTGATAGAAGGCAGTGCAACAAGATCTTCCTTGACCTCATCATCACTGGCTTTGGGATCGAGGTGTCAGATGTCAACTCCTGGAAATAGCCGGGTAACCTATGCTTTGCAAGCCTCGAACCCGTACTCATAAGCCCTTGAAGAGACCTCGGTGACCTTGCTGCAAAGTTGATAGAGGCTTTGAACTCCACCATAGCCATGAACCTATCCTTGGCCACCACCTTTGACTTCTCCACTTTGGCCTGGGCCTCGATCAGCTTCTCTTTCTCCTCGATAGCCTTGATCACTGCCTCACCAAGCTCCAACATCTTTTTGAGCTCGGTAATCTTCCATAGATGCATCTCAACAACACCACGCTCCACATGAAGCAAGCAATGCAGGGTTTACAGTACTACTTTCAAAAAAAATTTCAAAAATAGAAAAAATATAGTAAAAAATTAATTAATCTAATTAATTAATTACTGATCATATCAGAATATTAAGTCCTACACTAAGGATCTAAACACAATATACATGCATTCATATAGATCTGAAAATAAAACTATGCAGCAAACTCTTTACTACATCTATCTGTTCAGAACATAATACCTTTTCACAAGTAGCTGATCACCACAATCTGAATCCATCGAATAATACTCTAGTATCACACCACAGTCGCATATATGTTCGACCTCTATGATTGGTCCACACGAAGCTCCTGATCCCGATCAATCCCACTGGAGTGCTAGCTCCTCGTCGGAGCCTTCAATGACTGATTGCAATCGATCTAATCGATCACCTTCTTTTTGATCTCCTAGATACTATAAAAAATCAAAACATGTGCTTCAGAGGATGATGAAATGGTGTTTCAAATTTGATGGTGATTCGATGCTCATAGCACTCGATCTCTCCACCCGAACCCAGATTCCCAAGTCTTGGGTTTCACTTGGCCCAAAAACCCTGACGCACTGAAAACCCTCTCACGCCCTCTCTGTGTGGAGTTTTTCTATGAAATAAGTTTTCATGGAAATATGACTTTTGAATCTATAAATCCTATTTAGATCATATCTAAAAATTAGGTATCCTTAGATACAAAAATCAAAAGAGAATAGGGATGTGAAGAAAAAATAAAGTGCTATAGGACTCTGCTCACCTTCACTCTAGAATTTTTTTTTGCCTAAAACCAAAGCCTAATTACTTTCAAATTTTTACCACAAAAATATAACCCCTTAGGCTTCATGTAACAAAAATCTCATAATTTATTGCTTGAAAAATAAGTAGAAATTCTATGTGGAGTGGATAGGTTAAGATTGGTTGAACTAGTTTCAACCAACTTCAAGTATTTGAATTCAAATGGGGTCTTATCCTTTTCCAACGCCTCATCCAAGAGGGTGACAAGTAGAAGGACTCTCCTTCTACTCACCCTCAATTAGAAATCATCAAAAGAATATGCGACAAAGGAAAGGTAGGCATGGAGAATAGATAAGGAAGAGATTAGGTTTTTCAAATTTTAAACCAACCAAGCTGAATTCAAAATTCAACTTAGTTTGAACCGGTCCAACCCTTGGACCAGATCAAAGGCAGAAGAGAGGAAGGATGCACATTCATTTCTACATGAGAAATCTCACACAAAAATCAGAGGAGGGTGTGGGTTAAGGTGGAAAAGTCAAATATAGTGGGTGCTAAGGAGAGTTTGAATTCAAATCTTATTTAACTTGGTCCAAATTGGTTTCAACCAAACCTATTATTTAAATCAATTAGACCAGGTTAAACCCAACCAAATTAGATTTAATCCAAACTGATAAAATTCTAATCAAATTATAAATAAATTAGATCCAGATTCTAATCAAATCAGGATCGAATCTTCCTTAGTGATTAGGTCATCTCATGACCTGATCGGGTCAAATCTAATCAAATCCAATTTGATCAAACTTGATCAAATTCCCATCGCTCAATCAAATTATTAATTAATCCTTCAATAAATATAGAGTCTTAATTAGATGGATGTCTGGACAATAGAGTCTCATCAACATGAAACTCCTGAAGAGTTCCAAACTAGTGGGACTTTTGAACCCAATGTTCCAAATGAATCGAACTCACGATCATAGAGTCCTAGACTAGTGGGACTCTTGATCAGAGAGTCTCGAATGAGTAGGACTCAGAGTCTCAGTCCATTAGAACTCTTGGTCATAAAGTTTCAGTCCAGTGGGACTCTTGATCATAGAGTCCTAGGTCATCGAGACTCTCGATCAGAGAGTTTCGAACATGAAGAACTCAGAGTCCTAGTCCAGTAAAATTTTTGACCATCAAGTCTTAGATCATTGAGATTCAATATCAGCCATCAGATCAGATAGAAACTCCTATTGTGTATGATCCCATAGATTCGAATCCTAAGCCGATAGCACCAAAACTAATTTTTTGTACCAATCGATGTGACCATCTAGTAATGGTACCCGACATCTAAATAAGTTAAATAATTATAATGCAACATTGACGAATCTATGGCATATTATTATCGTATAATTTATCCCCTTGACCTCGATGCTCAAAGGATAATTTAGGATTTATTGCCAATCCTAAAATTCATCCATAGTATATTTCAAAATTTAGCATCCATCATATGGACTATCCTAGCTGAGAATTTGCTAAATTGAAATACAGCGATGCATTTACTCCAACACTTAGAGGGGTCAATCCCATCTTGACTCACATACCGATAGGTCAAGTACTTGACTACACCCAGTAGCCTTCCACCACTGAATTAAAAATTCAGGTAGTCCGGTACCTGAGTACAGTAAGTTGCTTGCAAATCACTGTGGTGGTCTCAGATATAAGGAACACTTATACCCAAATCCTTCGGAGCTAATCTTGATAGAAGAAAAGCTTCAGAGTTGATCACGTTCAGTACAGATATACCCATATATCTTACTTACATGCCATATCAGTGTCTCAACACTACTTGGTTACGAGGACAACCAACCTATATGGCACATAGTGACCTATACTCAATAAACGTTGTAGTTCTAAGTAACAACGTATCTTTTGATCGTGAATAATTTAAGGACTAAATGATAAATCCTTCTTTGTCAAATCTAGATAGTCCTAAGATCTTCATCACAACATAGGAGTTTATTAGAAAATAAAATTTATGATAAAAGAATATTAAAATAACTTTTATTATTTAATAATTCATATATAAGTATAATAAGTAGCACAACCGTCAATAAACTGATGATTGACTTTGGAACATATTTTCAATAATCTTCCACTTAGGCTAAAGCCAATCGATGTAGTATCTAATACATATCTTTGACTTAAAGTCATTGAACTCCTTCACCGTAATAGCTTTAGTGAATGGGTCCGCCAGGTTCTTCTTTTCGTTGCTCTTTTGAAGGTCGACATCACCTCGATCCATAATTTCTCAGATAAGATGAAAGCGGTGCAAAATATGCTTCATCTGCTGGTGTGCCTTAGGTTTCTTTGCCTGAGCAATGGCTCCAGAGCCATCGTAATAGAGCAGAACTCGACCATCAAGGAAGGGTACTACTCCAAGCTCGATGATGAAATTTTTAAACCACATCCTTTTTTTGGAAAAATCTGATACAGCGACATACTCTGTCTCATAAACTGAATCGACCATAGTATGCTGCTTGAAACTCTTTCAGCAAATCATCCCACCATTAAGAGTGAATATATATCTCGACACACTCTTGCTATCATCATGATCAGACTAAAAACTAGAGTCTGTGAACCCCACCAGTTTCAAGTCTGATTCACCATATATAAGCCACTAGTCCTTAGTATTTCTTAAATACTTCATGATGATTTTAACAACCTTTCAGTAGTTTTTTCCTGGATCAGATTGGTATCTACTCACTACCCCTAATAAGTATGCCACATCTAGTTGTATACATATCATGACGTACATGATAGAATCCACTGTTGAAGCATATGAAATTCTACTCATACGCTCTCTTTCTAGAGGTATTGTCGGATAATCCCTCTTTGAAAGAGAAATTTCATGGCCTATCGATAGATAGCCTTTCTTAAAATTCTCCATGTTGAATCATTTCAATACAGTGTCAATGTATGTAGACTGAAACAATCCAAGCAACCTTTTAGATCTATCTCTATAGATCTTTATCCCTAGGATGTAGGAAGCTTCTTCCAGATCTTTCATGGAGAACTGTGATGATAGCCAGATCTTTATTTCTTATAATGCAAGGACATCATTCTCGATTAAGAGAATGTCATCCACATACAATACTAGGAATACTATTACTGAACTATTAGCCCACTTGTATATGCAGGGCTCCTCTTCGTTCTTAATAAAGCCATACGTTTTGATTATTTTATCAAATCGTATGTTCCAGCTCTGAGATACCTGCTTTAATCTATAAATGGATCTTTGAAGTTTATACATCTTAGACTCATTTATGGATGTGAATTCTTCAGGTTGTATTATATACACCTCTTCATCCAGCTCTCCATTTAGGAAAGTCATTTTCACATCCATCTACCAGATTTTATAATCTAAATGGGCAGTGATAGCAAGCATAATCCGAATGGATTTGAGTATTGCCATAAAAAAAAATATCTCATCATAGTCAATACCATAACATTGACGATACCCCTTGGCAATCAGACGGACTTTATAGATCTTCATATTTTCGTCTGCGCTCCTTTTTCTTTTGAAGACCCACTTACATCCTATGGGTTTTATCCCTTTGAGTGGGTCAACCAATATCCATACATCGTTGACCTTCATAGATTTTGTTTTAGATTTCATGGCCTCAAACCATTTCTTAGAGTCGGATCTCTGCATTGTATCCATATAGGTGATCGGGTCATGATCATTCTCATCGAGTTTATTCCGGACCAGAAAATCATAGTATCTATCCGGTTGACGTGATACTCTACCAGATTGCCTTAAGGATGCATCTACAATAGGTTTTGGGTCTGATCTAATCAGATCCAGCTCAGGTTCAATAATTTATATCTATTCTTCCACCTATCATACTTCATCAAGTTTGATCTTAGAGGCATTAGTTTCTTCACCTAGAAATTTCTTTTCTAAAAAGACTGCCTTAAGACTGACAAATACTTTTTACTCATCAGTAAGGTAGAAGTAGTATCCTTTAATTTCTTTTGGATAACCTATAAAACTACACTTATCAGACCTAGGTCTAAGCTTGTCTGTCATCAAACGTTTGACGTAAGTCGGACACCCCCAAATCCTAAGGTATGAAAGCACTGCCTTACGCCCTATCCATATCTCATATGGTATTTTATTAAAAGATTTACTCAAAATTTTATTTAAAATGTAACAAGCTAACTCGAGCGCATATCTCCATAGGAAGATCGATAAACCAGCAAACTCCATCATGGATCGAACCATGTCCCAGTGAGTCCAATTTCTCCTTTCAGACACACCATTATGTTGTGGTGTTTCGGGAGGAATCCATTGGGATAAAATTCCATTCTCTCTAAGATATGTTAGAAACTCATTAGAAAAATATTTACCCCCTCGGTCAGATCAAAGAGTTTTAATAGTCTTCCTAGTTTGCTTTTCTACCATATTTCGAAATAGTTTGAACATTTCAAATGACTCCGACTTATGCTTCATTAAATAGACATACCCATATCTCGATAGGTCATCTGTGGAGGTTATGAAGTAGAAATATCCACCTTTGATACTTGAGCTCATGGGTCTACATACATCCGAATGTACTAGACTTAGGAGTTTAGTGGCTCATTTTTTTTTTCAGTAAAAGGTGACTTGGTCATCTTACCAAGAAGACAGGACTCATAGGTTGGAAGTGATTCACAATCACTAACCTCAAGAATTTCTTCTTGAGTTAACCTATTAATTCTATTCTTATTAATATGACCTAGCCTGCAGTGCCAAAGGTATACATCAGATACATCACTAATTCTAGGGCGTTTACTGGAGGATTGAACCATGTTAACAAGTATAAAAAGTAAATAAATTTTGTTATTCAATTACCTAATAAAAATTATAACATCATTCAAAATAATATTACAAAAATTTTTTTATTGATATTTCAAAATTATTCATGGCCAAAAGGCCTACAAAAATAACATTCATTAAGAATAACTTTATTTGAATTGATTACAAGGTTCATGATTCCTAAAGCTAAAATTGAAACTTGTCTTCCATCTCCAACGTTTAGGAACCTCTCATCTTGATCAAATCTCCTACTGATCTGCAGGCCCTACATAAAATTATAAATATAATAAGGGCTTCCAGTATCTAATATCCAGGTAGTAGAATCAAATAAGAAAAAATTACGAAGTGTTATCATATAATTACCTTACCCAGCAACCACTTGCTTCCTCCTCGATCTATTCGGATCAAGGGAGGTAATGTATAGAGGATAATTCCTCTTCCAGTGCCCCAACTTCTTACAAAAGAAGCACTCCGCCTGGCTCTAATCGAACTTGCACTTCTTGGTCCGATCCTATGCAATCATCCTGATATTTGGCTGCACCTTCTTGTTCTTCTTCTTCTTATTCTTCTTTTCTTTCTTAAAGGATCGATGACCTAAAGAAGACCCTCCCACTACATTCACCATCTTCTTATGGAGTTGGTGATCCTTCTCAAAGTTCTGCAGCAACCCCAACAAGCCATGGTAGTTGACTGCAGGCTTTGTCATTCTAAAATGAGTTAGGAAGGGAAGAAAGAACTTGGGCAAGAAATTAAGGATTGCATCCTTACCGAGCTGCTCGTGCAGGAAAAAGCCCAGCTTGCTAAGACGCTCGATCATCTCGATCATGTACAATACATGATCGATGACTGAGGTCCCATCCCTCATCCGAGCATTGAAAATAGTATAACTTATTTTGTGCCTTTCAATATCGTCAGGCGTACCAAAAGAGTCATTCAACATTTGAAGCATCTTCTATGGCTGGGCATTTTCAAACCTATGGTTGAACTCATCGTTCATTACTGCCAGCATTATACATCGAATGGTGGTACGGTCATTGATCCACTTCTGATAAGTTTCTCTGACCGCTCTCCTAGCATTCGAAACTAGCTCCTCAGGTGCAGGATCCGTTACGACATAAAGGATCCTCTCATGCTTCAGGATAATTTTCAACTTACCATACCAGCTATCATAGTTGAATCCCATTAATTTATCATTGTCTAACAATGATCGGAGCGACAGGTTAGTGGCTATTTCTATATAATAAGAAAAATCAAACTTAATTAGTATATGAATCAATTATCCTAAAGACTTGGACTTTAGTCTAAAGATTCTTTCACTATTTTATACGAATTGATAGCCTCTACCTCCAATTCGAAGAATTACTTTAATTCCTTAGTGAGTACTAGAATCCACATAGACTACACATGAGCCCAACTTTAGTTGGTCAACCCATGTGCACCTATAGGTAGGTTCAAAACTAATTATTTCTTTAAATATTTTTTAGTAATATCAATTTTGCTCCGGAGACCTAATTAGTAGGCTTTGGTCTCCACTGAAAAAGTTTGATTATGTCCAACCATTAACATGACCACATTTGGTCTTATCTAACCAATAAGTGATTAGGCTCGATTTTGGTCGGCCAATCCAACCACTATCAGAAAGACTTAATCAAATCATTATTTTATGAATGATAATTTTATTAGTCAATAAGCACCAGACCTTTAGACCTCCAATGATTATCAAATTAATGAACCCAATATCACTCAACTTAATGGGAGGCTATGATTTAGTTATCTATATAACTATTTTATTTTTAAGAATCTAATAATTTTAGAAGATTTAGTTAATATATTTAAGAAAAGCGAGCCCATTTTGATCCTTCCACTGACTTCACCAAGTCAGATCAAAAAGGATCTAATCTAAGCTGGCATTAGAAGCATCTAAATCAGTTAGACTAATTACCTAATTGACATGGGTAAGTCCGAATCACCAAGTGATCTAATCAAAATCTAAGTCACCAGGATGGCTAGGTAAGTAAGATCAGTGGAAGAAATATATCATTAACTCATCAAAGATTGAATCAGTACGAGTAGATCCTAATTAAAAACCACTGATCAAACTGCCAAACTTATCTTAGACACCATCTGATTTATTAGTTTTAATTTGACCAATCTAGTAATTTTGGATTCGACCGCATAGCCATGAATCAAGTCCATTTGGTCCTCATTAAAGGCATAGACTTGACCAACTACAACTATTATAATTGAGTCTATAGAATCCTTGACCTAATCTAAATTAACATTTAATTAGATTTGATCAATTACTCAAATTTAGTTCACTCTTTAACTAACCTTAGGTCTAACCCAATTTATGGACCTAATTCAACTAACCCAATAACCTACATTTTATGATTAATGACTTAAAGTCTTAATTCATAATTTTAGATACTAAATCATTATACTTAATTTTTAATTAAGTTTATGAGCTGTGTGTAAGGATTTGGTATTTCAAAAATATTTTTTTAATTTTTAAAAGATTCTTTACAACTTAGTATTATTCACCAATTGAGTCGACTCATTTCAAAATTGAATCGGCTCAATTCATAAATAATACTAATTGTAGGATTTAATCTGAAACTATGTACACCACATAATACTAAATCATAAATCAAATTTTATCTAATTATATATTTATGATCATAATTAGATTAAATTTTAATATAATCAAATCATAAAAATATTATATTAAATCTAAGATTTTATGATTAATAATTTACATCAGCAACATACCAGGATAATCTTTTCACTATAGGGGGTAAATCCTACCATAGGACAACCTACAGTCCGTACGATCTTGATTTTAATTTTTAGATTTAAATAATTAGATTATTAAATTAATATTTAAATTAAATTTAAATTATCAATCTAAAATATGCAAGCATATCATATTTAGCGAATCTCACTCTGATATCATTTGAAGAAAGCAGTGCAAGATTTGCAGTACTACTTTTGAAAAAAAATTTTAAAAATAGCTAAAATATAGTAAAAAATTAATTAATTTAATTAATTAATTATTGATCATATTATAATATTAAGCTCTATACTAAGAATCTAAACATAATATGCATGCGTTCATATAGATCTAAAAATAAAACTATGCAGTAAATTTTTTACTACATCTATCTGTTCAGAATACAATACCTTTTTATAGATAGCTGATAACCATAATCTAAATCCAATGGATAATACTCTAGTGTCACACCATAGCCACACATGTGTCTAGCCTCTATGGTTAGTCCACAGGGGGCTCCTGATCCCAATCAGTCCCACTGAAGTGCTAGCTTCTCGTCGGGGCCTTCAATGGCTAATCACGATCGATCCAATCGATTATCTTTTTTTTGATCTTTTAGATACTTTATAAAATTAAAACATATGCTTCATAGGATGATAAAGTGGTGTGTCAAATTTAGTGGTGATCCGATGCTCACAGCACTCGATCTCTCCACCCGAACCTAGATTCCCAAGTCATGGGTTTCACTCGGCCCAAAAATCTTGATGCACTGAAAACTCTCTCACGCCCTCTATGTGTAGAGTTTTTCTATGAAACAAGTTTTTATGGAAATATGACTTTTGAATCTATAAATCCTATTTAGATTATATCTAAAAATTAGGTGTTCTTAGATATGAAAATTAGAAGAGAATAGGGGTGTGAAGGAAAAATAAAGTGTTATAAGACTCTACTCACCTTCACTCTAAGATTTTTTTTGCCCAAAACCAAAGCCCAATTGCTTTCAAATTTTAACCATGAAAATATAACCCTTGGGCTTCATGCACAAAAATTATCATAATTTATTTTATAAAAAATAAGTAGAAATTCTATATGGAGTGGATAGGTTAAGATTGGTTGAACTAGTTTCAACCAACTTCTAGTATTTGAATTCAAATGGGGTCTTATCTTTTTCCAACACCTCATCCAAGAGGGTGATGAGCAGAAGGACTCTTCTTCTACTTGTCATAAATTAAAAATTGCCAAAAAAATATGCGACAAAAGATAGATAGGCATTGAGAGTATATAAGGAAGAGATTAGGTTTTTTAAATTTTAAACCAACCAAGTTGAATTCAAAATTCAACTTAGTTTGAACTGATCCAACCCTTGGACCAAGTCAAAGATAGAAGAGAGGAAGGATGCACATTCATTTTTGCATGAGAAATCTCATGCAAAAATCAGAGGAGGGTGTGGGTCAAGGTGGAAAAGTCAAATATGGTGGGCGCTAGAAAGAGTTTGAATTCAAATCTTATTTGACTTACTCCAAATTGGTTTCAACCAAAACCATTAATTTAAATCAATTAGACCAGTTAAACTCAACCAAATTATGCTTAAGCCAAACTAATAAAATTTTAATCAAATTAAAAATTAATTAGGTTCAGATTCTGATCAAATTAGGATCGAATCTCTCTTAACGATTAGGTCATCTCATGACCTGATCGAGTCAAATCCAATCGAATCCAATTCGATCAAACTTGATCAAATCTCCATCGCTCAATAAAATTAAACTAATCAATAATTAAATTATTAGTTAATCCTTTAATAAATATAGAATCCTAATCGGATGGGTGTCTGGGCAACAGAGTCCCATCAACATGAAGAGAGAAGAGGTTGGGCTAAATCTTTCTCCATCTGTGAAGATGTTCAATTTTGTTACATAGATCAACATGAAGAGAGAAGAGTCCCACCAAGTTGGTCCTAAAGAAGAGGACAGGAGGTGCTGATTGAAGATATCCTAATAGAAAAGAAGAGATATCCTAACATCAGCACCAGTGTTACATGACTTCAAGTTTCAGTTTTAGCCTCATAGCTACAAAATTGAAGAGAGAAGGTTAGTACAAAAGCTAATAACAATACGATAAAATTTTCTTAGTTAAAGAGAAATTGACCATACCTTGGGGTAGCACCGAACTAATTTCGACATCATAAAGCATCTGATCGGTTACCAGTTCTTTCAACTCTGGTACCTCGACATCAAGCAAAGCACTATGATCTGTTAGATATATATGCCCTAGAAGCCAGAATTGGCTGACACTTATAATACACTTCTAGGAGCAAAATTATAATTATGACTATAATAAATAAAATGGGTTATTTTCTATCACATATGTGTATTTAATGTCTGTGATACATCCTTTGGGTTAATGGTAATGATAATTCATATTTTCAAGAGTTGAAAATTTAAGACATGAATAATCATTGTTAACTCATAAAATGCTCCCGACCATAGGATCATCACGAGGATGGTGATTGATCCGAAAGGTTGGTGTACAATCGCTTCTCTTTAGTAGATGAGTCTTGAGTCTACGGTATGAAGATACCAGAGCGAGAGTACAGGTACTCGTTAGAGAATGAGGGCACTGAGCGTGACCACCTCGAGTAGTCATTAGGGAGTCTACCTTCTCGTCAATGACTGACTCGATGCTGCAGTAGTGTGTCTGGTTCTTTGACCTGAGGTGCATCGGTAGTTCACCTTGAGGGTGTTATAGTTTGACTACACCATTACTCGATCTCCTAGCCATATGGAATCCCTGAGGTGTATGTTGGCTATAGCATGTTCATTGTAGGAACTGGATTGCATCAAGATGGAATCTATCTACCTCGGTGGTAGAGGAGCAGCCCTATGATGATCATGAGAATCAAGTCCAGAAATCCATGGCCATGGTAGAGTGAAATAATAGAAAGAGTTTCTATTTAGATTTTCACATTGGACTCGAATCGAATGATTACATCATATGACAGAGACTAGGGTTTGACGAGTTTACCTTAACCCTAATCTGATCGGGGCTCAAGATAGAAGAACTTAATCACACAGGTAGCTGCACCAAGAGGTTCGCATTCAGCTCTGATGGGTTGCCACCATATACTGCTAGGTGTCACTGGTGGATTTTGGGAGCAATTAGAATGATTTAGATGATCGATCATTCTAGCTGTTCGAATCAGAAGAGTTCTGATCCATCGAAAGGAGTTTCGATGATGTCGATGATAGAGATCATGACATATCCCATTACCATACAGAACTGAACCTAACTGGGTCACACAAACAAGGGTTTGAATCTGGTGATCATCAATTGAACTGATCTAGTTCAATTGATCTGAATGAGATTCAATTAGGTTCAAGGAAATCGTGCTAGCACTCGATTGAACCTAACGTTCTTCTTTTACTATCATAAATAAGTTGTCCTGTCTGAGCCAAAGGAGTTTGTGCTCAATCAGAGGCCTTCATATGGTCTGACTGGAGGTTGTCCAAGTCAGAAAAGGTTGTCTTATTTTGTAAGACATTACCTGCCATTTTTGGTCACCTGCCATTTCTTGTTCTTTGACTTTGGTCAAAAGTCTACCTTTGACTGGTCAAACATTGACCATTGACACTTTGACTTTTGACCACATGTCATGCACCTATTGGAGAGCTGGTGGGGGCCTGTCCCCCTGCCAGAACCTGGCAAGGAGGAGGGTGCATGCCACCCTAGGTGTGTGCCCAAGTGGAGGCGCCTAGGAGTCCTTGTTGGACAAGGACTCCATCTCCTTTTTGGATTCCAATTAGAGTTCTTCTAAGAACCAACTTTGACTGGTCTTAGGCACCCTCTAAGGAGGAATCCAGGGGACTCTATTCCCACCAATCAGATTTAGATCTGATTTCACAAAGGGTTGTGATTGGTTGGGAAGAAGAGGAGTTGGATCATAGTTAGTCTATAAATAAGACCCTGCGCCCAACTCAGATTCTAACATAGAGAAGAGTTTCCATACACCCAAAGGCCTTTTCTCCTCTCCTCCTCCATGCCAAAGCTTCTTCTCCCTCTCCTCTCCACATCCAAAATAGTTTTGGAGCTTGGTTGGTGCGATCCAGATCAAAGAAAGGCGATCAAAAGCAAGAAGGCTGCACTGCTGCAAAGGATGACTGCTGATCTTCAAAAGAAGTTTTGAAGATCCTCCAGATCAGATCTGATTTTTGGAGATGTGATAGAGAAGAAGAGGATCTCCAGATCCAACCTCAAGTGGATATCCGGTAGAGGCCAGGCGCTTGCGTGGCTAGATCCAGAACCTTCCGCTGCATACAGGATCATCAACGGGTAATAGGATTACCCAAATCAGGTAAATTAAATTTGATTTAATTTATTATTATTTTATTTTATTTATTAAAATAATAAAAATTAGATCTAAAATATTTTAAATCTAATATAGATCAAAGAGAAAAAATTTTTGAAAATATATCTCTTGATCTGATCAGATCTGAACGAACCTGGACCGAAAAATCAGGATTTCCCTTCAACTGGTATCAGAGCCATGGTTCTAAAAATATTTAGATCTAATTTTAAATTTATTTTAATTAAAAAATAATTAATTTTAGATGTCACATGAGATGTGATCAGATCTAAAATCAGAAAAAATTAAAATTAAATGATTTGGATCTAAGATTAGAAGATATGCATGACTAGTTCTAGAATAGAATAGTTCTATAGAATAGTCTTGCATGTTTTTGATTTAATCTGATTAAATCATATTTTAGATCTTTTATTTACTATTTTTTGATATTATAAGTATTATAATAACATCTAAAAAATAGCAAATAAAAATTATTTAATTTTAAATATCATATGAGATATGATTGATGCATGTCTAGACTAGTTGTAGAATAGTTCTACATAATTATCTAGATTAGAATTTATTTTGATTAGATCAATTTAAATCTAATTTTTTAGATTATTATGAGATAATTTAGATCTGAAAACATGCATGATTTGATACATGAGATGTATGCAAAATATGCCATGATTAGATCTACTTTGTATATGAGATATATGATATAGATCTGATAACTGTTTTGTAGTATTGAATGTTCCTGATTAAGGCACTTCCTCTTGGCCGTCCGGTCATAAGAATGAAGAAGAGGTTTAAAGGCCCTCTCTTCCCATTCGATGGATTGTTCTTATGATGTGTAGGGGTGCTGCATGTTCGTCCTTAATCAGAAACCCAAAACTTACTTTCTGCAAAACCCTAGATCCTGAAACCCTAGGATTTATTGTGCATATTTTGTTTATGAACCCTACTTAATTAAGAATTAAGTTTATGAAATATTAATTAGGTCTAAAATTAAGAATTTCAGATCTAAGACATATTCATAATACTGGGTTCGGGCTTGGGTAGCTCAATTAGGTCTAAGCGGTTGATCAAACCGAATCAAGAGTTGGTTAGATGGGATCAACAATGCTTAAATTGACCAGCCTAATAGGATTAAGTCTGGGTCAAGATCGAGTCACGATCAAGCAAGACCTAATTAGGCTCAGAGGTTAGAGTCTGGATTGTAGGCAAACCCAATTGGTTCTAGCTCAACAATTTGGTGTCTAAGGTAAGTTTGGCACATACGACCGACTGATTTTTAATTGAAAGCTACTCGACCTGAATGCATTCTTGTACGAGTTAATGGCATATTCCTTCCACCGGTCTCACTTACCTGGCCATATCTGTTGACACAGTTCTGATCTGAGGTGGTCAATAATCCGAGCTAACCCATGCCACTAGGTTAGTCATAATTGTTATGACTAAGCCAAGTCTAGTTTAATGAGACCTGAATCAATTCTCCCTAAGAAAAGATTAAGTCTGAGGTCTTCTACCATTGTAGACGTGCGGGCCCTTTCTGGGGTTAATTGTTCTCGGCTGGATACAGTGGCTCAGTTGCATCGAGAAGATGCAACCATGTCTATTAGGCATTGGATGCTATGGGCTGGAGGATGAGTTGGGCTCAATATTTTGGATACGGTGAGAGACTCAATTAGGAACCCAGTCTATACAAATGGTGGGTCTGACTTAACTAAGAAGTTGGAACACTCGTTTCAATGATGTGATCAAAATATTTGGTTTCATAAAAAATGAAGAGGAACCGTGTGTTTTCAAAAAGGTCAGTGGGAATGCTGTTGTCTTTCTCGTATTGTACGTGGATGACATTCTCCTTATTGGGAATGATATTTCCATGTTGACGACAGTCAAAATATGGTTGTCTAAGAAATTCTCCATGAAAGACCTAGGTGAAGCATCCTTTATTCTATGAATTAAGGTCTATAGGGATAAACCGAATAGGATGCTAGGACTTTCACAGAAGATGTACATAGAGAAAGTACTAAAGAGGTTTAGTATGAAAAACTCTAAGAGGGGATTAATACCCTTCAGACATGGTATTCATCTTTCCAAGAAGATGTGCCCCAGCACACCTGAGAAAATAGAACGCATGAGCAAGATCCCTTATGCTTCTGCAATAGGGAGCCTCATGTATGCCATGCTATGTACACGACCTGATATAGCCCATGCTGTGAGTGTCACAAGTAGATATCAGTCAAATCTAGGTGAAGGACACTGAACTTCTGTGAAATATATCCTTAAGTACTTAAGAAAGAACTAAGGATATGATGTTGATCTTTGGTAACGGAGAACTCCAAGTTTAGGGATACACAGACTCAGATTTCATGTCTGATATAGATGATCGAAAGTCGACATCTGGGAGTCTGTTTGTGTGCAATGGTGGTACTGTTAGCTGAAAGAGTTTCAAGCAAACAGTGATAGCAGATTCCACCATGGAAGTAGAATATATCGCTGCATCAAAGGCTGTGAAGGAAGCATTCTGGTACAAGAAGTTTGCTGTAGAAATCAAAGTAATGCCATCAGATGCCATTCCTCTATACTGCGACAACAATGGCGCCATAGCCCTTGCTAAGGAGCCGAGGTCTCACCAGAAATCCAAGCACATTGAGCGGCGATACCACCTCATCCGCGATTACCTCGAGAAGGGTTACGTTGAGGTCAAGAAAGTCAACTCCACAGATAATGTGGCAGACCCACTTACAAAGCCATTAGGACCAATAAAGGATCGAAGCCCACCTTGAGAAGATGAGACTTAGACTTGTAGCCAATTGGCTTTAGGATAAGTGGAAGATTGTTAGATATATGTGCCCTAGAAGCCAGAATTGGCTGACACTTGTAATACACTTCTAGGGGCAAAATTATAATTTTGACTATAATAAATAAAATGGGTTATTTTCTATCACATATGTGTATTTAGTGTCTGTGATACATCCTTTGAGTTAATGGTAATGATAATTCATATTTTCAAGAGTTGAAAATTTAAGACATGAATAATCATTATTAACTCATAAAATACTCCCGACCATAGGATCATCATGAGGATGGTGATTGATCCGAAAGGTTGGTGTACAATCGCTTCTCTTTAGTAGATGAGTCTTGAGTCTACGGTGTGGAGACACCGAAGCGAGAGTATAGGTACTCGTTAGAGAATGAGGGCACTGAGCGTGACCACCTCGAGTAGTCATTAGGAAGTCTACCTTCTCGTCAATGACTGACTCGATGCTGCAGTAGTGTGTCTGATTCTTTGACCTGAGGTGCATCGACAGTTCACCTTGAGGGTGTTATAGTTTGACTACACCATTACTCGGTCTCCTAGCCATATGGAATCCTGAGGTGTATGTTGGCTGTAGCATGTTCATTATAGGAACTGGATAGCATCAAGATGGAATCTATCTACCTCGGTGGTAGAGGAGCTAGCCCTATGATGATCATGAGAATCAAGTCCAGAAATTCCATGGCCATGGTAGAGTGAAATAATAGAAAGAGTTTCTATTTAGATTTTCACATCGGACTCGAATCGAATGATTACATCATATGACAGAGACTAGGGTTTGACGAGTTTACCTTAACCCTAATCTGATCGGGGCTCAAGATAGAAGAACTTAATCACACAGGTAGCTGCACCAAGAGGTTCGCATTCAGCTCTGATGGGTTGCCACCATATACTGCTAGGTGTCACTGGTGGATTTTAAGGAGCAATTAGAATGATTTAGATGATCGATCATTCTAGCTGTTCGAATCAGAAGAGTTCTGATCCATCGAAAGGAGTTTCGATGATGTCGATGATAGAGATCATGACATATCCCATTACCATACAGAACTGAACCTAACTGGGTCACACAAACAAGGGTTTGAATCTGGTGATCATCAATTGAACTGATCCAGTTCAATTGATCAGAATGAGATTTAATTAAGCTCAAGGAAATCGTGCTAGCACTCGATTGAACCTAACATTCTTCTTTTCCTATCATAAATAAGTTGTCCTGTCTGAGCCAAAGGAGTTTGTACTCAATTAGAGGCCTTCATATGGTCTGACTGAAGGTTGTCTAAGTCAGAAAAGATTGTCTTATTTTGTAAGACATTATCTGCCATTTTTGGTCACCTGCCATTTCTTGTTCTTTGACTTTGGTCAAAAGTCTACCTTTGATTGGTCAAACATTGACCATTGACACTTTGACTTTTGACCACATGTCACGCACCTATTGGAGAGCTGGTGGGGGCCTGTCCCTCTATCAGAACCTGGCAAGGAGGAGGGCGCATGCCACCCTAGGCGTGTACCCAAGCTGGAGGCGCCTAAGAGTCCTTGTTGGACAAGGACTCCATCTCCTTTTTGGATTCCAATTAGAGTTCTTCTAAGAACCAACTTTGACTGGTCTTAGGCACCCTCTAAGGAGAAATCCAGGGGACTCTATTCTCACCAATCAGATTTAGATCTGATTTCACAAAGGGTTATGATTGGTTGGGAAGAAGAGGAGTTGGATCATAGTTAGTCTATAAATAAGACCCTGCGCCCAACTCAGATTCTAACATAGAGAAGAGTTTCCATACACCCAAAGGCCTTTTCTCCTCTCCTCCTCCACGCCAAAGCTTCTTCTCCCTCTCTTCTCCATGTCCAAAATAGTTTTGGAGCTTGGTTGGTGCGATCCAGATCAAAGAAAGACGATCAAAAGCAAGAAGGCTGCACTGCTGCAAAGGACGACTGCTGATCTTCAAAAGAAGTTTTGAAGATCCTCTAGATGAGATCCAGATCTGATTTTTGGAGACGTGATAGAGAAGAAGAGGATCTTCAGATCCAGCCTGAGTGAATATCGGTAGAGGCCAGATACTTGCGTGGCTAGATCCAGAACCTTCCGCTGCATACAGGATCATCAACGGATAATTGGATTACCCAAATCAGATAAATTAAATTTGATTTAATTTATTCTTATTTTATTTTATTTATTAAAATAATAAGAATCAGATCTAAAATATTCTAGATCTGATACAGATCAAAGAAAAAAAATTTTAAAATATATCTCTTGATCTGATCAGATCTGAACGAACCTGGACCAGAAAATCAGGATTTTCCTTCATGATCTTCGTCATCCTTAGGAAGGATCGACTTATTTTTATTTAAAAAGAGCTGAAGATCACCCTAGATCCAATTAAAGCCCTAAGACAAATCTGAAGAGACAAAAAATAAATGGCTTTTCCAACCATGGACGAATGAGGGGAGCCTGGTAATAAACTTATGCCCTCCTTGAGGACAAAAGTATCACCACCCTTTTTTGTAGGAATGTTTCTTTAAGGTGAACATCGCTCTGAAGAATGAGCACCTCTAGTCAGAAAGATGAAGGAATGGAGTACTTGTTGAAGACCACTAAAACTTGCATGGACTTGAGGAGACCAACAATGGATCCCTCTCTGCTTGAGTCCATAGCGATCCGAACTTGTTAGGGATGGCTACCATTGAGCCCCAGATCCAGGCTTGATTCTAAATACCACACGCCCCCCTTCTAAAGAAGGGGGCGCACGTGATGCCTCACGTAGCATGCAAAACCAAGAAGAGAGGAAGAGAGATTAGAAAGAAAAATCTTGTATTAATTTCACTCTCTTAAATATTACAATATAATGGGTTAAAATATCCTAGGGTTTCTACATGAATCCTAATAAATTCTAGCTCAAAAACTTTCCTGGCTAATCCACATATGAAAGTACTCACCCAAGTCCAAGTCTTGCACGCTCTTATCCCATGAACTTAATTCCAGTCCAAATCCTGAGTTAGCCATCTTAAGATCTCTCAAATCAAGCTTTAAGATACTTGCGATCAAATTTGATCATAGTCCAAACAGAAATCCCATTCTACTTCTGCCCGTAAGTCGATCCCTCTGGACCCGAGTCAACTCCTATAGGGAAACGAGTTGACTCCTCTACATGCTGGCCTGAAACATCGCTCTTTATCTAGCACCCCTCTAAGACTGGGGTTGACTTTTCTAGATCCAAGTCAATTCATCTCAGAATCGAGTCGACTTTCCTGTGTACTGCTTCCTTTAGCACCTTAGATTCTCTTCATCTTTTCTCTAAGGCTTGAGAGCACCATACCCACTCCTACAATCTCCATCTTAGTGCCTCCAAGCCTTGGCAAATCTGGCAATATCCTCTTGTATGATCCCACCGTTGATGCATGCTCTGACAGCTTCTTATGCGAATATTCTTACCACCGCCAACTTTCTTCAGCTTCTGAGCTTCCTTAAAAATCTTTGGGATGACCATCTTTATAGCTGAAGACCTTTACTTGATCCTTGGCACCACCTAGGAACTTGTAGGCTCCCTTCTTCCCAGCAACCGCACCATTTGCCCTAGACTTCTCTGGAGAAACTGTGGTGTTTCTATACCGACACTCGCTGCACCTAAAGCTCTACCGACATGGTCTCCTCAAAGTCATGCCTCTTCACCTACACACTCCACTCCATCTAGATCTATGTAACACTGGTGCTGATGTTAGGATATCGCTTCTTTTCCTATAGCCCTTTGCTCTGAACTCCTGCCACATCTTCCTCCATCTGTGAAGCCACCTCTACCTGGTGCTCTATCTGAAACTGAAGTCCACCTGATGCTACAGAAGATAATCTTATACTTGAGGCCAACCATCCAACACTATCCTACTGGACCTACTGTTGCACCTCAATCATCGTCACAATCCCTTCAAACCCTCCACACTCACGGACCTCTCCAAAATCATTTTGGATCTTTTGCATCCCACGGGCTCCTCTGAAACTAATAAGAGCTCATCCGACTCTTCACCTTCAATGACTGAACCTAAGAAACCCTCCCTAACCTGCACCATTAATCATCACTTTAACTTCACCTGAACGAACTGTAGCTCAAATCTTGTTTGGGCTCAGACCCACCTATCTCATCTCGAGGCTCGTCAAAGCCTCCTCATAGATATCTAGATCCTCTCTTGCTACAAACAACCCATCTAACATGATCTCCCTAGAGCTATGGCTCTCCGGTGTCCATAGATCCTACATAGAATCATGCTATGCATCACCACTACTGGTGCTAGAAACTGGCTCCTTTCCTACACCCCTTGACTCTGAACCTATGTATGATTCAAACGCGGAGAGTTAATCCGTTTTATGGGGATAGGAATGCGATGCTGTCGTTAAGACACCGTGTTTATCAGTTTAATCCGACTTCTTAAAATCATTGAAAATGCGTAGATAGTAGTGAGTCGGGTCGAATCCACAGGGAAGGTAGTGTTTTTAGATTTGAAATCTTTGATTTTTGAAAAGAAAAAGAAAAAAGAAGTTTTGGAATCAAAAGTGAAGTCGGAAAATAAAATAAAAATTAAAAGATGCAGAAATTTAAACTTGGTACTAAGATCTACTAGTTAGATCTTAGCATCTACTTGCAAAGCAATAATTTAAAGTGCAGAAATTAAATTATAATAAAAATAAAAAGCAAGAAATTAAAATGCATAAAAAAAAATTTTTATTAATTAAAATTTTAGAATTTAAATACATAAAATTTAAAAAGAAAAGATAATAAAATAAAATAGCCTGATCTCTGATCTTGGATCGGCATTGGCAGAAAGATGGTGTAGAAGCTCGGCTCTTCTTCTCGGCACCCGTTGCTTCGAAGCAGCCTTTAACCCATAGCCTGGCTTCGCCCTGTACCAAAGCTTCACCTTGATCGGAGATATTGAATTTCTTGATGGCCTGGGGTCCTTTTTATAGAGCTAGGAGGGCTGGATATTTTTTCTAAAGGCAATATGGGACTAATAGCCTTTGTAATCATCAAAAATACAAAGAAATTTGGATAAAATTTGAATCAAAATAGCTCTGATATGACTCTGATAAATCTGATAAAATCCAGCCATTCAATAGGAATCCAACGGTCCAAAAATCATCAAAATCGGATGCAGATAAGCTCAGATCGGGTCGGATTAAATTCTGGCCGTTGGATCGCGCTTGATCGAGGAAATCTGGCCGCAAATCGCGCTTCGGGAGTCTTGATCACCGCCGGCAGCATTCTGGACCGTCGGATCATCGCCTGGATCGAGCGCTGCCATCCGATGGTGATCCGCGTGATGTTTGTATCTGAATAAAATTCGGAAGCAACCACAGCCGTCCGATCCTGACCGCAAACAACCACATCCGTCCGATCGCGCAATAACTGTTCCCATGGACCGCGTGGACCGGCCGCACCGCACACCGCAACCAATCAGCGCCGCTGTTGTCGGACGAAAAGACTAAATTACCCTTGTGAGCCGCGATAAATTTCTGTAGACCCTTAAGGGGTCTAGGTCCACCACGTGGCAATCTCTGATTCGCCGGAATTTGCTGAGCTGGCGGTCCACGCCTGGATCGTGGACCGGCTGATGGCTTCAACGGCTGAGTCGGCTTGATGGCTTGGCTTGGCTTGGTGGCTCGGCTTGCGGAGCCGGCTGAGCCATTTTCTTTTTTTATTTAATTTTTATTTATTTTATATTTTTAAAAATTCATATCTTTTCCATTTTAGCTCCGTTTTACTTGAAATTTATTTCGTTGTGATCAAAAAAATGAGCTCTTTCTATTGATAATAAAATTTTATTTTTTAATTTTTATTATTTTTTATTATTTTTTAATTAATTTTTTAATTAATAAAAATATGAATTTTTCAAAAATTATATATAAATTGATTATTAATTCTTAAAAATTAATATTAATTAATTAATAAATTAATACTTTTATTGATGAATTTATGATGCTTATCACACCCCCCAACTTAAGCTTTGCTCGTCCTCGAGTAAAGAAAGAATTTAGTTTTAAATACCTTTTAACTTTAGAGTTTCGAATTTTACCTAAGCAATTTTCAAAATGGCCATTGATATTCAGTAGAGCTTAAATGAGATATATCATTGGGGTATTAATACTTATCAATAGAAAAATTAAGTAAAGAACATTAAATTTTTCAGAACTTTTTCTAAATTATTCCACTTTTATCTCTGATTTGTCTAAACTTTCATATAGGCAGGTGTATTGCTACTTCCATCCTTCATTTATTAATTTTTATTTTCACATTGCCCACTTTTTGATGCGAATATCATTGCTTACTTAGGCAACGGGACCCGGTTACTCGGTGGGAAACCAATGTTTTTTTTTTTTTTTTTTTTTTTTTTTTTTTTTAACGTTGTACCACTATTGAGTGTCTTAACTCCTTAAGCTTTCTATTTGATCCATGTAGCGAGTCTTGGGCCAATGACTCCCAAACCAGTTGGCTTTAGGGCACTAGGTATAGAATACCCCTCGGGCTTACTAGCTCGAATCAAATAGGCTACGAGTTAAGACTAGCTTTACAACGAGCTTCTTTGCCCTTCCCACCTTTTGACGCGAAACTCAATGCTTGCTTAGGCAAAGAGGCCCGGTTACTCAGTGAGAAGTACTTGGAAACTATTTTATTAAAATAAATTTTTATATGAAGAAACGTATAGTTACCCTACACAAGCCTATAAAAAGTAGACTTTTCTTTGATGCTAGTAGAAATAATTAGAAATGCTCCAAGAAAAAAATTTTTATGTTCTAGGACTTAACTCTTTATTGAATTTTCTTAATACTTGATTCCTCAATATCTCATAGATTCTCTGAATCTGTGCATCAATTTTCTTTTAAAAATGCTTAGTTTAATTCGATTCTTAAGCATAATCAAGTATCTAAATACTAAATACTAACTTTTTCGAGGACTTAAAATTTTAAAATTTTTATTTTTCTCTCCCCCCAACTTAATCGACATTGTCCTCAATGGAGAAGAAAAAATAAAGGATGTAATAAAAAACATGGAAGAATACACCTAACTCAGTATATTTATTTATTTATTTATTTATTTTTATTTTTTTATTTTTTTTGGTCCAGCACATGCCTTTACAAATTTGAGCTCTCCCTCCAACTTATTCAAATTATCCTAAAAAGAAAATAAGATAAATTAGATAAAAACTAAATATTGGGTTGCCTCCCAACAAGCGCTAAGTTTACCGTCTTCAGCCAGACACAATGTAGCTCACTATCCTGTGTCGAATATTGGATTGACAAATTCCAATGGTTTTGGATTGCCAATCTCAGAAAGTTGATGTTGATTTTTAATCCCATTATTGATATATTCACTGTTAATTTTTGGGATATATTTTATGATTCCATTCTCAGACCCATGTTTATTAAGAATTACTCCTATTTGTTCTTCTAAAATGCTCATGAATGGAGTTTTAGGAGTTAAGTTTGATTCAATGGGTGCTGGAATGGTGACTAAAGGCGGTTTTAATTCTGGAGGTAAATTAATGTGATCCTGCTTAAACAACTCCATTGACATTTCATTACATGCCTTTTGATTTTTATAAGAAGAACCAGCTTCTAGGGTTGAAGGGAATAGGACATTAGGTTTATAAGTCTCGGGTAAATCATCTATTCTCTTTTCCCTTATTTCTATCTCATTTAAACTGGAACTAGCATCAGTACTAATTCCTGGCTTGGGTTCTTCTATGTGGTTAGTCTCAGTACTAACCAGTTCCTCTAAATTTTTATTTTGGCTAGCATCAGTACTAGCCTCTCTCACCTGGTCTTGGTATGGGTCCATAAGAATCCTATAGCTTTTAAGTTCAGGAATTACTTTGGTATTCTCAAATTGGAGATTCTTAGATGAAACATTAGATTGATAATTTAATCCAGGTGGTTGGTGGTCATTAGGTGGGTTATTTGAAATTGGTAGGTTCGGTAGTTGATCTAGTTCTCTCCTCATGTTAGACTCAACTAATTATCCTATTTGAGCTTCTAGTCTGGCGATAGATTGCTGTTGAGTTAGAATTAATTGTTGAAGTTGGTTAAATCTATCATCAGCTAGATTGGTCTGTTGAGGAGGTGGGTATGAAGGCTGATTATAATATGATGGCTGGTTAAACTGACTAGGCTGACCATTATTATAGGCATAATTTTGATAATTTTGCTCAAGTGAAATTTGGGTCTGAGCCTGAGTCTGTTGGGATGTCCAAGAAAAATTAAAGTTACTCCAATCTGAATTATATGAATTTGAAAATGGGTCATTAATCAATTTGGAGTATCCTTGAGTAGCTTGAACTTGTTCTTGGATAAAATATGGAAACTGTGCAGTCATAGGATATTCACTTACATGATGGGTTGGACTAGCACAGATTGAATAACTTCTCCTGATAATTAGAAGATTGTTGACCTAGGGTTAGGAGTTGATCTATTTTCTGATCAAGAAGGTCAACTTTATCTAATTTTTGGACTATTAGATTCATATTAGCCATTTGATTATTATGTTTAATGTGAATCAACCATTCAATTAAGTTCAACTAAATCAGAAAAAGCGATTTCCTACCATGCATGTATTAGTGTAACCCTAATGTATGGTTTAAAAAAAAATTTAGAATTTTTTTTTTTTATATTTTTTATTATTATTATTTTATTATATTAAAAATTAATTTTTTTTAATTATTTTTATTTATTAATTTTAATTTAATTTAATTTATTATTTTTAATATTTTTTAGTTAGTTTAATTTAATTTTTATTTTATTTTATTTTTAGAGGAGTAAAGGAAAGAAAGAAAGTTCTAAAGAAGAGGTCCTAAGGAGTCCTAGAACTAAGAAGAAAGAGAAGAATTAGGTTTAATTAGATTTGAATGTTGGTTAGCAATCAAGTTGGTCAATCAATCCTGACTAAGGGTTATCCTAGATCTAGACAGCTCCTAACTGCCAAGGTCACCTTCAAGCCCTCCAAGTGTAGGATTAGCCAATCAACTAGCCAGGTAAGTGTAAGGTCGGTGGGAGTCCCCCCGTTGCTTGCCTTAGACACCAATTGTGCTTGGCCAGGTAAGCGAACGGAACCAATTAGAAACCACCTTCCTTCGGGCCCAATCGTCCCTGAACCACTTTCCTAGACACCAGTCAAATTGACTTATCCTAACCCGGTTCAACTCTTAGGATTCCTTATCCTATTGAGCTCGAGTTCCTAGGGTTGATGTCTAATTGATTTTAAAATTAAAGGCTTAGGTCAATGCAGGATGCTGGTTGGTTGTTTGTGGGCTAAGGAAGGGTGATCAAATCCCCACCTTATCTTGTTTAATTGGGTTGTGCCCTTAATTTGATTTAATATGAATATGCACGAAAAAAAAAAAATTCAATCAAAGGGTTTTATGCAATTTAAACTAGATGCATGCAACTAATTGAATTCTGAAAGGCTTACCTTGCCTCCAGCAATCACCAAAAAAAATAAAAATAAAAATAAAACTAATATGATGCATGCTCTAAACAGTTAGGGTTTCTAATCTTATCATGAGGCTTTTAATTAGGTTTAAATGAATATTTTTTTAAATTAATTTAAAAATAAAATAAATAAATAAATAAATAAAAAGAAAAGAGGACTAGGGTTAGGATTGATCTCACCAAAATTAGATGCTTTCTTCATTTTCTTTTTTTTTTCTACAAAATAAATAAAAAAAATTAGTAAGCAATATTAAAAAAATATAATTAATTTATAAAAAAAATAAAGAAAATCGCATAAAAGAAAGGATTTGATTTGAGCTAACCTGATCGGGATATCTGATGGCTTCAACTGGCTGGATTCGGCTTTCGGATCGGATCTTGGACTTGGTCGAGATCTGGCTTGGCTTGGTGGCTCTGGCCGCGTTGCGGAGCCGGCTGAGCCGTTTTGGCTTTTTTATTTAATTTTTATTTATTTTATATTTTTAAAAATTCATATCTTTTTCCATTTTAGCTCCGTTTTACTTGAAATTTATTTCGTTGTGATCAAAAAAATGAGCTCTTTCTATTGATAATAAAATTTTATTTTTTAATTTTTATTATTTTTTTATTATTTTTTAATTTTTTAATTTTTTAATAAAAATATGAATTTTTCAAAAATTATATATAAATTGATTATTAATTCTTAAAAATTAATATAAATTAATTAATAAATTAATACTTTTATTGGTGAATTTATGATGCTTATCACACCCCCCAACTTAAGCTTTGCTCGTCCTCGAGTAAAGAAAGAATTTAGTTTTAAATACCTTTTAACTTTAGAGTTTCGAATTTTACCTAAGCAATTTTCAAAATGGCCATTGATATTCAGTAGAGCTTAAATGAGATATATCATTGGGGTATTAATACTTATCAATAGAAAAATTAAGTAAAGAACATTAAATTTTTCAGAACTTTTTCTAAATTATTCCACTTTTATCTCTGATTTGTCTAAACTTTCATATAGGCAGGTGTATTGCTACTTCCATCCTTCATTTATTAATTTTTATTTTCACATTGCCCACTTTTTGATGCGAATATCATTGCTTACTTAGGCAACGGGACCCGGTTACTCGGTGGGAAACCAATGTTTTTTTTTTTTTTTTTTTTTTTTTTTTTTTTTTTAACGTTGTACCACTATTGAGTGTCTTAACTCCTTAAGCTTTCTATTTGATCCATGTAGCGAGTCTTGGGCCAATGACTCCCAAACCAGTTGGCTTTAGGGCACTAGGTATAGAATACCCCTCGGGCTTACTAGCTCGAATCAAATAGGCTACGAGTTAAGACTAGCTTTACAACGAGCTTCTTTGCCCTTCCCACCTTTTGACGCGAAACTCAATGCTTGCTTAGGCAAAGAGGCCCGGTTACTCAGTGAGAAGTACTTGGAAACTATTTTATTAAAATAAATTTTTATATGAAGAAACGTATAGTTACCCTACACAAGCCTATAAAAAGTAGACTTTTCTTTGATGCTAGTAGAAATAATTAGAAATGCTCCAAGAAAAAATTTTTATGTTCTGGACTTAACTCTTTATTGAATTTTCTTAATACTTGATTCCTCAATATCTCATAGATTCTCTGAATCTGTGTATCAATTTTCTTTTAAAAATGCTTAGTTTTAATTCGATTCTTAAGCATAATCAAGTATCTAAATACTAAATACTAACTTTTTCGAGGACTTAAAATTTTAAAATTTTTATTTTTCTCTCCCCCCAACTTAATCGACATTGTCCTCAATGGAGAAGAAAAAATAAAGGATGTAATAAAGAACATGGAAGAATACACCTAACTCAGTATATATATATATATTTTTTATTTATTTATTTTTTTTTTTTTTGGTCCAGCACATGCCTTTACAAATTTGAGCTCTCCCTCCAACTTATTCAAATTATCCTAAAAAGAAAATAAACTAAAAATAAATTAGATAAAAACTAAATATTGGGTTGCCTCCCAACAAGCGCTAAGTTTACCGTCTTCAGCCAGACACAATGTAGCTCACTATCCTGTGTCGAATATTGGATTGACAAATTCCAATGGTTTTGGATTGCCAATCTCAGAAAGTTGATGTTGATTTTTAATCCCATTATTGATATATTCACTGTTAATTTTTGGGATATATTTTATGATTCCATTCTCAGACCCATGTTTATTAAGAATTACTCCTATTTGTTCTTCTAAAATGCTCATGAATGGAGTTTTAGGAGTTAAGTTTGATTCAATGGGTGCTGGAATGGTGACTAAAGGCGGTTTTAATTCTGGAGGTAAATTAATGTGATCCTGCTTAAACAACTCCATTGACATTTCATTACATGCCTTTTGATTTTTATAAGAAGAACCAGCTTCTAGGGTTGAAGGGAATAGGACATTAGGTTTATAAGTCTCGGGTAAATCATCTATTCTCTTTTCCCTTATTTCTATCTCATTTAAACTGGAACTAGCATCAGTACTAATTCCTGGCTTGGGTTCTTCTATGTGGTTAGTCTCAGTACTAACCAGTTCCTCTAAATTTTTATTTTGGCTAGCATCAGTACTAGCCTCTCTCACCTGGTCTTGGTATGGGTCCATAAGAATCCTATAGCTTTTAAGTTCAGGAATTACTTTGGTATTCTCAAATTGGAGATTCTTAGATGAAACATTAGATTGATAATTTAATCCAGGTGGTTGGTGGTCATTAGGTGGGTTGTTTGAAATTGGTAGGTTCGGTAGTTGATCTAGTTCTCTCCTCATGTTAGACTCAACTAATTATCCTATTTGAGCTTCTAGTCTGGCGATAGATTGCTGTTGAGTTAGAATTAATTGTTGAAGTTGGTTAAATCTATCATCAGCTAGATTGGTCTGTTGAGGAGGTGGGTATGAAGGCTGATTATAATATGATGGCTGGTTAAACTGACTAGGCTGACCATTATTATAGGCATAATTTTGATAATTTTGCTCAAGTGAAATTTGGGTCTGAGCCTGAGTCTGTTGGGATGTCCAAGAAAAATTAAAGTTACTCCAATCTGAATTATATGAATTTGAAAATGGGTCATTAATCAATTTGGAGTATCCTTGAGTAGCTTGAACTTGTTCTTGGATAAAATATGGAAACTGTGCAGTCATAGGATATTCACTTACATGATGGGTTGGACTAGCACAGATTGAATAACTTCTCCTGATAATTAGAAGATTGTTGACCTAGGGTTAGGAGTTGATCTATTTTCTGATCAAGAAGGTCAACTTTATCTAATTTTTGGACTATTAGATTCATATTAGCCATTTGATTATTATGTTTAATGTGAATCAACCATTCAATTAAGTTCAACTAAATCAGAAAAAGCGATTTCCTACCATGCATGTATTAGTGTAACCCTAATGTATGGTTTAAAAATTTTTAGAATATTTTTTATTTTATTATTATTATTATTATTTTATTATATTAAAAATTAATTTTTTTTAATTATTTTTATTTGTTAATTTTAATTTAATTTAATTTAATTTAATTATTAATTTTTAGTTAGTTTAATTTTTATTTTATTTTATTTTTATTTTATTTTTAGGAGAAAGAAGAAGAAAGAAAGAAGAGTTCTAAAGAAGAGGTCCTAAGGAGTCCTAGAACTAAGAAGAAAGAGAAGAATTAGGTTTAATTAGATTTGAATGTTGGTTAGCAATCAAGTTGGTCAATCAATCCTGACTAAGGGTTATCCTAGATCTAGACAGCTCCTAACTGCCAAGGTCACCTTCAAGCCCTCCAAGTGTAGGATTAGCCAATCAACTAGCCAGGTAAGTGTAAGGTCGGTGGGAGTCCCCCCGTTGCTTGCCTTAGACACCAATTGTGCTTGGCCAGGTAAGCGAACGGAACCAATTAGAAACCACCTTCCTTCGGGCCCAATCGTCCCTGAACCACTTTCCTAGACACCAGTCAAATTGACTTATCCTAACCCGGTTCAACTCTTAGGATTCCTTATCCTATTGAGCTCGAGTTCCTAGGGTTGATGTCTAATTGATTTTAAAATTAAAGGCTTAGGTCAATGCAGGATGCTTGGTTGGTTGTTTGTGGGCTAAGGAAGGGTGATCAAATCCCCACCTTATCTTGTTTAATTGGGTTGTGCCCTTAATTTGATTTAATATGAATATGCAAAAAAAAAAAAAAATTCAATCAAAGGGTTCTATGCAATTTAAACTAGATGCATGTAACTAATTGTAATTCTGAAAGGCTTACCTTGCCCTTCACAGCAATCTCCAAAAAAATAAAAAATAAATAATAAAATAAAAAATAAAACTAATATGATCATTCTCTAAGACAGTTAGGATTCTAATAATCTTATATGAGGCTTTAATTAGGTTTAAGTGAAATTTTTTAAATTAATTAAATAAAAATAAAATAATTACT
>QRFJ01000356.1:466124-543518 GCA_006176705.1 Cocos nucifera | reverse complement strand
TTTTTAAATTTTTCTAAATTATCCTTTTATCTCTGATTTGTCTAAACTTTCATATAGGCAAGTGTATTGCTACTTCCATCCTTCATTTATTAATTTTTATTTTTACATTGCCCACTTTTTGATGCGAATATCATTGCTTACTTAGGCAATGGGACCCGGTTACTCGGTGGAAAAAATAATATTTTTTTTTTTTTAATATTGTACCACTATTGAGTGTCTTAATCCTTTAAGCTTTCTATTTGATCCATGTAGCGAGTCTTGGGCCAATGACTCCCAAACCAGTTGGCTTTAGGGCACTAGGTATAGAATACCCCTCGGGCTTACTAGCTCGAATCAAATAGGCTACGAGTTAAGACTAGCTTTACAACGAGCTTCTTTGCCCTTCCCACCTTTTGATGCGAAACTCAATGCTTGCTTAGGCAAAGAGGCCCGATTACTCAGTGAGAAGTACTTGAAAACTATTTTATTAAAATAAATTTTTATATGAAGAAATATATAGTTACCCTACACAAGCCTATAAAAAGTAGACTTTTCTTTGATGCTAGTAGAAATAATTAGAAATGCTCCAAGAAAAAACTTTTTATGTTCTAGACTTAACTCTTTATTGAATTTTCTTAATACTTGATTCCTCAATATCTCACAGATTCTCTGATCTGTGTATCAATTTTTTTTTAAAAATGCTTAGTTTAATTCGATTCTTAAGCATAATCAGGTGTCTAAATACTAAATACTAACTTTTTTAAGGACTTAAAATTTTAAAATTTTTATTTTTCTTCCTTCCAACTTAATCGACATTGTCCTCAATGGAGAAAAAAAAATAAAGGATGTAATAAAGAACATGGAAGAATACACCTGAACTCAGTATATTTTGGTCCAGCACATGCCTTTGAAAATTTGAAGCTCTCCCTCCAACTTATTCAAATTATCCTAAAAAAATAAACTAAAAAGATAAATTAGATAAAAACTAAATATTGGGTTGCCTCCCAACAAGCGCTAAGTTTATCCGTCTTCAGCCAGGACACAATGCAGCTTACTATCCTGTGTCAAATATTGGATTGACAAATTTCCAATGGTTTTGGATTGCCAATCTCAGAAAGTTGATTATAATCCCATTATTGATATATTCATTGTTAATTTTAGGGATATAATTTATGATCCCATTCTCAGACCCATGTTTATTAAGAATTTTTCCTATTTATTTTTCTAAAATGCTCATGAATGGAAGTTTTTGTATTAGGAGTTAAGTTTGATTCAATGGGTGCTGGAATGGTGACTTAAAAATGGCTTTTAATTTTGGAGATAAATTAATATGATCTTGCTTAAACAACTCCATTGACATTTCATTACATATCCTTTTGATTTTTAGAAGATTCAGGTCTGATGCAACAATTATAGGCATTAGGTTTCCTGTGAACCTAAATACTCAAGGAGGGGTTTCAACTCTATTCTTTTGGGTGCCTCTTCTTTTGATGACTCAGGTGATGGTTTAGTCATTTCTATGAATGGTTCAGTGGGAGGCTCAACTAGACTCAGCACTCAAGTCTTCTCTAGTGTCTAGCATCAGTATTTACCTTATTATCCATTTATTTTTCTGATCTCAAGGAATGAATAGCATTAACTTGATTAACTTGATTTCCTTGGGATGGTCTACCATTTTGATTTCTTAGGTTGGGCTCAGGTTGGCTAGGTAGCCTACCTCATTCACGTTCACTTATGGTAGATGCCAGCTGACCAATTTGTAAGCGAGCTATGGCCTGAGAATTTGAATTCAAAATTTAGCCTGTGGTTTGCATGAAATTGCTTAAGGTGGCATTGGTGTCAGCATTAGATTTGGCTAGGGTTTCCAGGCTTTTCTCTAAAGAACTAAGTTTCTTTTTATTAGTATTAAAGCCTGATGGTGGCAAGGTGTTTATCACAGGATTAAGCCTTGGGTTCTGCTGATTGAAACTTAGACTACCTATATTTGGATTTTGTGATCATGAAAAATTTGGATGATTCCTCCAATCTGAATTGTAAGTGGGTGCATAGGGATTGTTCAACAGTCTCTGATATGTGGCATCATTCACTTATGCACATCCATTATCTAATTGGTTTATTGGGAGGGGACATTCCTCAAGAACATGGTCTGGTGCATTGCACCTATTGCACATGGATGTAGATACTTGGTTCACACTGACTGATCTTTGAAGTTCTAAGGCCTCTAGCCTACGTGTCAACGTTGCAATTTTGGCTTCTGCAGCTAGGAAGGTTTGGTAAATTTTACCTCTTAAAGGTGTAGATTTTTTTGGTTTTCTAGTTGTTTTCCATTATAAACTTTTCTCGGCTAGATCTTCTAAAAATTGCCAGGCTTCATTTAATTTTTTGTACATAAATTATCCCCGACACATGGACTCTAGCATTGTTCGAGAATTTGACTCTAACTCTTTATAAATTATTTGGCATAGCCTCTAAGTTTCTATTCCATGGTGTGGGCATTGGGTCAAGAGGTTCTTGAATCGGTCGAAGTATTTCCAAAATGATTCACTAGCTAGTTGATAGAATTGATTTATTTCATTTCTAATTCTAGCTATTTTATGATGAGAAAAATATTTTTTTAAGAATATTCTTACAAAGCCCTCCCAGATCGTGATAGATTGATTTGGAAGACAATAAAGCCACTTTTTGACATTATCCTTAAGGATAAAATTGATTAATTTTAGTTTAATTTCATCCTTTGATAATTATTGTAGTTTCATGATTGCACAAACCTCTTCAAATTTCCTAATGAATATATATGCATCCTCTATTTTCGTAAATTTTGGAAGCATGTTAATGATTTGAGGTTTAATTTCAAAGTTATTTGCTGTGGTTTGGGGCAACCTGATACAAGAAAATCCTTAAGGATTTGAGGCTAAGATTGATTTGCTAAATCCATTGAGGTTGTAGGATCTGAAACAAAAACTAAATCTATTTTGACGAGTCGACCTGAAATGCTTCTCCACACAGGTGTTGGAGAATTCACTATATTCTCAATATCCTAATCTTTTTTTTATTTATTTTATTTATTATTTTTTTAAAATAAAATAAAATAAAATAAAAGTTCTAAAGAAGAGGTCCTAAGAAGTCCTAGAACTAAGAAGAGAGAGAAGAATTAGGTTTAATTAGGTTTGATGTTGGTTAGTAATCAAGTTGATCAATCAATCATGACAAAGGGTTATCCTAGATCTAGACAGCTCCTAACTGCCAAGGTCACCTTCAAGCCCTCCAAGTGTAGGATTAGCCAATCAACTAGCCAGGTAAGTGTAAGGTCGGTGGGAGTCCCCCCGTTGCTTGCCTTAGACACCAATTGTGCTTGGCCAGGTAAGCGAACGGAAACCAATTAGAAACCACCTTTCCTTCGGGCCCAGTCGTCCCTGAACCACTTTCCTAGACACCAGTCAAATTGACTTATCCTAACCCGATTCAACTCTTAGGATTTCCTTATCCTATTGAGCTCGAGTTCCTAGGGTTGATGTCTAATTGATTTTAAAATTAAAGGCTTAGGTCAATGCAGGATGCTGGTTGGTTGTTTGTGGGCTAAGGAAGGGTGATCAAATCCCCACCTTATCTTGTTTAATTGGATTGTGCCCTTAATTTGATTTAATATGATATGCAAAAAAATTTTCAATCAAAGGGTTCTATGCAATTTAAACTAGATGCATGCAACTAATTAAATTCTGAAAGGCTTACCTTGCCTCCAGCAATCACCAAAAAAATAAAAATAAAAATAAATATAAAAATAAAACTAATATGATGCATGCTCTAAGCAGTTAGGATTTCTAATCTTATAATGAGGCTTTTAATTAGATTTAAGTGAATATTTTTTAAATTAATTTAAAAATAAAATAAATAAATAAATAAAAAGGAAGAAAAGAGGACTAGGGTTAGGATTGATCTCACCAGGCAAAACTTCTGATTCTTTTTGTTCTTTTTTTCTGCAAAATAATAAAAAAAAATTAGTAAGAAAATAAAAATTTTATTTATAATTTATTTATAGAAAAATCAAAGAGATCAAAAATTTAATATCCATGCCTTCCCCGGCAACGGTGCCAAAAACTTGATAGGGACACGATGCTGTCGTTAAGACACCGTGTTTATCAGTTTAATCCGACTTCTTAAAATTATTGAAAATGCGTAAATAGTAGTGAGTCGGGTCGAATCCACAGGGAAGGTAGTGTTTTTAGATTTGAAATCTTTGATTTTTTTTTTTGAGAAGAAAAAGAAAATGATTTAAATTTTGAAATAAAAACTGAAGTCGGAAGATTGAAAATAAAAATTAAAAGATGCAGAAATTTAAATTTGGTACTAAGATCTACTAGTTAGATCTTAGCATCTACTTGCAAAGCAATAATTTAAAGTGCAGAAATTAAATTACAATAAAAATAAAAAGCAAAAAATTAAAGTGCAAAAAAATAAAATTTTTATTAATTAAAATTTTAAAATTTAAATATATAGAATTTAAAAAGAATAAAATAAAATAAAATAGCCTGATCTCTGATCTTGGATCGGCATTGGCAGAAAGATGGTGTAGAAGCTCGGCTCTTCTTCTCGGCACCCGTTGCTTCGAAGCAGCCTTTAACCCATAGCCTGGCTTCACCCTATACCAAAGCTTCACTTTGATCGGAGATGTTGATTTCTGGTGGCCTGGGGTCCTTTTTATAGAGCTAGGAGGGCTGGATATTTTTTCTAAAGGCAATATGGGACTAATGCCTTTGTAATCATCAAAATACAAACAAATTCGAATAAAATTTGAATCAAAACAGCTCTGATATGACTCTGATAAATCTGATAAAATCCAGCCGTTCAATAGGAATCCAATGGTCCAAAAATCATCAAAATCGGATGCAGATAAGCTCAGATCGGGTCGGATTAAATTCTGACCATTGGATCGCACTTGATCGAGAAAATCTGGCCGTAAATCATGCTTCGGGAGTCTTGATCACCGTCGGCAGCATTCTGGACCGTCGGGCCTGGATCAAGCGCTGCCGTCCGATGGTGATCCGCGTGATGTTTGTATCTGAATAAAATTTGGAAGCAACCACAGCCGTCCGATCCTGACCGCAAACAACCACATCCGTCCGATCGCGCAATAACTGTTCCCATGGACCGCGTGGACCGGCCGCACCGCACACCGCAACCAATCAGCGCCGCTATTGTCGGACGAAAAGACTAAATTACCCTTGTGAGCCGCGATAAATTTTTGTAGACCCTTAAGGGGTCTAGGTCCACCACGTGGCAATCTCTGATTCGCCGGAATTTGCTGAGCTGGCGGTCCACGCCTGGATCATGGACCGGCTGATGGCTTCAATGGCTGAGTCGGCTTGGCTTGGCTTGGTGGCTCGGCTTGGCTTGGTGGCTCGGCTTGCGGAGCCGACTGAGCCGTTTTCTTTTTTATTTAATTTTTATTTATTTTATATTTTTAAAAATTCATATCTTTTCCATTTTAGCTCCATTTTTCTTAAAATTTATTTCGTTGTGATCAAAAAAATGAGCTCTTTCTATTAATAATAAAATTTTATTTTTTAATTTTTATTATTTTTTAATTAATTTTTTAATTAATAAAAATATGAATTTTTTAAAAATTATATATAAATTAATTATTAATTCTTAAAAATTAATATAAATTAATTAATAAATTAATATTTTTATTAATGAATTTATGATGTTTATCATCCATTCACCCCTAAGGCTCCTGACTAGTCAAACCATTGAATGTACCCCAACTACTTCTGTAGCCTTTCTGCATCCAAAAGCTGAATAATTGCTTCTTCAGCTCCACCTCGATAATGATCTCTTGGGTGATCTCTCCTTCAGCATGCCAAACCTATCGCTTGCTATCCATCTTCCTCAGAGAACTTCATTGCCTAATCGTCACACCCTCCGACCTTTCTTCCTCCAAGGCCAGATCCAACTGAAGTTGGATCGGCAAATTATGCACCCAAACCTTCGACCCTGGAAAGCTTCCCTTTCCATCAAACCTCTTAACCTACACCTTCAACTCGCTACTCCAGGTTGGCCAAACCATAATGATAACAAAGATAGATCTGAGACATATCATGGAATAGGTATGCAAATTTTTGGTTTCATCTTGTATGACTTCTCCTTTGCTTCCATGCTCCACCAGGCTCTGATACCATGTTGTAGACCGCTAAAACCTGCATAGACCTAAGGAGATCAGTGATGGATCCCTCTCTGCTTGAGTCCATGGCAATCCAGACTTGTTAGAGATAGCCACCATCAAGCCCTAGATCTGGGCTTGATTTTAGATACAGCATGCCCCCCTTCTAGGGATGGGGAGCGCGCTAATGCCTTAGGCAACATGCAAAACCAAGAAGAGAGGAAGAGATATTAGGGAGAAAAGTCTTATATTGATTTCACTCTCTTAACTATTAAAATACAATGAATTTATATATCCTAGGATTTCCACATGAATCCTAATAAACTCTATTTCAAAAAATCCCCTTGCTAACCCATATATGAAAGCACTTACCCAAGCCCAAGTCTTGCATGCTCTCATCCCATGGGCTTAATCCCAATCCAAACCCTGAGTTAGCCATCTTAAGATCTCTCAAACCATGCCTTAAGATATCTAGGATCAAACCCGATCCTAGCCTAAATAAAAATCTCGTTCTACTTCGATCCATAATTAAGGTCGACCCCTGCTGAGACCGAGTCAATCCCTCTGGACCTGAGTTGACTCCTAGGAGAATGAGTTGACTCCTCTACATGCCCATCTAAAACATCACTCTCTATCTGGTGCCCCTCTGAGATGGAGTTGACCCTTTTGAGACTAAGGTCGACTCCCTTGGATCCAATCGACTCGTCTCAAAATTGAGTTGACTCTCCCGTGTGTAGTTCCTTTAATCCCTTAGATTCTCTTCATATTTTCCCTAAGGCTTGGGAGCACCACATCCACTCCTATAGTACTAAGCTCGAAATCTTCTCGAATCAAACTCAGTAATGCTCAACTTCTCATTACTGGAATCCCAAAAGTTCTCAAACTCCTACATGGGACTGCCTAAGCCCTGGGATTTAGAAGAGCAGTGTTTAGACAAGGAGCCAGCCTTGACGATGATCCAAGGATTACCCTTGGACCCAGCCCAGGGAGGAGGTTATCGAGGACCTTGACTGCCTTGATGATTTTTGCCCCTAGCCTCACTACTATCGAAAGCTATGGAATAGGAAAAAAGGAAAGGACTATGAAAGAAAGGGGCTAAAGCAGAAAATCGAACAAAAATAGAGCAAGTAAAAAACAAAAAGAATAGGAAAAAAAAGAAGATTAGAAGATGGAAGACCAACCAAGAAAAGAGTTTTGAAGGTCTAAAGGTTCACTGGTGTCAGAGAAGGTGGCGATGGATGGTAAATGTCCTTCTGAAGGCTATGGCAATAGGGGGCAACAAGAATTTTACTATGCAAATAGAGAAAGAGATGACAAAAGAAGCTTATTTATACTACTCATCAATTGCCCAAATTAATCCTTGTGCCATCGGATTATAGCCGCATGGCATGCATTAGAGCCATCGAATCATGTAGTTCTTCATCGCACCTCATCTAGATCGGGCCATGTAGTCAATCCATGAGAGGCAGTGTGGGACCTACCGACAATCAACATGTGGCAAGCCATAGTAGGCCTAAAAATAAGCATCGGATCCTTTCTTCAAATTATTACACCGCACCACCTAAGGCATCAAAATTTCCTTTGCCAAATGTTGATTAAATGACCCAATTTGAAGATCAGGAACCAACTACTTCCTTCGCTTGAAGCGATGAAGCCATTGCATGCTCGAAAGTCGGGGATAAGTGTTATGGGGGGAATTTATCAAGTTATGACTAGACACTCACCTTGAGTATGGTACCAAGGACTTTTAAGAAAGACAAAAGACCACCTTGGGGGCTGGAGCAAAAGATGAGACAATTGAACTACCCCATTAGAATCATTTTTCCAACATTGGCTACCACTTGATTTTCAGCTCATCCATGCACCAACCCCAAGGTTGCAACCATGCCGATGATAAGGGACAAAGCCCTGGGCCAACAAGCCATTACAGGAAGAAATACATCTTGAAGAAGTCTCCCAAAATCTTGGATGGTTTTTCATTTAATTGCGAGCATATGAGCTAATATCACTGAGGTAACACCTGTAACCCACTACCCACAATCCTCATGATCATGGACATTGATTCTTTGCTTCCATTACTGAGTTTGGAGGTAACACATGACTACCCCTCCATACAAAGGAGGGGGCATAGGGGACTTTCAGATAGATTTTTTTTTGTCCAAGAGAATAGACCCACTCTCTCTCACTTATCCTCTTTCTTCTACTATTGTCAAGCTCTGGCTAACTTAAGCATCGAAGAGTCCCCCATCAAAAATCTTTGATAAGAGTGGACTTTATTTTTAGATTTTCCAAGAAGCACTAGTCCTCAAATAGGTGCAAACTCTGGGTCAGTAGGAAGACCAACCCTGCCCGTTCACCATGGTCAGGAGACTTGCAACAATAGGTACAATCCACACATCATACTTAATTGAGCAAGCAAAATTTTGGAGGAAGAAATGTGTGATCCCTGAAATTGAAGTTTGTATGTCTTCCACAAGTTAATCCATAGGGAATTTAGCTTTTTCTAAATAAATGATGCATATTGAAATGCTATAGGTAAAATACGACTAGACATACATTTTGAAGCAAAGGATGAAGTAGGCTCATGTGATGCATATTGAAATGCTATAGGATGAATTTAGCATGATAAGTTACATGTGAAACAACTTACCTGCTATTGAATAGAGGTCAAACATACATTATCATGGAATAAGTAAGAAAAAATATTGGTCATAAGACTTGAAAATCTAACTTAGATTACAAGCTCATTACTCCTCAGAATGCTTATCAGCTTGATATTTCTTTTAATAAGCAAAACGGCATAGATATAAAAATGGCATGGCCATTGTATCATATACACCTGGATCTATGAAAGCAACATCTAATTAATACCATGTAGGATTTGGTGTGGTGCTCCCAAGCCTTGAGAGGCTACAGGAGAAGCCAGGGTGTTGGCTCCTAATATTTTAGGATATATATGGTCCTAAGGCTAGGACAAGTGTGATGGAGTTATCCTAGGGTGGAGGCAGTGTATAGTCCTTCACAGGCTTAAGGTCTAGGTGTTGAGGACCTTGAGAAACTTGGTTGGTACTTCGGAGATCTGAGACACAAGATGAAGCAAGAAATCAAAGCTAGAGAATCAAGACTATAGAAAAGATCATTTTTGTAGATTAGTCGGTTCAGTCTAAAACTGAGTCGGCTAAGTCTCAGTAGATAGGCCAAACAAAGATAAGCACGTTCGAGACTACAGGCATAGCACGTAATTGGATCGGATTAGTCTGAAACTGAGCTGACCTAATCTCAGGTTAGTCAGCTCAGTGCTGAGATTGAGCTGGCTCAGTGCATGGGCAAAGCTACACGAGGGTCTATTTGGGACTAGGATAGAAACTTATCCTAGGAGTCTTAAGATCTTGTTTGAGAGATCTTAAGGAGGCTAACTCATGTATGGATCGAATTTTGATCCAGAAGATGAGAACATGTGAGACATGGGTGTACATGGCCTCAGTGAGTGCTTTCATGTATTGGGTTAGCCTAGAAAAATTTTTAAGCTAAAATTTATCAGGATTCATAAGAAAATCCTAGGATATATAAATCAGGGTATTATAACTTTTACAATATGAGTAGAATACAATTGAGCTTTTCTTCCTACCTCTCTTCTCTCTTCTCTCTAATTTTAATACTAAAATCCTAGATACCATCCTCTTCTCTCTTCTTTCTTAGATCTTCTTCAATTTACTAGATTAACTCCTAGGTTCACACAAGAGATTGCTTCTGTAGCTATGATTCCAAGTAGCCGTAGGTACAATAATTGATATCAGAGCCCGATTGAGCATGAAGGAGGAAGAAAATCTGATTTCAGCAGAGATCAGCAACAAGGTTTAGATCTAAGGCTTTTCTTCAGGCTTCATGAGAAAAAAAGTAATCTAAGGGCCGTTGTTCACCATCCCTAATCAAAGTAATTTTTAGATCTATCTATTATCTATTTTTGATTCAATTTGATCATGAAGAACAATGGGTTGAAGGTAGGTTTAGAAAAATTTAACGATAAAAAGAGTTTCATGATGTAGAAGGTTAGGATGAAGGATCTGCTAATTTAGATGAGGTTGAATATGATCTTAGAGGATAGGTTGGAGGAGATGACAGATAAGGACTGAAAGTTCTTGGAGAAAAGGATATATGCCATGATTAGGGCTTATCTAATAGATGAGATTTTGTATGGTGTGTTGGAGGAGAAGACATTCAAGAGTTTATGATCGAGGTTATATTAGTTATATATGGAAAAGAATATGTGTAATAAGTTGGTGTTGAAGAAGCAACTATATAGCCTTCGGATGCAAAAGGATGAGAATGTTGCAGGGCATATTCAGTAGTTTGACCGAATGAGTATGGACTTGCTCAACATAGGGATGGATCTTAAAGAAAAGGATAAAAATTTATTACTGCTATATTCGCTACTCGGGAGCTTCAATTCGTTGGTGACTACACTGCTGTATGGTAAGAAGACACTGATGTATGAGGAGATCGTATCAGTGCTAAGGTCCAACGAATAGTGAGAGTGAATGACAAAGAGAGAGGTCTTCCAAGAGGGTCTTGTGGTTTCAGAGAGACCTACGAAAGAAAAAAAGAAGGACGTGCAGAGGGATGGCAAGGGATCCAAGAGATACTTCAAGTATGGTGAAGCAGGACACTTTAAGCGAGAATGTTCACTTTGAAAGAAGTGCAAGAGAGGAGAAAAGTCGAATTTCATTAGTTCAGTCATTGAGAGTAAAGAGTCGGATGAGCTCTTAGTGGTCTCGGAGGAGCCTACGGGGTGCAGTATATCCAAGATGACTTTGGAGGGATCTACAAAGTGCGGAGGATCTTAAAGGACAGCAAAGGTGTCCGAGGAGCAGCAATAGGCCCAGTAGTATAGCATTTGATGGTTGACCTCGGGTGGCTCAGATATAGAGTCAGCTTCTGCAGCATCAGGAGGGCTTTAGTTCCAGGTGAAACACCGAGCAGAGGTAGCTTAACTGATGGAGGAAGAAGTGATACGAGTTCAGAGCGGAGGGGTGCAGCGGGAGGAGCTATATATATCCCAGCACCAGTGCCGGGGTGGTATAGATCTAGGTAAAGAGAATTGTGCAAAGAGGCAGGCGTGGCTCTGAAAGGACGGTGTCAGGTGGAGCATCAGGATATGTAGTGAGTGTCGGTACATAAATGCTGCATGATCTCCAAAAAAGTCCAGAACAAGTGATAAGTACCATAAATTCACCAATAAAAATATTAATTTATTAATTAATTTACATTAATTTTTAAGAATTAATAATTAATTGATACATATTTTTGAGAAATTCATATTTTTATTTATTAAAAAATTAATTAAAAAATAATAAAAAAATTAAAAATTAAATTTTATTATTAATAGAAAGAACTTATTTTTTTGATCATAACGAAATAAGTTCTACATAAAATGAAGCTAAAATGAAGAAGATATAAATTTTTAAAAAAATAAAATAAATAAAAATTAAATAAAAAATAACATACGGCTCAGTCGGTGCGTCCAAACACGTCGAGCCAAGTCAACGAAGCCAGCATGCCAAGCCAGCCATACAAGCCGATTCAGCTGCAGAAGCCGTCAGTCGGTCCACGATCCAGGCATAGACCATCAGCTCGTAGAAATCGACGAATAATGGAGCGACACATGGTGGATCTAGACCGTTAAAGGATTTACAGAAAATCTATCATGGCTCACAGACCATTTTCGACTTTTCACTCGACAATTGGAGGTGCTGATTCGTTGCGGTGTACAGTGCAGCCGATCCATGGGAACAGTAATTGCATGATCGGATGGCTGCAATAGCTTGCAATTAAGATCGGACGATGGAGGTTTAAAATTAAATTTGATTCAAAATCAGCTTCACGCAAATCATCATCCAATGACAATGCTCGATCCAGAAAATGATCTGACGATGAAGAGAGCTCTCGATGGTGATCAGGACTCCAAATGTGATCAACGGCCAAAATTTAATCCAACCTTATCTAGGCTGATATACATCCAATTTTGGCATTTTTTGGATCATTTGATCTATATCTAACGGTCAAATTTCATCTAGAGCAATAGAATTCATCCAGAACTCTTTTTAATCCAAATTTCACTCAAATTTCTTTCTATTTTGATGATTAAAATATCTTTAGTCCCATATTGCCTATAGAAAAACTCTCCAGCCTTCCAACACCTATAAATAAGACCCCAGCTTTTTCTCTCGATACCAGTTGCCTCGAAGCAGCCAATAACCCAAAGCCTAGCTTCACCCTATACCAAAGCTTCACTTTGACCGAAGATTCTAAATTTTAGAGGCCTGGGGTCTTTTTCGTAGGCGTTGGAAGGCAATGTGGGACTAAAGACATTTTAATCATCAAGATAGGAAGAAATTTGAGTAAAATTCGGATTAAAAAGAGTTCTGAATGAATTTTGTTGCTCTGGATGAAATCTGGCCATCAAATTTGGATCAAACGATCTAAAAAATACCAAAATCGGATATATATTAGCCTAGATCAGGTCGGATTAAATTTTGATCATTGATCGTGCGTTTGGAGTCCTGATCACCATCGAGAGCTCTCTCCACCATTGGATCACCCCTGGATCAAGCGCTGCCATTGGATGGCGATCCGCGTGAAGCTGATTTTTAATCAAATTCGATTTTAAACCTCCACCATCCGATCTTGACCGCAAGCTACTGCAGCCGTTCGATCGTGTAATTACTATTCTCATGGACTGCATGGACCGACTGCACCGTACACCGCAACGAATCAGTGCCTCCTATCATCAAGTGAAAAGTCAAAAATGCCCTATGAGCCATGATAGATTTTCTGTAAATCCTTTAATGGTTTAGGTCTACTACGTGTCGCTCCGTTATTTATCGATTTCTGCTGAGCTGGCAGTCCACACTTGAATCATGGACCGGCTGATGGCTTCTGCGACTAAGTCAACTTGCGTGGCTGGCTTCATCAACTTGGCTCGATGTGTTTGGATGCGTCAACTGATATGGCACGACGGCTTGAGCCGACTGAGCCGTATGTTATTTTTCATTTAATTTATATTTATTTTATTTCTTTAAAAATTTATATCTTCTCCATTTTAGCTCTATTTTGTGCGAAACTTATTTCATTATGATCAAAAAAATAAGCTCTTTCTATTGATAATAAAATTTATTTTTTATTTTTTTATTATTTTTTAATTAATTTTTTAATAAATAAAAATATAAATTTTTCAAAAATATGTATCAATTAATTATTAATTTTTAAAAATTAATATAAATTAATTGATAAATTAATACTTTTATTGATAAATTTATGGTACTTATCAACAAAAAATATGGGTGCCAAGCAGAAGAATATCTACAACTCTAAAGAAGGTGCAAAGGAGCAAGTCAAGATCTTCAGCAGTAGAGATGGTCATCTTAAAGGAAGCTCAACAACTGAAGAAGGATGGTAATGGCAAGATGAGCATAAGGAGTTATCAGAACATGCAGCAACAGCAGGATTGTATAGGAGGATGTTATCAGGTGTGCCAAGACTTGGATGCACCAAGATGGAGATTGTAGGATTTGATGTAGTGCTCCCAAGCCTTAGGAGGCCATGGGAGAAGCCAGAGTGTTGGCTCCGAAAATTTTAGAATAGATGTGGTTCTAGGGCTAGGACAAGAGTTATCTTAGGATGGAGGTGGTGTATAGCCCTCCACAAGCTTGAGGTCTAAGTGTTGAGAAACTTGGTTGGTGCTTCGGAGATCTAGGATATAAGATAGAGTAAGAAACTAAAGTCAAAAAATCAAAACTACAGAAAAGATCATTTCTATAGGTTAATCGGCTCAATCTAAAATTGGATCGGATAAGTCTAAGTGGACAGGCCAAATAGAAAGGAGCACGTTCGGAACTGCAGGCATGATACGCAACTGGGTCGGCTCAGTTTGAAACCAAGCCAATCTAGTCTCAGATTAGTCGGCTCAATGCACGAGCAGAGCTATGCGAGGATCTATTTGGGGTAGGATAGGGACTTATCCTAGGGATCTTAAGGCCTGGTTTGAGAGATCTTAAGGGGGCTAACTCATGTATGGCTCGAATTTAGATCTAGGAGATGAGAGCATGTGAGAATGAGTGTACATGGGCTTGGTGAGTGCTTTCATATATTGGATTAGCCTAGAAAAATTTTTGAGCTGGGATTTATTAGGGTTCATATGAGAATCCTAGGGTATATAAACTAGGGTATTGTAACTTTTATAATAAGAGTAGAATATAATTGAGCTTTTTTCTCTAACTCTCTTCTCTCTTCTCTCTAGTTTCAATACTAAAACCCTAGATTCCATCCTCTTCTCTCTTCTTTCTTAGATCTTCTTTAGTTTACTGGATTAGCACTTAGGTTCATGCAAAAGATCGCTTCTATGGCTATAGTTCCAAGCAGCCATAGGTACAACATACCGACATCATAAAGCCTATGCTCAGTCACCAGTTCTTTCAGCTTTAGTACCTCGACATCGAGCAGAGCATGGTGATCTTCATCGTTCTCGGGAAGGATCGATTTATCTTTATTCAAAGAGAGCCGAAGATCACTCCAGAACTAATTAAAGCCCCAGGACAAATCTGAAGAGATAAAAAACAAATGACTTTTCCAACCATGAACTAAGGAGAGAAGTCCGCTAATGAACTTACGCCCTTCTTGAGGAGAGAAGTACCACCATCCTTTTTCATTAGTGTTTCTTTGAGATAAATATCACTCTAAAGAGTGAGCATCTCCGATGGATACCAAGCCAACTACAAAAAATGATAAAAAATACAATCATCCAGGTAGAACTCAATGAAAGGTTGGAGAGGAAGATGAAGACCAACCTCGTGCGACTCCTGTATAAAGCAACTCACCCTTCCGGAGTATTGATAACTCGGTCTTCCCAACCCAAAACCTCCATTCGGAAAGATGAAGGTGAAGGGAAATCCTGATTTTCCGGTCCAGGTTCGTCCAGATCTGATTAGATCAAGAGATATATTTTAAAAATTTTTTCTTGATCTTAATCAGATCTTGATAAGTTTCAGATCTGATTCTTATTATTTTAATAAATAAAATAAAATAAAATAAATTAAATCAATTTTAATTTATCTGATTTGGGTAATCCTATTACCCTGTAGATGATCCTGATTGCAGCGGAAGGTTCTGGATCTTAGCGACGCAAGCGCCTGGCCTCTACCAGTATCCACTCAGGTTGGATCTAGAGAACATCTTCTTCTCTATCACACCTCCAAAAATTAGATCTGGATCTGATCTGGAGGATCTTCAAAACTCTTTTGAAGATCTGCAGTCGTCCTTTTGCAGCAGTGCAGCCTTCTTGCTTTTGATCGCCTTTTCTTGATCTGAATCGCACCAACCTAAGTCCAAAACTCTTTTGGACGTGGAGAGCAAGGGGAGAAGAGACTATGGCGTGGAGAAGGAGGGGAGAGGTAGCCTTGGGGCGTGTCTTATTTCATTAAGACTTAGAATTAGGGTTGGGCGCAGGGTCTTATTTATAGACCTCTTGTGATCCAACTCCTCTTCCTCTCAACCAATCACAACCCTTTGTGAAATCAGATCTAAATCTGATTGGTTGGAATAGAGACCCCTGGATTCCTCCTTAGAGGGTGCCTAAGACCAGTCAAACTGGATTCTTAGTAGAACTCTGATTGGAATCCAAAGGGAGGTGGAGTCCTTGTCCAACAAGGACTCCTAGGCGCCTCCTACTTGGGCTCACGCCACCCTTGGCGTGCGCCCTTCTCCTTGCCAGGTTCTGGCAGGGGGACAGGCCCCCACCAGCTCTCCAATAGGTGCATGACATGTGGTCAAAAGTCAAAGGGTCAATGGTCAACGTTTGACCAGTCAAAGGTAGACTTTTGACCAAAGTCAAAGAACAAAAAATGGCAGGTGACCAAAAATGGCAGGTAATGTCTTACAAATAAGACAACCTATTCTGACTTGGACAACCTCCAGTCAGACCATATGAAGGCCTCTGATTGAGCACAAACTCCTTTGGCTCAGTCAGGACAACTTATTTGTGATAGTAAAAGAAGAACGTTAGGTTCAATCGAGTGCTAGCACGATTTCCTTGAACCTAATTGAATCTCATTCAGATCAATTGAACTAGATCAGTTCAATTGATGATCACCAGATTCAAACCCTTGTTTGTGTGACCCAGTTAGGTTCAGTTCTGTATGGTAATGGGATATGTCATGATCTCTATCATAGACATCATCGAAACTCCTTTCGATGGATCAGAACTCTTCTGATTCGAACAGCTAGAATGATCGATCATCTAAATCATTCTAATTGCTCCCAAAATCCATCCAGTGACACCTAGCAGTATATGGTGGCAACCCATCAGAGCTGAATGCGAACCTCTTGGTGCAGCTACCTGTGTGATTAAGTTCTTCTATCTTGAGCCCCGATCAGATTAGGGTTAAGGTGAACTCGTCAAACCCTAGTCTCTGTCATATGATGTAATCATTCGATTCGAGTCCAATGTGAAAATCTAAATAGAAACTCTTTCTATTATTTCACTCTACCATGGCCATGGATTTCTGGACTTGATTCTCATGATCATCATAGGGCTGCTCCTCTACCACCGAGGTAGATAGATTCCATCTTGATGCAATCCAGTTCCTACAATGAACATGCTATAGCCAACATACACCTCAGGGTTCCATATGGCTAGGAGACCGAGTAATGGTGTAGTCAAACTATAACACCCTCAAGGTGAACTGCCGATGCATCTCAGGTCAAAGAACCAGACACACTACTGCAGCATCGAGTCAGTCATTGACGAGAAGGTAGACTTCCTAATGACTACTCGAGGTGGTCACGCTCAGTGCCCTCGTTCTCTAACGAGTACCTGTACTCTCGCTCCGGTGTCTCCACACCGTAGACTCAAGACTCATCTACTAAAGAGAAGCGATTGTACACCAACCTTCCGGATCAATCACCATCCTCGTGATGATCCTATGGTCGGGAGCATTTTATGAGTTAATAATGATTATTCATGTCTTAAATTTTCAACTCTTGAAAATATGAATTATCATTACCATTAACTCAAAGGATGTATCACAGACACTAAATACACATGTGTGATAGAAAATAACCCATTTCATTAAATTATAGTCAAAATTATAATTTTGCCCCTAGAAGTGTATTACAAGTGTCAGCCAATTCTGGCTTCTAGGGCACATATATCTAACAATCTCCCACTTGTCCTAAAGCCAATTGGCTACAAGTCTAAGTCCCATCTTCTCAAGGTGGGCTTCGATCTTCTGCTGGCCCAACGGCTTTGTAAGTGGGTCTGCCACATTATCTGCGGAGAGTTGACTCTCTTGACCTCAACGTAACCTTTCTCAAGGTAATCGCGGATGAGATGATATATCGCCGCTCAATGTGCTTGGACTTTCTGGTGAGACCTCGGCTCCTTAGCAAGGGCTATGGCGCCATTGTTGTCGCAGTAAAGAGGAATGGCATCTGATGGCATTACTCCAATTTCTGCAGCAAACTTCTTGTACCAGAATGCTTCCTTTGCAGCCTCTGATGCAGCGATATATTCTGCTTCCATGGTGGAATCTGCTATCACAGTTTGCTTGAAACTCTTCCAGCTGACAGCTCCACCATTGCACACAAACAGACTTCCAGATGTCGACTTTCGATCATCTATATCGGACATGAAGTCCGAGTCTGTGTATCCCTGGACTTGGAGTTCTCCATTACCAAAGACCAACATCATATCCTTAGTTCTTCTCAAGTACTTAAGGATACATTTCACAGAAGTCCAGTGTTCTTCACCTGGATTTGACTGATATCTGCTTGTGACACTCACAGCATGGGCTATATCAGGTCGTGTACATAGCATGGCATACATGAGGCTCCCTATTGCAGAAGCATAAGGGATCTTGCTCATGCGTTCTATTTCCTCAGGTGTGCTAGGGCACATCTTCTTGGAAAGATGAATACCATGTCTGAAGGGTATTAATCCCCTCTTAGAGTTTTCCATACTAAACCTCTTTAGTACTTCCTCTATGTACATCTTCTGTGAAAGTCCTAGCATCCTATTCGGTCTATCCCTATAGACCTTAATTCCTAGAATAAAGGATGCTTCACCTAGGTCTTTCATGGAGAATTCCTTGGACAACCACATCTTGACTGATGTCAACATGGGAATATCATTCCCAATAAGGAGGATGTCATCCACGTACAATACGAGGAAGACAACAGCGCTCCCACTGACCCTTTTGAAAACACATGGTTCCTCTTCATTTTTGATGAAACCAAACTTTTTGATCACATCATTGAAACGAGTGTTCCAGCTCCGAGATGCTTGCTTAAGTCCATATATGGACCTTTGCAGCTTGCAAACCTTGTGATCAGTATCACTGGATGTGAAACCTAGCGGCTGTTCCATATAGATATCTTCCTCAAGATATCCATTTAGGAATGCCGTTTTCACGTCCATTTGCCATATTTCATAATCGAAATAGGCTGCAACAGCAAGCAATGTGCGGATGGATTTTAGCATAGCTACTGAGAAAAGGTATCCTGATAGTCAATGCCTTCACGTTGACTATAACCTTTTGCCACCAGTCTAGCCTTGAATGTCTCCACATTCCCATCTGCACCAATCTTTCTCTTGAAGATCCATTTACACCCAATAGGTACTATACCTTCTGGTGGATCTACCAAGGTCCAGACTTGGTTTGAGTGCATCGAGTCGAATCTCTGACTTCATTGCCTCAAGCCATTTCTCGGAGTCGATATCTGATATCGCCTCGTTGTAGGTTTTGGGATCATCACCATGAGCACCATTACCTATGAGGAACATTTCCTCTACATCCTCTGAAATAATACCTAAGTATCTTTCAGGGGGACGGGAAAACTCTTTCCGATCTACGAGGTGGAGGAGGTAGTGTTCTTATTGGCTCAACCTGATTTGGTTCCACTTGGTCCTTAGCTCGTTCTACTTGTGAGACTTTCTCATCAAGCTTAATCTGCTTTCCAATGCCGCTATCTTGAATAAACTATTTTTCAAGAAAGATGGCATGTCGACTCACAATCACATTGTGGTCTTCTGGAATGTAGAAATAGTATCCTAATGACTCTTTAGGATATCCTATGAATCGAGCTCTAAAGGACCTAAACTCTAACTTGTCCGCTTGTTGTCTTTTGACATGAGCCGGACAACCCCAAATTCTGAGATGACTCAGACTTGGTTTCTTACCGTGCCATATCTCATACGGTGTGGTAGGAACGGTTTTAGAGGGAACCCTATTCAGTAGATAGATTGAAGTTAATAATGAATGTCCCCAAAGAAAATCAGGGAGGTCTGTGAAGCTCATCATGGATCGAACCATATCCAATAGAGTCCGATTTCTCCGTTCTGAAACCCCGTTGAGTTGAGGTGTTCCTGGTGGAGTCCATTGAGAGACTATGCCATTTTCCTTAAGATAGTCTAGGAATTCCCGGCTAAGGTATTCACCTCCTCGATCTGATCGAAGAACCTTAATGGGTTTTTCAGTTTGTTTTTCTACTTCATGTCTGAATTCTTTGAACTTTTCAAAAGCTTCAGACTTGTGTCTCATAAGATACACATACCCATACCTAGACAGATCATCGGTAAAGATAATGAAGTAGACAAAATTGCCTCTAGCCGGCACATCAAATGGGCCGCACACATCAGTATGTACTAGGGCAAGAAGATCTGTGGCCCTCTCCCCATGTCCAACAAAAGGGAGTTTAGTCATTTTGCCTTGAAGACAAGATTCACAAGTTGGATATGACTCAAAAGTCAATGGACTCAATAGCCCATTTTTCTCCAATTTGTTAATCCTATCTTCTGCTATATGACCTAATCTCAGGTGCCATAGATATCTGTCGTTTGGACTATCCCTAGGTCGTTTGGCATTCACGTTTTGCTCGATAGTTAAAACAGGTACATCAATATGCAACTGATAAAGACCATTAACAAGGAAACCATTTGCAATTTTATTTCTTTCATAAAGAATGTTACAATGGTCCTTAAAGAAGGTAATCACATAGCCTTCTTTGTGCTAAGCATGAAACAGAAATCAAATTCCTGCTAGCTGCAGGCACATAATAACAGTCTTTTAAAACTAAGTCTAAACCAGATGGTAATCGAAGAGGGTATGTTCCCACGGCTACTGCAGCAACTCTTGCTCCATTACCGATGCGTAGGATCATGTCTCCATCCCTCAGCCTCCTGCTATCCTCAAGACCCTGCATAGAAGTGCACAGATGAGCACTAGAACCAGAGTCAAGCACCCAACTGGATGCAGAAGAAATCGTAAGGTTAGACTCAATAACGAGCATACCTCCAGAAGGACCTTCCTTCTTGTTCTTTAGGGTGGCCAGGTAAGTAGGGCAGTTCCGCTTCCAATGGCCGTCGCTGTTGCAATGGAAACACTTTCCTTTGCCATCGACCTTCTTCTTCGTTTCTGCCTTCTTCTTCTTTGATCCTTCCACCTTTTGCTTTTTCACAGACTTCTTTTTCTTTCCATAAGACTTTCTTTTGGAAGAAGTCCGTTCCATAGCAAGAACTGAGCCTTTAGAACCTTTCATAGAAAGCTCAGCGGTAACCAGCATATTCATCAACTCGGCCAAGGAATTTTGAAGTTTATGCATGTGGTAATTCATGATGAATTGCCCATATGCATCAGTCAAGGATTGCAGAATAATATCATTCTGCAAGTCCAAGTCCAACTTCACACCGAGCTTCTCAAGCTCTTCCATGTCCTTGATCATTGTCAGACAGTGATCTTGGACTGACTGCCCATCACGCATCTTAGCCTTAAAAAGTCATTTCGTGACTTGATATTTGGCTGCGCGACTCTGTTCACCAAACATCTCCTGCAGGTGAGCCAACATTTGGCGAGCAGTCCCGATATCTTCATGTTGGCGCTGGAGCTCATCAGACATCGAGCCCAACATGTAGTATCTGGCCTTATTATCTTCGTCAATCCATTTTTCCAGAGACGCTCTCTGTTCAATGGATGGACGGGCTGGTAAGGTGGGAGGGTCCTGGTCCAAAACATGTGTTAACTTCTCTGAACCCAAAACAATTTTGTAGTTCCTGAGCCAATCTTTATAATTGGGTCCAGTCAGTCTATGTGTGTCCAGGATACGTGCCAATGGGTTGGACGCAGACATTTTCCTGTAGAGAGTCAAAGATTCTAGTTAGATATTGTAATTTTGACTTGACCAATTTATTTAGGGAATTTTATTTTTAAACAAATTAGCTCCCACTATTTTCTCGGATCCCTACACTCCCTCTGTAGAGATGCGAAAATCTCCATGATTAATGATTTCTAGTGGGTGGTGCGGTCTCACCAACTGACTCATCACCTCACCTAACAGTTATTGGTGATGGGTTAGCCAATGAGTGAACAACTCTTGTTCAATGATTCTCTAATCATGGTGCACCCAAACTTGGTCTCTAATTCATGAATCTCACCGTATCCAGAATATTGATCCACTCCTTAGTTAAGTCAGACCCACCATTTGCATAGACTGGGTTCCTAATTGGGTCTCTCACCGTATCCAAATATTGAGCCCAACTCATCCTCCAGCCCATAGCATCCAATGCCTAATAGACATGGTTGCATCTTCTCGGTGCAACTGAGCCACTGTATCCAGCCGAGAACAATCAACCCCGGGAAGGGCCCGCACATCTACAATGGTGGAAGACCTCAGACTTAATCTTTTCTTAGGGAGAATTGATTCAGGTCTCATTAAACTAGACTTGGCTTAGTCATAACAATTATGACTAACCTAGTGGCATGGGTTAGCTCGGATTATTGACCACCTCAGATCAGAACTGTGTCAACAGATATGGCCAGGTAAGTGAGACCGGTGGAAGGAATATGCCATTAACTCGTACAAGAATGCATTCAGGTCGAGTAGCTTCCAATTAAAAACCAGTCGGTCGTCTGTGCCAAACTTACCTTAGACACCAAATTGTTGAGTCAGAACCAATTGGGTTAGCCTACAATCCAGACTCTAACCTCTGAGCCTAATTAGGTCTTGCTTGATCGTGACTCGATCTTGACCCAGACTTAATCCTATTAGGCTGGTCAATTTAAGCATTGTTGATCCCATCTAACCAACTCTTGATTCGGTTTGATCAACCGCTTAGACCTAATTGAGCTACCCAAGCCCGAACCCAGTATTATGAATATGTCTTAGATCTGAAATTCTCAATTTTAGACCTAATTAATATTCCATAAACTTAATTCTTAATTAAGTTGGGTTCATAAACAAAATATGCACAATAAATCCTAGGGTTTCAGGATCTAGGGTTTTGCAGAAAGTAAGTTTTGGGTTTCTGATTAAGGACGAACACGCAGCACCCCTACACATCATAAGAACACCCCATCGAATGGAAAGAGAGGGCCTTTAAACCCTTCTTCATTCTTATGACCGGACGGCCAAGAGGAACGCCTTAATCAGGAACATGTAAATCTACAAAATAGTTATAGATCTATATCATATATCTCATATACAAATTTAGATCTAATCAAGGCATATTTTGCATACATCTCATGTATCAAATCATGCATATTTTCAGATCTAAATTATCTCATAATAATCTAAAAAATTAGATTTAAATTGATCTAATCAAAATAAATTCTAATCTAGACAATTATGTAGAACTATTCTACAACTAGTCTAGACATGCATCTAATCATATCTCATATGATATTTAAAATTAAATAATTTTTATTTGCTGTTTATCAGATGTTATTATAACACTTATAATATCAGAAAATAGTAAATAAGAAGATCTAAAATTTGATTTAATCAGATTAAATCAAAGACATGCAAAACTATTCTATAGAATTATTCTATTCTAGAACTAGTCATGCATATCTTCTTAATCTTAGATCCAAATCATTTAATTTTAATTTTTCTGATTTCAGAATCTGATCACATCTCATGTGACATCTGAAATCACTTTATTTTTTAATTAAAATAAAATTAAAATTAGATCTAAACAATTTTAGAACCATGGCTCTGATACCAGTTGAAGGGAAATCCTGATTTTCCGGTCCAGGTTCGTCCAGATCTGATTAGATCAAGAGATATATTTCAAAAATTTTCTCTTGATCTTAATCAGATCTTGATAAGTTTTAGATCTGATTCTTATTATTTTAATAAATAAAATAAAATAAGATAAATTAAATCAATTTTAATTTACCTGATTTGGGTAATCCTATTACCCTGTTGATGATCCTGATTGCAGCGGAAGGTTCTGGATCTAGCCACGCAAGCGCCTGGCCTCTACCGGTATCCACTCGGGTTGGATCTGGAGATCCTCTTCTTCTCTATCACACCTCCAAAAATCAGATCTGGATCTGATCTGGAGGATCTTCAAAACTCTTTTGAAGATCTGCAGTCGTCCTTTTGCAGCAGCGCAGCCTTCTTGCTTTTGATCGCCTTTCTTGATCTGAATCGCACCAACCTAAGTCCAAAACTCTTTTGGACGTGGAGAGCAAGGGGAGAAGAGACTATGGCATGGAGAAGGAGGGGAGAGGCAGCCTTGGGGCGTGTCTTATTTCATTAAGACTTAGAATTAGGGTTGGGCGCAGGGTCTTATTTATAGACCTCTATGATCCAACTCCTCTTCCTCTCCAACCAATCACAACCCTTTGTGAAATCAGATCTAAATCTGATTGGTTGGGAATAGAGTCCCCTGGATTCCTCCTTAGAGGGCGCCTAAGACCAGTCAAACTGGATTCTTAGTAGAACTCTGAATTGGAATCCAAAAAGGGGAGGTGGAGTCCTTGTCCAACAAGGACTCCTAGGCGCCTCCTACTTGGGCTCACGCCACCCTTGGCGTGCGCCCTTCTCCTTGCCAGGTTCTGGCAGGGGGACAGGCCCCCACCAGCTCTCCAATAGGTGCATGACATGTGGTCAAAAGTCAAAGGGTCAATGGTCAACGTTTGACCAGTCAAAGGTAGACTTTTGACCAAAGTCAAAGAACAAGAAATGGCAGGTGACCAAAAATGGCAGGTAATGTCTTACAAAATAAGACAACCTTTTTCTGACTTGGACAACCTCCAGTCAGACCATATGAAGGCCTCTGATTGAGCACAAACTCCTTTGGCTCAGTCAGGACAACTTATTTATGATAGTAAAAGAAGAACGTTAGGTTCAATCGAGTGCTAGCACGATTTTCTTGAACCTAATTGAATCTCATTCAGATCAATTGAACTAGATCAGTTCAATTGATGATCACCAGATTCAAACCCTTGTTTGTGTGACCCAGTTAGGTTCAGTTCTGTATGGTAATGGGATATGTCATGATCTCTATCATCGACATCATCGAAACTTCTTTCGATGGATCAGAACTCTTCTGATTCGAACAGCTAGAATGATCGATCATCTAAATCATTCTAATTGCTCCCAAAATCCACCAGTGACACCTAGCAGTATATGGTGGCAACCCATCAGAGCTGAATGTGAACCTCTTGGTGCAGCTACCTGTGTGATTCAGTTCTTCTATCTTGAGCCCCGATCAGATTAGGGTTAAGGTAAACTCGTCAAACCCTAGTCTCTATCATATGATGTAATCATTCGATTCGAGTCCAATGTGAAAATCTAAATAGAAACTCTTTCTATTATTTCACTCTACCATGGCCATGGATTTCTGGACTTGATTCTCATGATCATCATAGGGCTGCTCCTCTACCACCGAGGTAGATAGATCCCATCTTGATGCAATCCAGTTCCTACAATGAACATGCTATAGCCAACATACACCTCAGGGTTCCATATGGCTAGGAGACCGAGTAATGGTGTAGTCAAACTATAACACCCTCAAGGTGAACTGCCGATGCATCTCAGGTCAAAGAACCAGACACACTACTGCAGCATCGAGTCAGTCATTGACGAGAAGGTAGACTTCCTAATGACTACTCGAGGTGGTCACGCTCAGTGCCCTCGTTCTCTAACGAGTACCTGTACTCTCGCTCCGGTGTCTCCACACCGTAGACTCAAGACTCATCTACTAAAGAGAAGCGATCGTACACCAACCTTCCGGATCAATCACCATCCTCGTGATGATCCTATGGTCGGGAGCTGTTTATGAGTTAATAATGATTATTCATGTCTTAAATTTTCAACTCTTGAAAATATGAATTATCATTACCATTAACTCAAAGGATGTATCACAGACACTAAATACACATGTGTGATAGAAAATAACCCATTTCATTAAATTATAGTCAAAATTATAATTTTGCCCCTAGAAGTGTATTACAAGTGTCAGCCAATTCTGGCTTCTAGGGCACATATATCTAACAGAAGGAATGGAATATTAACCCTGAAAACTTCTCAAATTGGACTCAATAATGCTGGACTCCTTGTTAGTAGGACCCCAGATGTTCCCAAACCCCTACATGAGACTACCTGAGCCCTGGGGTTCAGAAAATTGACGTCCAAATGAGGAAACACCTTGGCAGTGCTCTGAGGATTACCCTTGGACCTAACCTGGGGCGGAGGATGCCGAGGACCTTGACTGCCTTGATGATTTTTGTCCATAGCCTTGCCACTATTGGAAGCCATGGAATAGGGAAAAAAACAAAGGACTACAAAACAAAGGGGCTAAAGTAGAAAACAGAATGGAAATAGAGCAAGTAAAAAACAAAAAAACACTGAAATAAATAAGATCAGAAGAAGGAAGACCAACCAGAAAAAGAGTTGTAAAGGTCTAAAGGTTCACTTGTGTCAAAGAAGATGGTGATGGACCGCAAACGCCCTTCGGAAGGCTATAGCAATAGGGGGCAACAAGAATTTGATGGTGCAAATAAAAAAAGAGATGGCAAAAAAAATCTATTTATACTCCTCATCGACAACCTAGATTAAATCCTTATGCCGCTGGAGTATAGCTGCATGGCATGCATTAAAGCCACCAAATCATGCAGTTCTTTATCACATCTCCCTTAGATCGGACCACGTAGATCAATCTACAAGAGGCAATGCAGGACCTATCGATGATCGACATGTGGCAAGCCATGATAGGCCTAAAAACAAATGCCAGATCCTTGCTTTAAATTATTATGCCGCAACTCCTCAAATCACCCATATCTCATAATTGCAGCAAGATTCATGAAACAATGCATTAATAAGGCATCCAAATTCCCTCCGCCAAATGCAGATTAAATGACCCAATCTGAAGATTGGAATGGAGGTTAAGGTCGAGTCTCGAAGCCAACTACTTTCTTCGCCCGAAGCGGTAAAGCTACTTCAGGCTTGAAAATAAGGGGCAAGTATTGTGGGTAAAATTCATCGCCCAACCTCAACCATCCTCCTTTGAGTTATGACTGGACACTCACCTCGAGTACAATATCAAGGGCTTTTAAGAAAGACAAAAAACATCCTCGAGGGCCAGAGCAAAAGATGAGACAACTGAACGTCCTATCAGAATAATTCTTCAACATCGGCCACCACTCAATCTTCGGCTCGTCCACGTGCCAACCCGAAGGTTGGAACCATGCTGACGACAAGAGACAAGAAGGCCCTCAGCCAACAAGCCATTATAGGAATAAAGACGCTCCAAAGAAGTCATCCAAAATCTCGAATGATTTCTTTTAATTATGGGCATGCGAGCTAATATTACTAAGATAACACCTGTAACCCATTACCCATTAGGAGCATTGATTCTCCATTTTCATTATCAAATTTGAAGGTAATACATTACCATCCTTCTCTAGATAAGATAGGCACAGAAGACTCTTGGATAGATTTTTCTTTTTTTTTTTAAAGGAGTAGACTTTTTTTTTTTTTTTTTTTTGCTCTTTTTTTTTTCTCCATTATTCTAAGATCCCTCAATCTTCAATAAAAATAAATTTTATTTTTAAATCTTTTAAAAAGCATCGGTTCTCGGATAGGCACCAAACTCCATGTCAGTAGGAAGACCGACCCCACCTATTCACCACGTCCTGGAGACTTGCAACAACAGGTACAGTCCACAGCATCATACTTAATCGAGCAAGCAAAATTTTGGAGGAAGAAATGTGTAATCCCTGAAATCCAGGTTTGTACGTCTTCCAGCAAGCTAATCCATAGGGAATTTAGCTTTTCTGAATAAATAATGCACATCAAAATGCTGCAGGTAAAATACAGCTGGACATATATTTTGAAACAACGGATGAAGCAGGCTCATTATATTTTTAGCATGATAAGTTGCATGTGAAACAACTTACCTGCAATCAAATAGAGATCAAACGTACATTATCATGGAATAATTGAGAAAAATTATTGGTCATAAGACTCGAAAATCTAACTTAGATTACAAGTACGTTGCTCCTCAGAATTCTTATCAGCTTGATTTTTTTTTTAATAAACAAAATGGCATATATATAAAAATGACATGGCCATTGTATCATATACACATGGATCTATGGAGGACTAGTATGAGCAAAGAAGTAGCATGAATCTAGACACGTGCTCAAATATTGGTTAGCAAATTCACAAGGATAAGGTGTCATCCGCCGTGGCAGTAGTTGAAACTAATGGTGTTTTAGCAACTTTTCCCTTGATCAACAACATAGTTGAAACTAATGGCTGCTATAAGAATTTGGGGGCCCCGCTGTTATCTTCATGCATAATAAAAACAATGAAAAATGATAATAGTTATTATAATATAAATATAACAACACATTGTAATACAAAAAGTATTTATTATTTTACATTTAATACATTTTATTTAAAATAACATTTCTTTAACTTTTTTGAGAAATTTGTACAATACTTAAATACTAATTCTTATTAAATAAATGATCATTGAGAAAAATAATTGTTGAAAAGAATGTTTTATTTTTTATTTGGACTTCATTATTTTGTTTCAGCACGTTATAATAATTATTATAATGATTACTAATTAATATTAATTAATTTTAAATTATGCAGAATGAGACAAATAATAATCGTCATAACTATTAAAATAATAACTACGATTCGGTGGAAATATGTTACAACTAATAAAACCATTTCCTGAAACCTTGATTCGCTCAAGCATATGCCGTTTACAACCTTTTGGCACGTGGCGAGTATTCAGCTTTTTCCTCAGTTTCGACAAATGAAACGCTGCCACGTGGACGTCCAATCTCCGTCCCTTGAAATTTCTCCTCTCTCTCTCTCGAACAAAAATCGCTCCACTTCTACCGCCCCTCGTCCATCTGTCTTCCGCTGCAACTACTCCAATGGATTTCGCCGCGCCTCCGAACTCGAACACCGGTCCCGTCACCACCACAGGTGACGATAACCTCACCTTCACCACCGACTTCTCCCTTCCCCCGATAACCCTCCAGAAGCTCCCCCACCTTTCCGACTACGTCCCTAACCTCACCACCCTCACCAGCCCCATCGACCGCAGCCCGTTCTACCACCCCTTCCCCGGCTTCTACCTCTCCTCCTCCGACCTCATCCTCCGCCATATCCTCTTCGATCTCTCCTCCTCCGCCACCGACGGTGGCGGCCACCTTCTCGCCTACCACCGCGCCGGGCCCCGCCGGACCATCCACTTCGACCCGGACGCCGTCCGGGCGGCGATCGTCACCTGCGGCGGGCTCTGCCCAGGGCTCAACACCGTGATCCGGGAGCTAGTGGTGGGGCTCTGGGACCTCTATGGGGTGCGCCAGATCTTCGGTGTGCCGTCCGGCTACCGCGGATTCTACTCGATGGAACCGATGAAGTTGGATCCCAAGATGGTGCACAACTGGCACAAGAGGGGCGGGACGGTCCTCGCGACCTCCAGAGGTGGCTTCGATCTTGAGAAGATCGTGGATGCGATCGAGCAGCGTGGGTTTAACCAGGTGACTTCTTTTTGGTTGCTGATTTGTTCGATTTTCTTTCTTTCCCTCATTTATTTATCTTTCTCAGGTTATTTTTATTTTTTAGGAGGAATGCAACTAATACTGATTTTTAGATTTTAAGAGATCCAAATTTAGGATTTTGTATGGGAAATTTATTGTTTAATTCATGCCCATTTTATTGATTAAAAGAAGAGTAGGATTCTATATTTTTGAAGGGTTTAATAAGCGCTTTTACCCAAAAAAAGGGTTTAATAAGAGCAGAGATCTTCATAATATGACTAACATAATCATTAATTGGTTAGGTTAAAGTAGACAGAGGTGTAGTTCCTTCCCAAGTTTTGCTAGTCTAGAATATGCTCATTGAGAGAATCTTTTTTTCACACTGGATGTTGCTTTGGAGCTAGGAGAATCTATTCCACTACTAGGTTTGCGACCACCGTGCAATTGCTGATGAATTATCTTGCTTCCTTCTGCTTTAGGTTTCCCAGCTGTAATAATAACAATAAATTTTGATGAAGAGTTGGACATGTCTTCCAGCCATTCATTCTATTTCGGTGTCCGTGATTTATTTCTCATCGATTTCAGGACTGAATTCCTACATTCTGTCTCGTGTTTGCTTTCCCTTCTGATTCCAAGATTATTGCATCTTCAAAAAGTAATGCGAGTTTAGGTGTCTCATTTTCTTGGGACGTGTGATTTTCTATAATTTGTTTGGCAAATCAACATGCATGGTACTTGCAAATATGTTTCTGAAGCATAATCTTTGTTTGGTAATCCAAACCTTACAACTCTACTTTATGGAGTTACTTTAAGGTTCAAGCACTCTATCAGCTATTTCCTGTTGACATTTAATTTTTCGACTTTTGCAAGTCAAAAATTTTACAAACTTTGATGACATTTCTTATCATGGTTTCAAGACTTCATCCTATAATTTGCCCTCCTCCTGATATAGTGGTTCTTTTTTAAAAGCATGGGATGATGTGTATAAGTCCTCTACCTCCAAAAACCAAATTAATTTACCAATTTGACAATTAACAGCAAATATGCTATTATAGATGGACCATTTCCCTTCATCGGAAAGATGGAAAATGGATGGGGAGAAAAAAATGCTTGCAGAGTCTCTAGGAGGATCATTTATGGCTATCATGCTTATCCATATCTGAGGCCCATAGAGTTCTCATTAATGATCTGATGCTGCTGCAGAAGCAGGACAGCATGAAGATCTTTTGATGTGTTTGAATTGCGTGAATCACCCTCCTCAGATAATAAACACAACTAAATTCCAATTCCTGCTAGATATATTTGAAGTTAGCTTTCTTGCAAAAGAATAATCAAACTTTGAATGATTTGATTACTGCAGAAATATGACTTGAGAACTGATAAAGCTGCAGCAGAGCTCTACTAGATTTTTAATATGGTTTCTGTTGATGAACAGTGTACTTGAATGGTTAACAAAAATGCATGTGCTGTTCACATGCAGCAACAGCAATACCAGGAACATGGTTAACAACTCTAGTTAGACCCTGGACATTTAGATTTATCACATCTGCATAAAATTTAAATTACACATTTACTGATGTGTATTGCAGGTGTCCATAATCATACTCTTCAATTACACTTTGCTGATATGCATGTTGTTCCTTTCTTTGTCTTTAAATTCTCATAACTCATTTTTTGAACTGACACAATATAAACATCACTAAGAATTTGAGGATTGTATTCTTAATTTTGAGCATTTTTAGTGCATAAATCCATAATTCCTTAATGAGTATGAAGGGGAGAATTGTTGAAGCAAGGTGCTACTGTTAAAGTTCTCCATTCAATTGAAAGGAGTTTGACGTGACACAATTTCCTGCATTTCTCTGCCTCGTCTCTGACACAATATAAATTCTTCAAATTTGCAGCTATATGTCATTGGCGGTGATGGAACCATGAGGGGTGCTGTAAAAATCTTTAGAGAGATCCAACGCCGCGAACTAAACATATCCATAACTGGGATCCCCAAAACAGTTGACAATGATATTGGCATCATAGACAGGTCATTCGGGTTCCAGACTGCAGTGGAGATGGCACAGGAAGCAATCGATGCTGCTCACGTGGAGTCTGAGAGTGCTGTCAATGGCATTGGACTTGTCAAACTAATGGGCAGGAGCACAGGGCACATCGCGCTCCATGCAACATTAAGCAGTCGTGTTGTGGATTGTTGTTTGATCCCTGAGAATGATTTCTACTTGGAGGGTAAAGGTGGGCTATTCGAATTCCTTGATCAGAGGCTAAAACAGAATGGGCATGCTGTGATCGTGGTAGCTGAGGGGGCTGGGCAAGATATGATACCAAGAACTGGTAAACAGAAAGAAGAGAAGGATGAGTCTGGAAATCCTGTGTTTTTGGATGTGGGACCATGGTTGAAGTCTGAGCTGAAGAAGTGGTGGGAACAGGACCACCCTGGAGAGCTGTTCACGGTGAAATATATAGATCCTACATACATGATACGAGCAGTTCCAGCAAATGCCACTGACAACTTATATTGTACCTTATTGGCACATTCTGCAATCCATGGAGTCATGGCTGGCTACACGGGGTTTGTACCAGGTCCCATAAATGGCAATTATGCCTACATTCCAATGGAGGAGGTGGCGGTTGCCCGAAACGTGGTGGATACAAAGGACCATAAATGGGCATGGGTCAGATCAGTGACAAGTCAGCCAGATTTTCAGAAATGCTAGAACCAAGGTGCCTGGAAAACATGTGAGAGCTTTCTTAAGCCCTTCCGTGTGTTGTTTTTGAGAATTCCATATTTGACTGGAATCTGACATAATCACGAAGTATGATCCATTACGTTTTTTGGATTGTGATTGCTTAAAAAGCATTCTGTTTGTTCTCAATCTATGACTTATTCTACTAGCAGTTTATGTAGATAGGGTAAACATTTAAGCTACCGTATAACTTTTTTGGATTTTCATTGCTTAAAAAGCATTCTGTTTGTTCTCTTTCTATGACTTGCTCTACTAGCAGCTTTCGTAGATAGGGCAAAATTTAAGCTACTGTAGGGTACGTTATAGCTAATTCCGCCTGGTGAAAATCTTTGTGCGCTGCTTACTGAGGAGGGGAATAAAATGATGTTTGTGGGCTTAGCATGAGAGTTTATGTTGCAGATCATGACTTGTTCTGTCTATTGCAGGCAGATATTTTTTGCCACTGCGGGTGATTTTATAATGAATGCATCAGGTCTTTTACTTGGCCCTGGTCTGAAATCAAGTCATTGTATAGCTCTGATTGTGAAAAAAGCATGAATGTGGTTAAAACCAAATTGAATATTTTCAACTGAATTGTCTGATGAATCAATGGAGCCATAGACTATGATGCAGGTATCAACAAGCAATGGGCAACTGCTGGATTCTAAAAGTACGATTTTGTTACTAATCTGCCTGATGACTGCTGTCAAAACACTCAGTGGGATAAATATATTGATGCATTATTTTTCATAAACATACCAAATGTGATTAGCATTAGGATCGGAGATGCTGACTGGTTCGGTTGGGGGGGGTGGAGACCCTAAGAATGGCAATAATTAGGATTTAAAAAATTCTAGGGCAGATATTAGAAGGTATTTTGTCCCCTTGTCGATGATTTGCTTGATTTCAAGAATACACCAGCAAAATAGCTGCTATTTTGTTGTTGCAGCATCTGTAAATGCTCTTGCACTGTTTGTGGAATCTTTAGTGGATTTAGATCATGATTTTCTGGATGAAAGACCGAAATTTGGATTTCCTGGTTAGTTCCTGAAGTGGGCTACCTTGTTTTTCGAAAACTTCTGCTTCATAGGATGTGAAAAAAAGATGAACAGTCGAGTTTCTCAAAGAAGGTTTTTTGCCTTAATACGTTGACTGATGCACACTTTGTAAGCTATCCTTTCGATGCTTCATCATGTAAGTTGAATTCCTGGACCATCACAAATCTTAATTACTATTCATCCATCCGAGTACTAGCTTTTAGAATGTCATCTGTAATTTGTTCTTGCATGCAGAAGCATTCTTCTTGGTGTATGATTTAAGAGGTCATGTTAAATGAGACGCAGCTGAAAGAGATTTTGTTTTTGTTATCAACAGCACGTGCAATCCTACTGAAAGGTAACAGTGATCAGGACAGCTTTGAATTCAAAATGACTGCTGTGCAGCAATGTAGCCGATTCTTTTTTCTGTAGGCAGTGGAGTAGAACCCCCTAAACATCTAGGATGTGATACGCCTCTAAAATCCACCTTTTCTAAGCACCAAGATTTAGCTAGGAAGTCGACGGGCTATGAAAGCTTCAAGAGAGGAGATGATGCACCAAATGTTTTAGCTGGGGATGAGCGATGTAGGAAGCTTTGTTGATCCAAGGAATGACAGTGTCTAAATCGTACCGTGTTCCTTCAAAGAACCCATGAGCTCCACCCTTGGAAACGTCGTTGATTGCAGGTGTATGTATGATCCAGCCCTGCTAATCCCCTGATGAAGAATCTCGTGCCAGCCTTGGCATGGTGGATGGAGCCATCGATATTTACATCAAGATATCCTGATAGAGGGGGTTCCCATCAAATTTGTAGCTCGTCAGGGAAAACCAGAGACCCAATACCCAATCTATTTGTAACTTTCAATTTATAACTTAAAATAAAAATAAAATATGACCAAAAAAAATGGATATTTGGACTTGGTATCCCAAGTAAAATGAGAAATCAACGGGGATAATTAATGTGGAGAAAGAAAGCATGATAAATACAGGCAAACCATTTCCTCCACTTTACATCATCTAGAAAATTTTTATCAAAAATAAATTAAATGTTCATTTTTCATCTTGCAGATGCCAACTATTAATGATCAACTACTATCTTACAAATTGTCCAGGAATTGTCAATGAAGATGCTCTCTTCAACCTATAACTTGTCCCAGATGTGACATCAATTTCCATTAGCTCTTGGAATAAAGTTCATCAAAGGCATATCCATGATTGTGGAATCATTTGTGGCTTTAGCGTGCAAAATATTTTCAAAGCATCGACTGCTTGGCTTTGGTAGCGACGTCACAGCTGCGAATTTTTCTCAAAAGTCTTATTTATTTAGTCGGTATACAAGATGATAGTGGGGGTAAAAATTAAGTTTGGCAGACGCTAAAGAGACTGATGATAAAGCATGGAGTGATTTTAAAAATGAACAGAAGCAATGCTAACTTGCATGTGCATTTTTGGATGAATCACATCGATCTATTTATGCTATCAATGAGCAATGTCAAGGTAAACAATAAATTCTTGTTGGCTAAACATTGAAAAGTTCTTTTCTTTTCCTTTTTTTTTTTTTTTTTGAAGAAAAGAGAAAGGATAAAACTTCTATCATCAATTATGACACGTTTAACCTAGACTATTTTGCAAGGTTTTCCACTGGGAAACAGTTGTATAAGAAAATAGCTTTCGTAACACCAGATGGTGGCAGAACTGGCTTATGAGACCCACCAAAGTAGATGGGTTAAGGATGGATACATATGGCTTTGGTATGAGAAACTAAATGTAACTCCTGACAAACAGACATTAAGAATGTTCTATTATGAGAAACCTGCCCTACATTGAGACCATGCTTACGTATAATGCCTAATATATATATGGCCAAGACCCATAATTAATTATCTATATATTGATTTCTTCGATAATCACAAATCTTCATCTGTAATCATATTTTTTTTGAAAATTGGCACTATAAAGGAGAATAATACATGTCTCAAAAAATAAAAAATAGCAACAATCTACATGCTAAGCTGATCTTCTTTACCATCATCCATCTGGTAAAGTAAAGCCTGAGATATCGCTTGACCTGAGAGAGAGAGAGACCATGATTTCATGTAGGACTAAAACCGAATTGGATATAGATTGAATATCAATATATCCATATCTATATTTATTTTATTTGATAAATATAAATACAAATATAAATATTATTTGAATATATAAATTCATATTCATATTTATTTTAAACAAATATGGATACAATTTGAATATGAAAAATATAAATATGATTATGAAAATAACTTAGACAATTAAACTTTATGACTATAAAATCAAAGATATTACTATATAGATGATAAATCAAATTAATAATATATTTATATTATTTTATATTTTTTAAAAAATTAATAAGTATTATATAAAATTATATATAAATTCAGATATTCAAATATGGATCGAATAATTATCTATCCATATTCATATCCATTTTTCTTTAATTCTTTAATGGATATGGATACGAAAATATTAATCAGATTCTTAAATTTTTATCCGATTTGGATATAAAAATAGATCGCAATAGATAATATCTATACCACTTTTCCTCCTAATTTCATGGCAAGAAGAAAATAGAGAAACAAGAATATATGATACATGCGTGATAGCTAGGAACTTTCATATTATTATTTCAATATTTTTTGCATCTATGCTTCTCCAGCATACAAAGAAACAAAAACTGATGAGAAATTAAACTAGGCAAAGTTGGGTTTTACCCTCCTTTTACTTCAAAAGAAAAGAAACAAGGAAAAGCAATATTGCTTTTATTTGGGAAAACATATTTATTTACATGATCCAGGAGAAAGGAACATGCATAATCCAGCCAAATAAAACATGTTTTAACATGCATGCACCAATGGTGCATTGCTTACGTTGCAACCGCCGAGCTATTAAGAACCAACCGCTAATATACAGAAGTATTGCATGGAATCAACAACTGAATACTGTTCAACGACGATGAACTCAGCCTTTACTCATGTCCCAGATGTGGGTCAACTTTCATGAACTCTTGAAGTAAATCAAACACCAAACACAACCTGTTGTAGAGTCACCATTGTGGCCATTAATGTGCATGGTACTCTCAAGGTGTCAGTAAAGTCTTATTCTAGTCGCTATCTGGCTCTGGCAAATTGGGCAGACCTGCAAGTCTTTTCCACACTCATGGCAAGTCTGCATATAAAGACAATACTATCAGCTAAGATCAAGTATTGTTAGAAGAAAGCAGTAAGAAATCTATAAAATACCTGATGCCCACAACCAAATGCGAGATTCTTAGCTTGCCACAAGCAAATGGGACAAATCTGTTAACAGAAAAGGAAATATGTTTGGCATCCATGTCTTAAAACTTTATATTAACATTGACGTTATCGATCTGCTTTACACCGAAGACAGGGTTCCCTCAGATACAGCAATAACGACAACCACATGAAAATCATACCCAATGTAGCAAGCTCAGAAGTTTTGAAGTGATCTGCTCATCACAAGCCTTATTAAGAATCTACTAACCTAAATAACAGGTCAACACTCTGCATATGAACAAAAATGTAAAATTAATTCATTTACCTGTTTATCTTCTAGAGAACTCTCTGATGGAATGGCTGATGCCCTTTTATGAACTCCAGCACCTTGTTCTGAGCTGCTTGAGTGTGAGTATTTTGGATTTGAATATGCTAAATCCTGACTCTTAATTGGTGGAGGGAGAGGAATCATTTGTGGTGTTCCTCTTCGTTTACTGGGGAAAAAACGAAAAAGGAAATAAGTTGAACAGCAGAAACATTGTTTAACCAAAACCATGAATAAGAAACATCATCATAATACCCCAAAAGTTGAAGGTGTATTGTTGCTTTATATTGTGATGGGATTTCCATCAATGCTGCAAGTGCAAACTCCGTCTCCTTTTTACTGATAGCGATATTTCTACCCATGATCTCTGTAAAGTTCACAAACTGCAGCAAACCAAATCAAAAATGAACATTTTCACATGCATATGTAGTGTCATACTTATGCATGATCGCTTTGTAACCTGGAAATTATCAAATGCTCGAGAAGGTATATTATCATCAAATTCTCGCATCATGTCCCATGGTCCATCACCAACTCCAACTAGAACTATTGACAGTGGGTAATCACTACCAAGTACCAACATAAGAGATGCAAGTCAGAATAACTAACAGTAAATATATGATCAAAAAACAAATAAAAAGGCTTTATTATCTGAAATGTTGTGAATAACCTAGCTTTGACTATGGCATTCACAGTATCTCGCTCCTGTGAACTTAGCTGGCCGTAAATTGTGTCAACACTGCGTGTTACCTAAGGTCAAATTAGTATGAGGATTAGATCACCAAGAAAATGGACACATTGGATGCAGAACAAAATGCTGTAAACTGAGATGTGGAAAAAAGCACACAAATTAGTGCTCTTTTATTGCATAAAATAAAAATCTACAAATAAGGAAAATAATGATGAAAAATTGAAAAGAGAAGCATCTTGAATAGCTGACCTGCCCATCTGCTATGATAAGAAGAACATGATACTGGCCACCACTATGATCTACAATGCCAATGGCCGTTTCAATCATTGGTGCAAAGGATGTTGGTCCTGTCAAGAAGGTCCAGAGTTGTGACCAAATAGGAACTTCACTATAACCCATGTAAGGTTGACAAAAATATAGGACATCAATAAGAGCATCGTACAGACCAGCTAATCGAAGATGTGGAACTAATTCTCTATATCTTTGTAGTGCTTCCTCAAAGCCATTACATGGTTGGTTGTCTGGATAAAAACTGAATACCTCCTGATCATGTGTGGATGCTGCAATATAGAAACAATAACAAGAATCCTCGGACAGTTTTAGAAAGGTAACTCCGAAATTTTGTAACTAAATTAAGTAGACCTTTTTCTACAAGCTAGAGTGTCACCAACCATCTCCGAATCCAAAGCAAGGAATAAGGTTATCCTCATCAAAAGCAGAAAGTGTTCTTCCAATAATAGATATTGCTTGCTCATATGGGTTTGGAGGATGCCCAATGTCATGCAAACATCGGCGGTTGAAAGAAACTCTACCTGGTAACAGTGTAGGATTCACCAATAAGGATTTGAAAAGTTTCTAAAGCTAAACTTTACATGTCTAAGACATGATTATCTAGTCGAAGTATGAGGTTGAAGTCATCAGCATTGCTAATAATTCTCTTTCTATTTTACACACTCTCCCATATATTATCCAAAAATCTAGAGCTTGCAAGAGGAATAGTTCATTCATGCACTAGTTCAAACCTGCGTTATATAGATATTTAACTAGTAGAAAAGATCCACGATAAAGTAGGATTCTAGACCTAATATAAAAATCGGTTGGTTGCTTCAAAAATTTGTTTTTTCAAAAATTGTAACATAATAAAACATGAAAGGAAAAAAAAAATCTCATATTACCTGTTTTGCATAAATTCCATATCAGCTAAGCTTTGAGAATCAATATGTTACATTAGAAAAAAACTGAACTTTTCTGCTTATGAGATCTCCCTGATTTGGCCCACAAAGAAGTAAAAACATTTTATAAGTTTATTTCTTATGTGTCTGTTAAAACTTATATAGTGCAGAAACCACAAGCTGATAACAAAAATTTAGAGGCAGTAGATCACAAGTTTATGAAATAAAACCTGTCCATTCGTTGCTCTTTGTAAAATCAATTCCTACAATCAGATTTGAAGATTCAAGACCAGCTTGTGAAAGAGCTTCTGTTACCTAGATTTAAAAACAATATAAGGTTAATAAAGTATAACAGTTTATATCGACAAATAACTAATGTTTTGTGGAGATTGATAGATTAATGTAGTTAACACAGATTATTTGAGACATATAAGTGAGATGTTAAGCCCACTTGAAATAAGTAACATTACATACCCGCCATTAACATACAGTAAAGCAGATGATTTTAATACATAGAAGTGATACCACTAGAGGTAGTCTGTCCTATCCCATGCAAAACCCCACTTTGTCAACATCCACCATTTGCATCTCATGCCCTGCGCCATCATGGTTGTCACCTATCAACCTTGTGCAAGACAGTTTAGTTAGCTCCTAATAATGTAAATATTGAGCCCCGAGAAGAAGGAATGCCTCATACCATCTATTTGTAGTTAATTCTATGGATCTTATTCCATCACTGGTTCCTGTGCAATAGATTACTTCATATCAATCCGTCTCTAGTCTTCCTACAACTATTGGTGAACTTCAGCAAGAAAATAAAGCCACCTCCATTCTTGAAACCTAAAAACTCATTTCATATTAACAAGGGATAGAACTAATTTTTTTAATCCAATCTTACAAGTAACCTAGAACAACCCTCGACCTTGATTTCGTTAACTTCATATCTACCAGTGATTTTTGCAGGATTTTCAGCTTCAAAAACTTCTGAATACTGCATATTTAAGCATCGAGTTTTATACTTTCTAACGCAGAAGTGCGCAAAATAGCTAAATCATTCTTTCCTATTTGGAATTTGAAAATTCATAGAATAAAAGTATAATAAGCACATATTTTAAGATATGATGAAGAGTGGCGAAAAGAAATTACCTGGTCAAGCGAGTGGTAATCATCACCTATTTTTGTATACCTTCTCTGTACCCTATCAACTGATCTCGGCTGCCGATTATTCCCTGGATAAGGAGAGTACCTCGAAGTGCTTCGTGAAGGGGGAGACCCATAATCATGTGAATAACGATGGGAGCTCCTAGATTTCGACCATCTTCCTCCCATATTCACACTTCAAATTTACAGCAAACTTCTTAACATTCAGCTTTCCAAATCGAAAATCGCCTCATCAACCACCAAATAAACCCCCTGCTGAAGACCAAAACCAAACATGAAAGAACCTCAATTTCCGGCAGAAATATATGAACACGCAAATCCAAATTCTAGGCGATAACAAACAAAAAAATCAAATTCCTTTCTTTCAAGAAAAGTAAGCATGGAAACACCCAAAATAAACATCCAACTCAGAATTCTTGAAACTTGAACTAACGCTAGATTTCCACGGATCAAAGAGATGGACTAACGCTAGATTTCCACTGAAATATTATAAAGATAAGATGAGGAGAGATTAAAGGGAGACAGGGAGTACCCATTCCAAATGGAAGCGGAGGAGCGTAACGTATGGGCGGAGAATAATTCGGCGGCCACGAATCGGACCTCCACGAGACTAAGGGTGGACCGCGACCTTGCGAGGAAGTTTCCTCGTTGCATCGCGACAACGTACTCACTTTTCACGGCACCCAACCCCATTATCGGTGTATTAACAGAGCGATGCGTGCCCAGGTGCGTCAGTGGGTGTGGGGTTTGGTGCGCTGAAATGCTTCCAATAGGGTCCACGTGGCGATATTGCTGATGCGGTGCGCTCGTGTATTATATTATATATATATATATATATATATGATATGATTCGGTGGCAACCACGTGGAAGGTAAGTGAGTCGCATCAAACCTTTTCAAGTCGCATTATAAAGTTGGACGTTGGGGGGAGTCCGGGGAGGTCGTAGTCCTAGTGGGGTATAAAGATAAGGGTTCCTAAAGCCACGTCAGATGGGATCCGATATGCTTGAAGCTTGGCACGCTGAAATGGCATGAGATTGCGGGCTCTATGTTAATCTTTGGCCGGCTTAATATCTTTGGATAACTTTATTTTGGCTGAGAGATTAGTTGCTTGTAGATTCGTAGTATCGACAATTCATTGAAATGATGTATAGAAAATGTAATCTTCTTGGCCATTCACATCCATCTAGAAGATAATGAAGCTGCGAAATTGGGCGGCAACCGGGGCCTTTTGTCTACACTATGCATCCACTAATAATGGCTGCTGGTTTCTACCGATCTCATTCATCAAGCATGCAAATGGATGCATTATTATAAGAACCAGCAGTTATGATTGGCTGCATGCGTGATCGTACTGGAACACATAGTATAATAATTTCTCTTTAGCTATGGACTTAAATACATGACTCCATCTGAGTTTGCTCATATTTCGCTTGTTGTATAATTCATTATAGGTTTTAGTTTGTATTAACCCTCTCTTGTACAACATACACGCACGTGCACGCAATATGATTTATATTTTCTCAAATGATACAAGTTGATATATCCTAGAGAATTGATTGTACGATGACAACATATTGACCATAATTTCTTTTTTTTTCTTTTACCATCCCAATTTAATTTTCTTAATTACCTAGTCATAAAGTGGATGTCTAAAATAATATATGCATTGCGACTTTAGATGGAATAGTGAAAAATGTAAAGAAAGTCTGAAATTTTATTGGATAATAGAACTTATAACATGATACCATAATGACCTTTGAAATCAGTGTATCCGCATATTGAAAATTCTCATAAGATAGGCTTCCATTGATTATAAATTAATTTTTTATTTTTAATTTATCATCAAAAAAATATAAGCTAAATTGTCATCTGAATGAATAGTTAAGAAGCCCATAATTACTTGTGATCATATTATTTGGATCCTATTATCTTAATCATGTGATGTAATAGATATCAGTATAGGTCTGATCTAACTAATGGGCTTTGTGATGAGTAGACCTATTAAAATTTTCTAATTGGACTAGATCCCCGCTCCACTTCTATAAATACATGCCTGTAGAGAAATCCTAGGGCATTAAGATCTCTACGTTCATGAGATGGAACTTATCCCATTGAGGAGATAGGCATAAAGAGAAAAAGGAGAAGAAGATCTGTCTCGTCTTGATTTCTTGTTCTATAGGATGTTGCAATAACGATCATCAATGACTGCTTTGGAATTTCAAGATACGATTATTGATTATTATTACTATGATCTAAAGATCTGTTCTTGAGATATTTTTTTTGTATTCTAATCCATTGCTTGATCTATGAATAAATTTTCTATAATTGGTATCAGGACCTAAATCATGCAAGGGATTAGAATCAAAATAAAGAATTGATCTAATTGAAGACAATCAATCAAAAATAATAATAATAAAGGACCGACGATTGTTTGCTGTGCTCTCTTCCTCTCACAGTCTGATTGCAGGCGACCATCTAGCAAGCAGCACCCTTTGGGTAGTCAAGCGGCGATCGGGACGAGCAAGCAGTCAAGGGGCTGGCAATCTTCGTTCGGATCCAAAGGTCGGTCTAAACAAAGAATATAAATAATAAATAAATAAAGGGTTGAGAAGGGTGGCAGTTCCAACCACCGTGCCCTCCTCCTCCCACACCATGATCGCTGGTGGTTGATGAGCGTAGGCTGGTGCGATCTTGCTGGGCGGTGGCGCCGCATGCTAGCTCAATCTCTCACTTCTACTTGATTTCAAGAAGCTCCAAAAATTTAAAAAAAAATCATAAAGACGGAAGAAGAGGGTCAACTATCCCCTTCTCCTCCTCAGGTCACTGGGCAGTTTTCCTCTCTTGGTCACCAACGAACTATGGCGTATGGCCCGAGGGAGGTGTCAGGCCACCGATAAAGGCTCCGACAACTATCAGTCAAACAAACAAAAAAAAGAGAAGGGGTGATGGTTCCCACCGTCGTGCCCTCCTCCCCCTCCTCTCAGGCCACCAATGGGGCTAGCAGCAACGATTTGGGCAAGCGGCAACGCCGGACGCGGCTCACCATCCCGTTTGCCGTCCATATCCATAAAGATAAAAAAAATTGCTAGATCCCAACTTTACCCATGGTAGACGGCAGCAAGAAGCTGATGACCAGTGGCTGTGGATGGAGAGAGGCTGACGATCCGCCTATTGAGGCCTCCCGAACCAGAATAAGATAAGAAAGGCGCCATTTTTTTTTGTTCCCTTTAATCGGGAGAAAGCCAAGATGGAGAACAAGACTAAACGGGTTTTGACTTTCAACCCAAAATCTGAATCTGATTTACTAATTATGTTATATAGTAAATTTTGTAATTAAGTTCTCGAAAAACTATATATCCAAAAGCAGTCCAAAATAAATTATATTTTAATCCCTAAAATGAGTTTTTATTATATAAAAAATTTGTGTTATTGTTTAGTCCCTAATAAAGTTTATTATTTCATAATGGTGCTTCAAAAACTTTAGTTTAGTCCCTAAAAAAGGTTTATTTCTGCTGGTAGTCCTCAAAAAATTAACTTTTAGCCACTAAGTTAAGACTTCATTATAATTGAAGTACTTGCATTGCTGTTTAGTCCATGTTTTGAAGTTTATTATATAATTATGATCTGATAATTATGTTATGATCCCTGTAATATAGTTTAATTACATAAAAAAAATCTTAAATATGTCATTATAAATTTTGTACTCTCACATTTAATTTGAATAATGATATGATTTTGTATTAATCCATGATTTAGAGATTTATGGATTTTAATGGATGGTGACCACCAAAGTGGCTCATTCATTGAGATTTACAAGATTCCTCTGTTTGGTATTTAAGGAGATCATATATATATTAAATTTTGATAGATTATTTGATATCAATATATCAAGATGAATGAATGTATTTATGAGCATGACTCATTGATCCATGATTTAGAGGATTGTATGTTTTAATGGATGGTGACCACCAAAGTAGTTCATTTGTTGAAATTTATAAAATTTTTCTATTCGATATTTCATGAGATTGAATATATTAATATTTGATTAATTGCTTGCTATTGGTGCATTAATTTGAATAAATAGATTTATGGGTATGATCGATTGATTTCTAATTGAAGGCTTGTAGATTTCATTAAATGGTGACCACTACAGTGGCTCATTCACTAACGTTTGCAAGATTATTCTATATAATATTTAAAAAAGATTGAGAAGTATTGCGAATTATTGCATACAATTATCTATCTAAAGAAAGCTTATTGTGTGTTATAATTTTGAAATGGAATATTTTATGACTAATGAGGTGCATGGCCTAGGAATTCATTCTACTAGAGTAGATAGACTTCCAAAAGTTAATGATATCTTGCTAGGTTGATTTCACTGGACGTTAGACAGATATCTTATGTGGGCTATTTTTTTTCAAAGTTTATAGCATTGCACTAAGAGCTCTCATTAAAATAATACTTATAAAAATTTTTAAGTATATATATTATCTATATTGTTCATTGATTAACTGCATAAAAGTTGTTTAGCAGTTAGCATCTTTGCATTAAATAATATTATATATTGGAGAGAGACACCTTATGTGGGTCTTTTTTTTTCAAAAAAATTTATAATATTATACCAAAGACTCTCATTAAAATAATGCTTATAAAGATTCTTAAGTATATATATATTACTTATATTTGCCTATTGATTAACTGCATAAAAATTATTTAGCAGTTAGTACTTTGTATTGAGTAACATTAATGCTCCCATTAAGACTCTGACTGGAATAAACTATATGATATGAAAATATGTAATTGAGCTAGCATTGTGTTAGATGAAATTTGGATGTCACATTGAATAATGATCCTCCATCTTAGGTCATTAGTGAGAGTACTCAAGAATACAAATTACCTTCGAAAGATGGTAGAGAATAAATCATCTTAGCCTGGGAATCAAGAAAAAACCTATTTTTTATACCATTCTGGATGTTATACTTAAGAATAATTATTATAAGTAATTTTATATGATCTCATTATTAAGAAGATATGTAGAATCTGATAATATAAAAGCTAGAAAGCTAATGAATAAATTAATTATTATGATGGCATGATGCTGTTAGGGCTTACATTGTGAAATTAGAGAGTATTGTACTTAAACTTAATAATTTGAGATCCCTATCCCTAATACTTTTCTTACTTATGAAGCTCTTAATTCTCTTCTTATGCAATTTAACCAGTTTAAAATTATATATATATAAATTATATTATCCGTTAAAAGACAGCTGGCTAAAGGCTAATGCTTTGCATCATGATATAAATAATTGAGTCATATTTCCAAAGAGATGATTCAAAAATTGATAGATAATATAATTCTATCTTCAATTGGTTTTAGTATATTCATCTTGTATCGATTGTTTTAGGGGCAAATTTATCAAAATTAAAAGTAATGAGTTCATATACAGTAATCAACTTTTGAAACTCATTCATACCAATATAAATGAAATCTTTTGCCAAATACTTGCAAAAGTATGGAATAGTTCTTAATACACGATTGAAACTTTTGAATAAAATGGTATGGTTAAAAAGGTACAATGATATCTCTAAGATGAGGCCCTAAAGATTGCCATCAATATCTTGAATAGAGTTCTAAGTAAAATAATTTTTAGGATATCTTTTGCATTGTCGGTTGGTGGAAAGTCCAGTACTAATTTTTCTTATCTGTGACTATCCTACAAAGTATAAAATATATAATCCAACAATAAAAATTTTGATTAGAACTACTTATTATTTAATTAGCTATCCAGATAATTTTAAAAGATACAGATTCTATTATCCTGATAAAGGTACAAAAATTATTGAGTCTAATCATGCCAGATTTTTAGAGTCTAATATAAATGATTATAGATGCTCTCATACTGAAAATATGACATTAGAAGAAAGATAGGTAATTATTCTTATTCCAGTTGTTCAAGAAAATATCATATTTCATCCTAGAACGACAATGAGAGAACAATATCAGATTTATGAATCGATTATATCACCTTCATAGTCAGTTGATGAAGTACTAATAAAGAAATTATATTAAAATAAAAAAAAGAAAACTTGTCAATCCTAATGACTATTTAGTTGAAAATGACTATTGCATTGGCCATATGATTAATTTAATTTTATATGGTCAAATTATTGCATATTTCTAGTCAACTAGATAGCTAGAAGCTATATATAATGCAATACAATGTATGGTTAAAAATGAAGTATAAGATCTGACAAAATTACCTAAAGGGTCTAAGCCTATAAGTTGTAAATAGACATTTAAAATTAAGAATAACTCTAAAGATAATATTAAGCTCTTCAATGTCAGATTGGTTATATAAAGATGCTATGAAAGAGGCATAAATTACATTAAGACTTTTTCTTCAAATCTTTTATAAGGATTCTTTAAATGTAATCATGGCACTGGTAATCCATTTTAACCTAAGGGATATATCTATGGTATTTAGCAATCATCAAGGAATTAATATCTTAAGTTTGATGACATATTGATTCTTTGGAATTTATAAATAATAGAGTGGATCAATATATATATCTTGAGGTCAGTGGGAGTAAATTTCTCTACTTCATCTTTATGTATTGATGCTATTTTATTTGCCAATAGTGACTCTATTGTTGCATAGGACCAAATTATGCTATCTAAGATCTTTGATATAAAGGATCTTATAGAAGCTTTAGTTATACTTGGTTTAAGATTTACAAGAATAGTCTGTAATATATATTAAACCTGTTTTAGAAAGCTCACATTGATTGTATACTGAATATTTTTTGTATGCATAATTGTAAACTTAGAAATATATATATGTGATCAACAGAGATAAATTCAATAGAAATCAGTATCTTAAAATGATGTATAAAAGAATCTATGAAGAATGTGCCTCATTCAACTACTATGTAGTTTGATGTATATACAAATTTGCGTCTAATCAGATATAACATATATTGTAAGTATACTTGGTAGATATATGATAAATCCATATATAGAGCATTTGAAACATAACTAAAAGGTTATAAGGTATTTATAGAAAATCATAACAAAATATATGCTGACTTTTAAAAGTTTGATCATCTTGAGGTAATTAAATATTGTGATTCTAATTTGCTAATTGTATGAATTATATGAAATATAATTTTATTATATTTTAATGATGATTGGAGGGGCTATTTTTCAAAAGGTTCAAAGCAAACTCTTATGACATCTTATGCTATGTTGATAGAGTTTGTGAAATGTTAGAAGCTGCAACTCATACTGCTTAGTTGAAGGACTTAATCCTAAAGCTTATGTTTGTTGATTCTATCTTGAAACTATTTTAGAGTTACTGTGATAACAGTGCAGTTATATTCTTTCTAAAGAACAATAAAAGGTTTCCATCGTCTTTATCCATATAGAGATAAAATATTTGACAGTTAAAAATTTGATTAAAATAAAGATATTATAATTAAACATATGGATATTCATGCAATACTGACAGATCCATTGACCAAAGTGCTTAGATTCACCATATTTATTAGACATATTAAAATATGAATTTATTGAAATCTTTTGATATATTTGGTTAGTAAGAGCATTATTTTTGTTGGACATCATATAGATGTCATAAAGCTTTTAATTTTTATTATTTTTATAATAAAATATTGTATTTATATATGTGCATATATGGTTGATTGTAAATGCTATTTAAATGAAAGACTTAAGCATAAAGGTGTTGCTTAAGCATAAATATTTTATTTGAATCGAAATCTTAAGTATAAAGGTACTGCTTAAGTATGAGGATATTGCTTATGTTATAATTGATATCATTAATATCATGATTCGTCTTAAGATATAAAAGACTCGTCTTACGATATATGATGAAATTATGATATAAGCTTAAAATTATTATAGCTTTCATTGAAAAACATAAAGAGATTTCATTTAAAACCATAAAATGGACTGATGAGCTTTGTGTACAAAGTTCATACTATACGCACTACATTACTGGAATTCACATCTATAAGATCACTAATATTTATAACCATAGAGAAGTCTTATATCAATAAATGGTATGAAGACTGCTGTGATTCAATGTTAGTGATTTTAGCGGACCGAATTTTTAACTAAAGATGTTATTCATTCAGAACATTTGCATATATGGCTATATAAGGTGTACTTAACTCGAAAGTCATTTTCAAACTATATATTTAATAAATAAATTTTTTTAACAAGAAAAAAGGACTTAATCAATGTCGCCTAAGTGGAAGAATGTTGAAAATTCTCATAAGATGGGCTTTCATTAATTATAGACTAATTTTTTATTTTTGATTTATCATGAAAAAAATATGGGCTAAGTTGTCGTCTGAATGAATGGTTAAGGAGCTCATAATTACTTGTAATCATATTATTTGGGTTCTATTATCTTAATCATGTGATGTAGCAGATATCGGAGTAGGAGTGACCTGACTAGTAGGCTCTATGATGGATGGATCCATTAGGATTTTCTAATTAGGCTAGAATCCACTCCACTTTCATAAATACACGCCTATAGAAAAATCTTAGGGCATTAAGATATCTACGTTTATAGGATGGAACTCATCCCATTAAGGAGACAGGCATCAAGAGAAGAAGGAGAGGAAGATCTATCTCGTCTTGATTTCTTATTCTATAGGATGTTGCAACAACGATCATCAATGACTGCTTTGAAATTTTAAGGTACAATTGTTGATTATTATTACTATGATCTAAAGATATATTTTTAAGACTTTTTTTTTTGTATTCTAATCTATTACATGATTGATCTATGAATAAAATTTTCATATCCGCAATCATAAGAAGTATATTCGAATGTGCTTCTCATCGTCCATAAGTAACATCTTGATTTTTCAAATCCAACTCATCTTTTAATAGGAGAGCCTCACAAGCATTCTAGACAAGCATTCTCAGATGAGTTGAGGATCAAATTTATAAGGTATCCTTTTATTACGTAGCTCATCCAACAAAAACAATGCCCGAATCAATTATGGAGACAACAAGCGTTCTCAGATGAGTGTCCATACAAGATGTCTTATTCAATAAAGATGATTACATATAGTTTAACTTTATTATAACCACTATAATATATATCTTTATCTCCTTATCGGAAGCTAATCTTAAATTAGAGTTCAATAAAATTAAAACATCTAAAATAAATTCCTATGCATGTTAGCATAGGCTACATAAATTCCAACAAGAACGTGACAAATGTGGAGGGAATATGCAAGGAAGAGATATGTCAGAGAGGGTTTCAGACTTGTTGGAGCTTGAGGTGAAGTTCGAACAGAATTCCGGTTATTCCCAAAGCCGGATATCAACCTGGAGGGCCTTTCAGGGCGTTGGCTCTTTCATGGTAGTTTAATCCCATCTGATGAAGAAAAGTCATAATATTCGAGTACCAAAGGTAACCTCCCGGCGGGGGGCCATTGAAAAGTATCGTACTTCTCCCGCACCGTAACGCTGCTCTCTTATTCTTGTGATCCACACATGTAACTCTCTCACTCATTTGTAATTAGTTGTATTCTTTCGATAAAGTTCCGGGTAGCTCCACCTTACAGCTGGTTGGGTTGGGGGTGTGGAGGCGTGCGGGTGGGAGGCCATTTTATCCACCATATCATGCGCCAAATATTGGAGCATCCAACGACCACGTGTGGGAGGCATGGTTGGAAGATACTCTGGAATGGAGCATTCAGCTTGCGTCGAGGCCGACCCTGAACGACGGAAGCCACAAGCTAGAGCACGTCAAAGTCTGCATCCATTGTTTAGATCATTACAGACAGAAGAGAACCGGCAATGTCGATGGAATTTACCAAATCTGAATACCATATGTTGTATGAATCTATGGGCAATTCAGTCTTCATGAATCATGCTTGGCGACCATAACCTGTTGTGGTTTTTTAAGGAGTCAGCAGCGGTAGGTTTTATTGTTTATTTCGGTGGCTTGAGTCTGACCAAAAGGAAGTTGGTGTTAAATTTCCTTTTACTGGAGTAATCGTTCGAAAGTTACAATTGAGCTTGAATTCTCGGTAATTTAGCTTGTCAATTCATAGCCGAATTATTAACTCAAGCAAACCAATTTCTTGGTGTATTTTAGAATTAGGATTGCCTTTAGGTGTGGGAGAGGTTAGCTAAATCAACAAGCAAGAACTAAAAGTTCAAAGGTCCCTATCAGATACTATCTGATTCCGACAAATCTATGGACTAAATCATGCCCTAGAAAAGATCTAAAAGTTTGTGGTCCACATATTGGCATGTGGATGCCTCCTATCATAGTTATCACAGTTTTGGCCATGTTGATGGAGATGCTGTCATAAAGGCAGTTCAAAGAAGCGGTCGACGAGCTGAGTTATCGTCATCTTGTCACCAGGATTCTGGCCATCAGGTAAACCATGTTCCCCATGGTGGGGCACTTGAAGTGTGTGCGTCTGTGGAGGAAATGTGATCAAAGACTACACTCTTTTTTATGTTTTGCATCAAGCTTTTGTACCATCAACAAGGAGTATTGAGAAATGATAAAAAGCTACACCAACATATTGGGCAGTCTAGCTTTAGGACCACAACACAACATGTCACCTTGAGCGCATGGGTTCCTAATACTCCCAAACTTGTGTTTGATTTTCAAATTATTTGAACCAACGTATTTAAGTAATTCCATTTGAATAGATATCTCTCTCTCTTAATAAACTAAAACTATGGGACCTTTCTCTTGAACAAGCACCGAGCAAATTTGAATAAAATCCTAATAATATCTTTCATTATTAAAGTTTTATTCAAGAGCCCAAAAAAAAAAAAAAACACTATTTGAATGAATAAATTCGAATAGATCTGAAAAATAGGCTTAATTGAGGTTTATTCATATTTGTTCAGGAGCCGAACGGGGCTGATGTAAACCGATACACAAAGAAGCTCGACTAGGTATACCGGCTTATACGAGTCAAGTTCCACCCTGGAGGGAACCGTTCGTGCCATGAGGACGCTCCAGGCACTAGGGACAGCTTGGTGCATGCAACGTCCACACCTAATTTTATAAATAGACACGGGCTTTAGTCATTATATGGATAAAGAATTTGGAGATGGCCATGATCACATGTTTAATCCTTTTTTTAAAAAATTTGCGTGCATGATGCGGTGCACGATTGTGATATCATCATACGTCATGCATATAATTTTTTTTCCTTGCTTTTGGGAATACCCAACACACCAATTGGTGGCCCAGACCAAGACCAAAAGCGAGCTAGCTGGAGATTTTTTTTTTTTTTTAAAAAAAAAAAAAGGAGTACGTTTTTCATCCAGTCTCGATCATTTGAGAGAACTTGAAAAGAAATTAAATTTTAAAGAAAGAAGGCTTGAGATTTCCAAGGAAAAAGGAGGCTTGCAGCACACGAACAGCTCGGGAAATGGCAGACGTATCAAGAATTATTTCTGCCACAAATTAGTTTTCAAAAGTAATTTAGGAAAGTGGGAAGGGCCACGGACGATCAATCTAATAAAGCAAATTAAAGTGGATTTTGAATCATTTGGTTTTTTTTTTTTTTAATCTAGATTTTTGTCAGCTCCAAAGTATAAGATTAGACCTAAAAATAATTTGCGGGTAGCCATTATGGCTGGTATCATGAAAGGTTAATTAAACCAAAGAAAAGCTCATTCAAAGAAATTTTCGTATTTAAAGAAAATATATATATATAAGAGATTAGGGGTTAAAAAAAAAAATTAAGAAGAAAAGAAGAGGCCACTGGCATGCAAATATGTACCGTAACTCTAGGCGATCGATGCAATACATAAGGCCGGCATAGTACACGGAGTCCGGGCACAACACCAGAAGATACGAGCAGAGAACCTTTTTTTATTACGGTACCAATATTAGACCCCAAAGCAATTTCCATACATAAAATAAAGAGATCGAAAACTACAGATTTCAAAGCATAACACAGAAACAATCAACTGAGATTTCATGTGGCAGCATGTAAAATACTAGAAATTTTCATTATAGATTCATAGCTGCACAACCCAGAACAACAATAGGACAGTAACTTCCAATATTTTTCCCCCCATTTTTAGGCAGTACAGAAATCAGAAGTTTACAGAGCAAAAGCCAACCATACAATTATTCCCATTTAACAGCAAAGGTAAACCAACATGGAAACTCCAGCAGTTCATAAATTTTAAAAGAAATTAGAGTCCAGCTGCAGAAGGATGGTAAACATGCGTAATTGTATACAGCAACTAAAAGAATATAGTGAATGGACAATAGCCAACATCAAAAATTTGTCTACAGATGTCATCTGCAGTCCTGGTTATGAGATACAAAAAAGGTACAATCATCTTAATCAACAGACATGAAGGTTGAATTTTTGCATTGAATAGACATCATAGCAGCTTATAGCTATTTTACTGAAATGTGCTAATTTTTTAGTTGTACAAAGCCCATGCCAACAATTAGACATGAGACTTAAGAATTCTCCAACAAGATTGGACCATGGAAAGTGATGACTGCCGCTTAAAGAAAACCTTTGTATCAGCTCCAAGATAACATTTAACTAATAATCATCTTGTTGAAAAAGTCTGCTTGTTCTGGAAAGTATTCCATTAATTCATCCTTAGTTACCCATACATAGTCCCGGCACTTTTCGATATGGAGTTTGCTGGTACCAATTACTTGTGATTTGAAAAAGAATCTCTGTTAAGAAGAGAGCGGGAAAAAAAGTTATGGAAAGCAACCAACCAAAGATACCATTCTGGAATGTTTCTATACATCAAAATAATACAGAGTGGGGTGCATGGAGGCCAGAATTGATACATAGACTAGTTCGACATAAAAGCAGCAAGCTCAATCCCATCTTTAGGATTTATTTTCAGTTCTGTTCCACTATGTGTTCCTATGAAATATCATGTGATTCATCATTATGCTCAGAAATAAATGCTTGACTTCTCGAAACTTATTTGGATAATGCTAGTATTTCTGATGAGGTTTTAAATTCCATGAGATAGGATTGTCCTGATTTTTCCATGAAATGGGATGCACTACTGTCCCGCTCCATCCTAACACTTGGGATAGAGAATGTCCCAAGATATCCCGGTCGAGATACTGGGACATCAATGGAACGGCCCTATCCTGATACAAGGGATGGTACCCCATCACGATGTTCCATGGGACGTCCTGCTAGGACTTGATTTCTGATACCCCTCGCTGTGAATTTGGCAGTTTAATATTACGCAATTCCAGTAAAGAAGGTCAAAGCTGCTAGCATCCTGCTTGGATGCACAGTGATCGTATCATTGCAGTATATCCATACAATTGACAAGGGCAGTAGGGTGGAGGCATTATAATGGAGAAGAGAGATCAGGTCAGGCCGTTGATCTTGCAATCCTAGGATTTCACTGAAAATCACCTTATAAGAAATATTCTAGTATCTTGAAAATCCTGCGAATGCACGACAGATGAACTCCCCTAATTCCCCCTACTTTTCCATTGCTCTTAGACAACTCTAAATTATCAAAGAAATATCACAGATACAGCATTCAAACATCCAAATAGGCCTTACCAATCCTAATTAGTACCGATTGCAAACCAGATAACGTCAGAACTTTGTTCATTTTCCCTATACAACTAGATGGATGACAGTTTAGAGGATAATGATGATAAAATCCTTGGCTATTCCCGGTATATTAACTCGTATGCCAAGAGAAACCATGCAGCATGGACACATCTTCTGGAACTTCTCAACAACATATTGAAAAACAAAAAAAATAAAAAATTAAATAAAGATCAGCATGGCTCTAGCTTCCTTATAAAATCCTTGCTATTATATCGGGTGGGTGAAAGAAATCAGTTCCAAATATAAGAAATGATGTACCGCACTCTAAAAGGCTGAATATAGGCCTAAACCAGACCTATCCAAGAGGCTCAAGAAAATCTTTGAACTCTCCTTTTTCTCTTATCAGAATAGAAGATCAGTGTTTTTTCCCAAAAATTGAAACATCAGAATCTAGGCAAACCAATCAGCCCAATCAATGAAAACTTACCATTTTATTATCTTTGAAAACAGTTTAAATTGCAGTTTATTGTGATTGAAATACTTATCCAGCAATAGGTTGGGTGAAATTTAAAATCTGATACCCTCATTTGTCACACAAATCCTGTGAATAGCACTTGGGAATTGGCGTTATACACAGTCGCCAATCTTAAATGGCATTCCCACCCACCATTGGTATTATGATCGCAATGCCAATAAATCACAATCCCAAGTGATTACTTTCTTTCTTCGTATTAACTAGAGATCAATTATTTCTTCAAGAATCATAATTACTCTGTTCGATTCCAGACGCAACAATGTTTTGTAGAAAAATGACACAAAGGAAATAGTCAGATAAAGAAAGAAACAGAATGGCTGTTAAAGAAAGAAAATTGAAACATAGCGAAAAATTATGAAAAGAATGAAGAGGAATTACTTCTGCTATTTCAGCAAGAAGAAAATTAAGCCAAGGAAAAGTGAAGAATTTGAACGAGATGCGAAAGGAAAGAAAGAATGTGTGAATGAAGAATAAGAGAAAAAAATCCTAGCTGCTCTGCTGATGTTACCAGGAAGGCAGAATGGACAAAAATGATGGAGAAAAGAGAAACGGTAGCAAGAAAAAGAAAGAAATGAAAATGGAGATGAAGAGGTGGAAGAAAAGCAAAATGAAGATATAAGGCTGAAGAGAAGTGATACAAGATCCTCCACAATTTGAAGAATTTATGCTCAATATGGAATATCAAATAAGATGCTTCGGATTTCCCTATGAATCACAGGCAGGGTCATGGGACATGGATATGACACTATATGGATAACCAGCACGACAAATCTTGAAAAAATAAGATATGACATGGCTAGAATATGTCAATGAATATACATGTACTTCATATATACATACATGCATACATATACACACATACACATACATAGGTACATATGTAAAAAAGCATCTATAATGCATAGTAGGCTAAAAAATAGAATAATTCATACTCTATACAATAACATCAACCTTACAAGCTTATCATATAGTCATCATTCAAATCCACAGATCCCAATTCATACATCATATTTTAATATTAGTATCATAGACCCAAAAATTGACCATTCACCATTAAAAAATAAATATTAAAAAGGAAAGAAAGTAGCCTTTCTCTAGAGGTATCGAGAAGGTATCTCGAACATAACCAACAATCATCTAGAGTGTTTTCTTAGTTTTGAACAATAGGATATTTAACACAGTATCAGATGTATCCAAGAAGAGTCCAGAAACAGCATGTGAGTTGAAGTGTCCATGCTTCCCAAGGATTTCCACATAGCCCTCTCGACAAGATAAGAAAACCACCACATATCATGTTACTTTACTATTTACTCTATCAGACTTAAACACTACCTACTTTTTACTTCTAAAAAGATGACCTAAATATCATTCTTCCTCAAAATTGGACTCAAATGAAGAATACACTAGCATATTTGTGAAAAGGATTAGCTTTAGTGCCACTTCATATTATTTAAGTAATATATGAAATTAGAAAAAACAGAAAAATCTTCAGTTTTCTGTATTTTATACACCATCCTCCTCTCTCTCTCTCTCTCTCTCTAGCCACACAGATGCCTTGTCCCACTTATTCCTCTCTTTATTCCATTCATCCATGAAGATGTCTTGCCTCTCTCCCTAAGAGGTTGGACTGGTGGACCTCCGAGATCTCCCTTCCGCCCTTAAGTGACAAGGGCCAAATTATAGGTTTTGGTCTTCTGAAAAATCTAAATTGGTGCCAAAGCAAATCATGGTTAATATTTGAATAAAGGTAGGTTGCCTTCATAAATTTGCTCAAAGTTCAGGTCAACATGTCAGCACTCTTACTAATTACAACTTTCAGCCTGTTAAAAGCAGAACATGCTAAAGATGTATAAAAGGGTACTAGAAAGAAAATATGAAGACTGGTACCTTGAAGGATGGAGTATCTGATGAGTGTTCTTTTGGTTCTACAGTCATGTGGGCCATAGGAGCATTGCCAACAAAATACGTATGATGAAGTCCTCCAAGTACAGACCTCAATGCTGATTCTGCACACTGAAATTAAGGATTTTACATAGATATCACAAGCACAGACTTCTTCAAAAGAAGGATATGGAATCACAACCTCAGTCATTCACCAGCAAGCAAAACTTTTTGAAAGATAAATTATAGGGTAGACATATGTAATTTGTAAATGAAAAACTTGTTAGGGAAATACCAGTCGCAGAGTCTCTTCATTTTCATATACTTTTTCTGGGAAATGCCAAACAGGTTTCTTGTCAGGAGCTCCATATGTGCTACCATTGAGGAGAAGATAAAGCCTTCTATCTAGTGCTCTCTGCAATGATCTATGGATAACAAACAAAAAACCATGATAACAAATAGTGTTGGCAAATGGAAAAAGAAAAACTAATAACCAGCTATTTGCATAACAGTGTACGAGAAACAAATAGAGGAAATCTAAAATATGCCAGCAAGACTAGTTAGATAGCTTTCAGGTGTTTCCAACTTCACCATAAAGATATCCATAAAAATTCTTTGCCAACTTATAATCCGTACAGATTGTAACCGTGATGAGAGAAGGCATGTTCATCATGCTTTATAATATATGCAATTATTACAATGACCAACATATCCCAATTTCTTTGTGTTGGCAATCATGCATTTCTTAGCCTCCCAATCCTGTCAATGATTGCATCCTTCAATTCTTATTTTTTCTTTTTTTTTTCTTAAAGGTTGAACCTGTATAATTACAGGCACTTTTGTTGCCCAACATTTTTGTTCATGTACATTCAATCTTTGACTCGAGACCTCTGCTTAAGGCACCCTCCTAGAGTTTCCTTTTCTCATTAAATAGAATTGCAAATTCTGTCAGATTTTACAAATTAAATACAATTTCTTAACTCCCTCAATTTTTTTCTTTTGATACACAGAGAAACATCACACTGAATCTATATGTATCTTGGCACTTGCTCAACAGCCAGCTAATAACATAAGCATCTAATCAACTAGAGCCCTAAGACTTGCAGTCAGCATCACTTCCAACAGAATAAATAGAAGTTAGATACTTCTTCCTTTTTAGCATTCCAATATATTCTCAGACATGGATATGGTACAGAAACTAAACCATCCTTTTAGAAAGCGACAAGCTTCACGAACACACAAACAACCATCAGCACAGATTTTGGTTGAAGCAATAAAGAGAGAGAATCATTTTTTACACTAATTTGTGCAAATACACAAGCTGAACCAATCTTTGGAGATAACATATACATTTCTTTCATGGGAGTCAGGTTATCAACAATGAGGCCCAACAAAAAGGAAAAATATGTTTGATTATGTTTATACAAATCTATGCCCCAAAAGATGTAATGGGTAAGAAAATTTAGTAGGTGGGTATACATGAAAGAAAGCTTATATACCACGTAGCAATCCAGATATCAAGCATGATGATGACAGTTGGACCGTTACGTCCATTTGAGGGTCAAGCAATCAGACCAAAAATGGTTGGTTCAGAGATAATACAAAGGACCATTAAAATCACTTGAATGGGATGAATACAACAAGGAAAGAAGATAACAAGCATAGGGAAGAAACAAATGGAAGGTACCAGATGCGAACAGAAAGAAGAAAGAGAAAGGATAAGTTACAAAAATTCCTCTTTTTGTCTTATCATAGAAGGAAGGCCATATTCGGGTGGTCTAAGAACCCTATTAGCCCTAAATGTGACTGGTCATAATCATGGATTGTCAGCTAAATATATGGCCGCAGATGCAAAGGAAAAATTTGACTATCCTAATAACCTGCTGATGACCACTAAAAATTATATATCCTTGATTTATGAACCCATATCATTTTAAAAAAAGACAAAGCGCCATTGCACAACAATGAATTCATGTTTTTACTACATATCAGTTTTCTTCAATCTTGTTATATTATGCCTTGCAAAAAGACAAAAGGAGATAACCATTAATTCAAGCAACACCAGAACACCAGATAAAAAAGACACACCTCCGATCATTGGTCTTGTCAGCTTCCGTGATTCGTGGAGCAGGCACATAATCAATTTGGTAGTCACCTTTTCCCCTATAAAATGATCAATGGTTACACAAAATTGAGCTGGAAATCACATCACAAAGAACTAGGACATTTAGAACCACAATACAGTATGTAATTGTGAAATTTGAATATCTAACTTCACAATTTCTTTTGCTGTATCATGATCATTGTCTTCCCAGCATTGTTGTTAACATACACCTATCTAGTAGTCAGACAGCTTGTAATAATAAATTTACAGGATTATAGAGAAGCTCAGATGCCAAATATATAGCATAAGGCTTGTTGCCAATGATAAGGATAATGCAAAAAATTTCCTCTCCAGATAACAATGAAACTAACTCCAGCTGACTTGTAACAACAAAAGATTTCTCTAAGGAGACGTACATCTAGGAATTCAGACTGCAGGCTATTTAGCTAAATGAATTACGAACACTAGGAAAATAAGGCATGTAGATTATGCCTGTGGTTTTAACTAGCATGGTTTATTGAAATTTTACCTACCAAATTTTCTTTTAAGTAAAAGTCGGTGGACTGATACTGTTGAATTATTGGAAGCTTTAACCATTTAAGTAATGGAATTAGCGATATTCTTTTTGCATATGCAGTATTAGTAGAACACATGTTTCTCCTAAGATCAAGAAATGCATCATATCCTATATAAAAACTACCCATGATTCCTGAAGGGTCTCTTTCCTGGACTTTATACAACTATCTTTCCTAAATTTTCTATCCATAAATATGTTCAAATCTGTTTATCTTATGCTCACTTAACTTCAAGCTTAATGGCTTTTATCAAGGTCTCTGATAGTTAAAACCAATATGCATCCGTATATGTTCAGCATGAAACATCACACTGAGGAAAGGGATGTGCCTGCATACTTCTCTTTTGACACAATATCTAATATAAAACTTTACAAACATGGATGCACACGTAAGGTGGTAAGGGAAGGTGGTGGTGGTTATAATATAATTCAGAATGGATAATTCTATAAGTCCAGCATGAGATACTTTCTAGCACTTCCATCTTATTGATGTGAAATTCACTATAATCCAGTTCTGCATTCCTTTATCATTGACTAAAATCGTTAGCTAGGGGGGCTTCCCCTTTCATTAAAAATCCTTTATTATGAATGCATCTGACTCCACAGGTTCTTCAAATCATCCAAAATATTATCCAGATCAATCACAAAAATGCATCTTCATATAAGAAGACAAACCAAGCTAAAATGTCGTTAAGTGCTGTTTTAAACTCTATCAATCATTCTATGTTTGTAATGATTATATGTTTATTTCAGCAATCTAATGAGGCAATAATCTTGGAAGTGAATACCTCACCTTGTGCTGGTTAAGCTTTCCTCTAATAATAGTTTAGCCTTGACCGTTCAGTGCGCACCTCATAATCTATTTACAAAGCTTTTAGTTCATATCAAAAACACTTATTCTTTCAAAGTCCTAATCACTAAGGTTACACTTTGGAGCAAAGAGGATTTGCAGGATTTAGAAGCAATTCCCATGTTGCATTACAGATGATTTATCGAATATAAACAAGATACCAGGCAAGATATCATCTTAAGTATTTTATGTATGCAGATAAACAATCCAACAAATATATTACGCTTTGCTTCAAGAAATTCATCTCCCACCATGATTAAAACTGACTTAAAAGTCTGTTTCCATTATTTAAGATAATGGAAGTAGGTAAACCAAATTTTGCATGCATGTTATATGAAAACTTTTGTTGCTTCCTTACTACTAAATTATTTTTATCATGAAATCAGGATGAAACTAATAATGATCAGTCAAGGCAACCAAATAATTATAGCTATGTTTAAACTAAACCATCTTTGTAGGAAATTCATAAAATGATTAGTCTAGAGTACATTAGGAACTTGACGATCTCAAAGTCCTATTCAGAGATTTCAACATCATTATTCCAAGCCATATTTTGTCAGGTTTTGCAACGATAAACATAGTTATTTAGATCACAACAAGAAAGAGACTAAAATTTGCAGATGAGCCTCTATATCCATCATACTAGTAGATTCTCTTTGCATGTATGAGCATGCCCAGCTATATGGCAGAGGCAATCCTTATAACCGCAGATGATTGACTTTTCCTTGCCAAAAAATAAATCATTTTCATAATATCCAGCACATCCATAAAGCATGATGGCTGAACCTGAACCAACCATTTAGGAGGCTTAATAGTTTTTCACAACCTCCTCATGGCAACATTCTTGTACATGATAACAAAACATAAAGTTGAAAATAAAGCATCTATTCATGCCAGGCTTACAGTAATCTATATTGTGATCGAAGAAACTAGAGAAATCTGTCGATAACTTGAAGTTGCTATGAAAATATAATCTTTCATGTTTTCATTGCTTAGCAGAGAGTATGAAAAGTTTTCTCGTAGGTTGTGAATTTCAATTTTCAAAACCATACTTGTCAATGACTTGGTTGCTTGAGCTAGAAGTGGTTGCAAGAGTCAACTCCATAGTCAAAGGAAGAAATTGGATCTCTCAGAACAGTTTAGAATACAAAAGAGGCTAAGAAACATTAGCATAAAAACACAACGAACCTTATCATGTAGAAAAATCCTAATTTGGTTGCTACATTTTCAAGACATACATGATATAGAGATTAGAAACCACAATAATAAGACTATATGCAATTTTGGTAGAACATGGTTAAACAAAAGAAAAATACTTGAATACAAAGAGAATCAGAAACTTTAGCAAGTGGATAAGGAAGCACGAAAATGATTTTGGAGCAAGTCCAATGCTGTACAAAAGACAGCAATTTCTAGCTGCTGGTTGAAATTAACTTCAGATCAGGACTGCAATATATGGCTCCGAAGATAAGAGAAAACCGGGACTTATTCCATCATGGTTATGTCTAATAAAAGACAGAATAGTACATACTCATGAACCAAGAACAGCAAGGCTATGTAGAAACAAGGACAAAAGAGATTGAGAGGTTTTACAATTTTCTGGCAAAATATATTTGACACTTTTCATTTTGCACTATGTAGCTTTAGACAGGAATCAGACTGTGTAGATTTATACAGGAAGCTTATGTGAAGTAACATCTACAATAACAACCCATCCAAATGGTAAGGCTTGCTTACGTTTGTTTATGAGAACCAATGTATCGATTTCAAACCCAAAAAAATTAAATCTATGCAACAACCTAAGGATTATGCATGCAAAATTCATAAATAATACTTGATGTACACATATAACGCATAAACCAGAAAGCAAATCATGCCACAATTCAAAACTATTTCTTATATTTGTCTAAAAAATATATATAGAAGCATAGTAGTATACCAGCTTTAAAATATATGCAGGCCTGCTGATCATAATTTTCTGTAATCACCGAATATCACTAAATCAAACTTTGTTTTTGGCTATCTAATCAGACATTATAATATCATATTACAAGAAGACCAGAGTTGTTGAGAGGACAAGTAAACAAAAATTATTTAAATGTTGTGAATGATATAATTAGAATTAACTACTTCTGAGGAAGCCTAGGAGCAACCAAGAAGCAACAGCAAAGTGCACAAAAGTAACTTTTCCATTTTAGGGGATGATGGCTTGAAAATTTGTACTACTATCAAGAAGGATGAAACTAGAAATCAGGACACAGGAAGCTTAGTAAGACCAAGATGCATTAACTGAAGTCGAATTTTGAGGATGTTTGGATGCTTTGTCCAACTATCCTCACTCACAATATCATTTTACATACAAGAAACATGATGATACATTGGAGGGACATAGTATGTCCATCCACATCATATCCCTTCCACAACCGCCTTTATTTAATTAAACTGAAGTTTGCAAACTACACAGCCCGGCACTATGCAGAATATAACATGGATAGACATGCAAGGCATCCAAACGCCCTCTTAAAGTCTTCTATGGATGTTGAGCATACTTCAGTAATGGCCCATTTAGGAGCGGTAACAGATTAAGGTAATAGGTCAATGATCAAGAGGGAACTATAGACAACTAGTGATAGAAACTAGATGAGAAAATAGGAGCCTTGGCACCTGCTCCATTTACGAAGCATAGAATTTATGTTGGTGATGATTCTTACTCCTCATATCAGCTGTAAACAATTCACGATAAAAAGAGGAAAGGAAATGCCAACGCCGTAACTTAAAATCTAATGTTGGCATATGAATGCATATCTGTCAATCATTCCACTTCAAAATCTAAAAACTATGCTTCTAATCTTTCTCTTTCACCTCCAAATGATTCACAAAGCTAACATGTATATAACAAAGCTTTAACCTGATTCAGCTAGTTAATAGAAATTATAGAGGAAGGAATATAATATCATCATTGGAGTTGGAAGAGAACCAAAAGTCCCAGAAAGATTAAAAAACTAACCCACGGGTAAGAAAATAAGCAAACTTTACCTGGCATCTCCCTTTCCCAAGACCTCATCAGGGTACCTACGCCGGTATTGCTGCCTCCACCGAAACCTACATAAATTATTTCACCATCATCCTATCCATCCCGTCCAAGCTCATCAGAATTTATTAAAAAAGGTTTTTTTAAATAAAAGAGGGTAATTTTGCTATCAAGTAGACGGAGTTCCATAAAAGATGTTATCAGTCACATTAGAGTTACATCTTTTCCGATTAATATAAACTTTATCAGCAATCTTGGGGTTCTTATTGCGGTATCAAACAAGGAGAAGAAGTAAAAGGAGGAAATGAGGAGGGATTGGAATCTCACGAGAATTCTTGGAAGGCGTAGACGACGGGATCGATCTTGGGGATGACGACAGGAAGGCGCTCGAAGAGGACGGCGGCGACGATCTTGTCGGAGCTCGACGAGGAGAACCCTCGCCATCGCAGAGTTCTTAGGAGTAGCGGAGCGGCGGATCGCTGCATCTCCCCCTCCTTTTCGCCTCAATTTCTCTCCCCCCCTTTTTCCGCTCGGTTTCAATGCAAACCCACCTTAAACCCTCGTTAGGCCCGGGGATTCTATCGGTGCGTTCGGCCCAAGCCTAACCCGATCAAAACTTGGGCTCACAATTCCTTCAGCCGGCCTATCTTATGCAAAAAATTGGCCCAAATTCATTGGGCCGTCCAAGCCAAGAAAAAGACCAATAATACAGGGATGCAAACTTTGTGCGGGCTTTATGCAAACCGAGGTGTACGAGGTTGAAAAAAAGGAAAAATTATCTCATAGCCCCTAGATTAAAATGATAGAATCGCCCTTTAATGGGCAGCTGCCATGGCGGCCGTGAAGGATGCACAGCGAAGCCGAAGGGGAGGTGGTCGGGGGGCGTGGAGGGGAGGGGAGCGTGGCCGGGGGCGGTGCCAGCGGCGTGACAAGCGGGGGGCCGCGGGGGGAGGGGAGCGCGGAGCAGCGGTGCCGGCGGGATGGGGGGCGATGCGATCGGGGGCACGCGGAGAGGAGGGGCAGCCGGGGGGTGGTGCCGGACGTGCGACGGGCGGGGGGCCATGGGGAGAGGGAGCGCGGAAGCAGCGGCGCCACCGCGGGGGGGGACGCAGTCGGACGCACGACGGGCGGGGGCCGTGGAGGGGAAGGGAGGTGGGGGGCGGTGCCGGACGCACGATGGGGGTGGGGGTGGGGTGGGGGGGTGGGAGGGGAAAAAAAAAAAAAAGAGAAAAAAAAGAGGGAAAAAAAAATAAAGTAAAAAAATAAAAATAAAAAATATTTAAAAATAATATAATTTTTTTTAGATTTTTTTCATAATATTAATAATAACAATAATAATAGCCGTTGAATCAAATATTTTGATAAAAAATAAAAATAAAAATAATAAAAATTATTATTATTATTAAATAATAAAAATAATTTTTTTCATAATAATAATAATAGTAGTAGTCTCCGCATCATCAATTTTGATAAAAAATAAAAAAAATAAAAATAAAAGTAATAAAATAATAATAATATATATAATAAAAATAATAAAAAAATTATTAATAAGTATTAAATAATAATAATAATTAATAATAGCCATTAAATCATTAATTTTAATAATAAATATTTTTTATAATTTTAAAAATTAAAGCTAGGTAACCAAATCAAACGATTGCATAACCAAAGAACCATCTTATGTAATTTAAATATAAATCTATATAACTTGAGTACAAGTCTATGTAATTTAAATATAAATCTATATAATTAATTATCAAAATTACGTAATCAGAGAATTTGGTTACGTAATTTTGATAATTGATCATATAGGTTTATATTCAGATTATATAGATTTATAATCAAATTATATAGGTTTATGTTCAAATTACATAAGATGGTTCTATGATTATACAATCATTTAAATTAGTTATCCAATTTTAACTTTTTTTAACTATTTATTTAATTTTTTAATAATAAAAATTATTTATGATCAAAATTGATGATTTGATGGCTATTATTATTAGTTATTATTATTATTTAATATTTATTATTATTTATTATTATTTTTATTATATAGATATATATATTTTATTATTATATAATAATTATTATTTTATTAATCTTATTTTTATTTTATTTTTTTTATTAAAATTGATGATGTGGTGGCTATTATTATTATTATTATAAAAAAATTCTAAATTTTTATTATTTAATTATTATTATTATTATTATTTTATTTTTATTTTTTAATTGGTTATACCGATTTATGTTCAAATTACATAGAATTATACTCAAGTTATAATGTTTATATTCAGGTTACACAAGATGATTCTCTGGTTATGCAATCATTTGATTTGATTACCCAATTTTAATTTTTTTAAATTATTTATTAAATTTATTAAACTATTTATTTATTTTTTAATGGTAAAAATTATTTATTATCAAAATTGATGATTCGATGGCTATTATTGTTATTTGTTATTATTATTTAATACTTATTAATAATTTTTTTATTATTTTATTATATAGATATATATTTTTTATTATTTAATAATTATTATTATTTTATTTTTTTTATTTTTTATCAAAATTGATGGTGTAGTAATTATTATTATTATTATGAATATTTAAAAAATCTTTTTTTTATTATTTAATAATTCTTATTACTTTTATTACTTTTATTTTAAATTTTTATTTTTTATCAAAAAGTTTGATTCAACAGCTATTATTATTATTGTTGGGGATAAACCCCGCTTTCGCTGAAGTCTAGTCTGATGCTTAGTCTAATGCAACTGGTAATCACGAAAAAGCTTCGATCGAGAATTCTTCCTCCAGCGGTCGAACTTCAGTCGAACTTCTTCAACGGTTGAACTCCTCCAGGAGTCGAACTCCTTCCGAACTTCTCCTTCAGTCGGATACCTCAAGGAGCCGAACTCCTTTCAGACTTCTCCATTAGTCGGATTCCTCCACCGAATTTCTTCTTTAATTGAATTTCTCTAAGAGCCGAACTCCTTCAGGACTTCTCCTCCAGGAGCCGAACTCCTTTCGAACTTCTCCTACAATCGGATACCTCCATGAGCCAAACTTCTTCTGGACTTCTTCTTCAATCAGATTCCTCGAAGAGTCGAACTTCTTCTAGACTTCTCCTTCAATTGGATACCCCGAGAGATGAACTCCTTTCGGACTTCTCCTTCAGTCGAACTCCTCCAGCGAATTACTTCCATATTTCAGCTAGCATTCCTTCCGGATGATCCCCTATAGTCGTATTTTCTTTAGGAGTCCGAACTCTTTTGGAATTGATATATGTCAAAGTTTTTCACCAACCAATGCCTGCTTTCTTCGAACTTCGGCTATTAAATCTCAATGAACGGGCACATCACTACAGGCGACACCTCTCTCTTCGTAGCAAACCCCCACGCAGCTCTGAGCGGCTTACTATCGGATGGTTATAGCTATCACTATCAGTCTGGCAACACCTCTCTCTCTGTAACAAATTCCATGCAGCCTCGAGCAACCCACTACCGGATGGTATGACTGTCACTATCAGTCCACTATAAGCTTCGTCTATAAAAAGAGACTCTCCAGATATATTTTCTCTAAGCTCTCTTCTCCTTTCCAAAAATTTTACTGAGTTCTTTTCTGAGCACTCCATTCTTGTTGACTAGAAGAGCTGACTTGATCATCGGAGGGTCCTACTAGAGCCATCACCACTGACTTCGAATGAAACTTTATTTTGCAGGTCACCAGTGGCGACCTCTTCCTCAGCTCCAACTTGATCCGGCGTCGATCAGATTCTATACCAATAGGATTGGCGCTAAAGAAAGGATCCTTTATTCCTGAGGTATCCTTATTCTTAAAGGAGTGCTCAACCGATCCTGTGAATCTTCTTCTCCAAGGTCCATCTTCATCCTCTCCCTCGATCCCAAGAAATGCCTCCAAAGAAGACGACTATCTGAAGATCTACCGCTTCTACCACTAGATCCAGGCCAGACCTATCCGTTCCTGCTCTAGCGCCGGCGCTTCAACCTCCTCCTCCAATGGCAGCCACGGTAGATTCATGATAGTTTAACCTACTGATGCAGCAGGTTCAGGGCCTCACCGAGATGGTGCAAGCCATGCGGCAGCCTCCGATGGTGATTCCATCAGAAAATCTGCCATCGGAATATCAAAAATCGATCCTAAGGAGAAGCACTTGGGCTAGCATATCCGTCGCCCCTCGGAAGGAAAAACAGAGAGCAAAGGATCCTTATTCGGATCATGATTCTTCTCCAGAAGAAACCTTTCCTATCTATAGTCGGAAGCCTTCCAAGATTTGTAATTGAGATGACGTCCTCAATCAGAAACTGTAGGAGATGGATCGACGAATTGAGAAACTCCATCACATCGCCTCGGCTCAACATGACGATGTCTGCACCAATCCTCCTTTCTCTCTCCAAATTATGCAAGAGCCAGTTCCATCAAACTTCGAGCTTCCCCAATTTAAAAGCTACGATGGAACCTCTGATCTGATCGATCATCCGGAGGTCTTTCGAACCATGATGCTGCTCCATGGCACATCAAATGCCATCTTATGCCGAGCTTTTCTGTCTATCTTAAAGAAAGTAGCAAGAAATTGATACTCGACGTTGAAGCTAGGTACGATCTTCTCCTTCGATCAGATGAGCCATCAGTTTGCGGCTCACTTCGTTAGCAATCGATGTTCGCACCGAGGTTCGAATTTTCTAATGAATATCAACCAGAAAGAGGAGGAATCGATCCAGGCTTATGTTACCCGATTTAATACTGCTGCATTGGAGGTTCGAAACCTGGATCAGTCTGTTGCAATGGCCGCACTCAAGGATGACCTTCAGAAGAATGATTTGCTGTTCTCCCTGGAGAAGAAGTACCTCAAGAACTTTGTCGATCTGCTAGCTCGGGCTGAAGGATATATCCGAACGGAAGAAGCCTTCAAATTGAAAGATGAGGATACCATAAGAGAGTGGTGGACAGGCGAGTCTAGTAAACCCGCGACTGATGGAGAGCCGAATAAAGTTCGACCGCGCTCACGGACTCCCCCCGAGCACAAGCGAGCCTGAACTTCTCCTCGAATTCATCATTAAAGAAGCCCCGATGGAAGGGCACGAAGAAGTTCTCTCCTAAGAAGGTTTCACAACTACATCCCCTTCAATGCTCTAAAAATGCAAGTATTGATGAAGATCAAGGAGCAACTGTCGAGGCCTGAAAGGATGCGCACTCATCCCGACAAGCACAATCCTAGTAAATACTGTCTCTACCATCGTGACCATAGTCACGATACTGAAGAATGCATTCAACTTCAAGACGAAATCGAGGAGCTCATCAGGAGAGGCCGATTGGATCGATTTCTCAAACGTCGGTTCGAAGCAAGAGAAAATCGACTGACGTCACTGCCACAGCCAGAACCACCAAGGAGGAAGGAATAATAAGAAGATCGGCCACCTCTCAACATCATCAACACTATCTCTGAAAAATTTAGTGCTCCAGTGAGCCGCCATCTCTCGATCTTAGAGCCAAAAAGAGCTTGCCCTAAATTGGAAAGACTCGTATGAAATAGAAGAGGTCATCCGGCCAAGAGCTTATCGTCTGAAGGAGCTCGGAGAAATAATGCTCCCGCCACCTTGGAATTTAGAAAATCTAAAAATGTGCTGCCAGTAATTTTTCTCCAATAAAATTTTTTCATTTCAATAGTATTGTTTCTCGGTGCAAAAACTATGTGATGACAGAAAAAAAATGATCAAGAGTGGCCATATTAGGAACAGAATGAGAACCTCATCTTAACATGAGTAAGTTGAAGACCTCCGATTATTTAAGATAGAAGGAGGAGAGAGGCCCATTCAATGGCCCATCTGTGCTCCTATCGCCATGTTAGAAATAGAAGAAGAACCTTGTCCTAACATGAGCACGTCGAAGACCTTCGATTATTTAAGATAGGAAGAGGAAAGAGGCCCATTCAATGGTCCATCTATGCTCCTATTGCCATGTTAGGAACAGGAGAAGAACCTCATCCTAATATGAGCACATCGAAGACCTCAAGTTATTTAAGAAAGGAGGAAGAGAGAGGCCCATTCAATGGCCCATCTGTGCACCTATTACCGTGTTAGGAACAGGAGGAGAACCTCATCCAAACATAAGCACGTCGAAGACCTCTGATTATTTAAGACAGAAGGAGGAGAGAGGCCCATTCAATAGTCCATCTATGTTCCTATTGTCATGTTAGGAATAGGAGGAGAATCTCATCCTAACATGAGCACGTCGAAGATCTCCGATTATTTAAGACAGGAGGAGGGGAGAGGCCCATTCAATGGGTTATCTGTGCCCCTATTGTCATGTTAGGAACAGGAGGAGAACCTCGTCCTAACATGAGCACGTCGAAGACCTTCGATTATTTAAGATAAAAAAAAAGAAGAGGCCCGTTCAACGGCCTATCTGTGCCCCTATTATCATGTTAGAAATAGAAGAAAAATCTCATCCTAACATGAGCATGTCGAAGACTTTCAATTATTTAAGATAGAAAAAAGAGACAGGCCCGTTCAACGGCCCATCTATGCCCCATTGCTATGTTAGGAATAGGAGGAGAATCTCATCTTAACATGAGCAAGTCAAAAATCTTCAGTTATTTAAGACAGGAGGAGGGGAGAGGCCCTAACAATGGCTCTTATGTGCCCCTATAGCCCGTTAGGAATAGAAGGAGAACCTCGTCCTAATGTGAACAAAGTCGAAGGCCTCGTTCATTTTAGACGAGTGATAGAAATACGATGTTATTGTTAAGACATCGTATTTATCAGTTTAATTCGACTTCTTAAAATAATTAAAAATTTATAGATAGCAGTGAGCTGGGTCGAATCTACGAAAAAGGTAGTATTTTTAGATTTGAAATCTTTGATTTTACAAAAAAAAAAGAAAAGAGAAAAATTTTGGGATCAAAAGTGAAGTTAGAAAATAAAAAAATAAAAATTAAAAGGGACAGAAATTTAAACTTGGTACTAAGATCTACTAGTTAGATCTTAGCATCTACTTGCAATAAAATAAAAAGTAATAATTAAAGTATAAAAATTAAATTACAATAAAAATAAAGAGCATAAAATTAAAGAACATAAAAATAAATATTACATTAATTAAAATTTTAGAATTTAAATACATAAAATTAAAAAAAAAGAAAATAAAATAAAATAGCTTGATCTTTGATTTTGGATCGGCATTGGCATGAAAAGATGGTGTAGAAGCTCAGCTCTTCTTCTCGGCATCCGTTGCTTCGAAGCAGCCATTTAACCCATAGCCTAGCTTCGCCCTGTACCAAAGCTTCACCTTGATCGAAGATATTGATTTCTGAAGGCCTAAGGGTCCTTTTTATAGAGCTAGGAGGGCTGGAAGGATTTTCTTCTGGGCAATGTGGGACTAAGGGCCATTTTAATCGTGAAAATAGAAAGAAATCTGAGGGAAATTTGGATTAAAATAGCCCCTGAATAAATTCTATTGAATTCTTTTAATTCTGATCGTCAGATGGTGATCCGATGCTTCCAAAAATACTAAAAATGGATGTGTAATGGCCCAGATCAAGTCAGATTAAATTCTGACCATTGGATCACGCTTGATAGAGGAAATTAGGCCATTGATCACATGCCTGAGAGTCTGATCGTCGTCGGGAGCTTTCTAGATCGTCGGATCGAAGCTGAAATCAAGTGCTGCCATCTAATGGAGATCCGGGTGAAATCAGAAACCAAATCAGAGTTGGAATAAATCTTGACCGTCCGATCTTAACCGCAAGCAACCACCTCTACACGATCATGCATTTACTATTCCCAGGACCGTATGGACCAACTGCATCGTATACCGCAACCAATCAACGCCTTCTATCGATGGATGAAAAGACCAAAATGCCCAATGACCCATAATGGATTTTCTGTAAACTCTTTAAGGGTCTAGGTCCACCACATGGCAAGCTTTGATTCATCCATTTTTGCTGAGCTGGCGGTCCACACTGTGCTGTAGACCGGTGGGTGGCTTCTAGACTTGAGTCGGCTAGCGTGGCTGGCTTGGCGCACTGGCTTGGTCGATTTAGCTTAGCGCGTTTGGACGCGCCAACTGCTGCGGCGTGGTGGCTTGAGCTGACTGAGCCGTATGTTATTTTTCTTTTAATTTTTTTATTTTATTTCTTTAGAAATTCATATCTTTTCTATTTTAGCTCCATTTTACTCAAAACTTATTTCATTATGATCAAAAAAAAATGAGCTCTTTCCATTGATAATAAAATTTTATTTTTTAATTTTTTATTATTTTTTTAATTTTTTAATTAATAAAAATATGAATTTCTTAAAAATATGTATTAATTAATTATTAATTTTTAAAAATAAGCATAAATTAATTGATAAATTAATACTTTTATAGATAAATTTATGATACTTATCACACCCCCCAACTTAAGCTTTGCTCGTCCTCGAGTAAAGAAAGAATTTAGTTTTAAATATCTTTTAACTTTAGAGTTTCGAATTTTACCTAAGCAGTTTTCAAAATGGCCATTGATATTCAGTAGAGCTTAAATGAGATATATCATTGGGGTATTAATACTTATCAATAAAAAAATTAAGTAAAGAATATTAAATTTTTTTGAACTTTTTCTAAATTATCCCATCTTTATCTCTGATTTGTCTAAACTTTCATATAGACAAGTGTATTGCTACTTTCCGTCCTTCATTTATTAATTTTTATTTTTATATTGCCCACTTTTTGATGCGAATATCATTGCTTACTTAGGCAATAGGGATCCCGATTACTTCGGTGGAAAAATTAATATTTTTTTTTTTTTAAACATTGTACCACTATTGAGTGTCTTAACTCCTTAAGCTTTCTATTTGATCCATGTAGCGAGTCTTGGGCCAATGACTCCCAAACCAGTTGGCTTTAGGGCACTAGGTATAGAATACCCCTCGGGCTTACTAGCTCGAATCAAATAGGCTACGAGTTAAGACTAGCTTTACAACGAGCTTCTTTGCCCTTCCCATCCTTTTGATGCGAAACTCAATGCTTGCTTAGGCAAAGAGGCCCGATTACTCTCAGTGAGAAGTACTTGAAAACTATTTTATTAATTTTTTATATAAAAACTATTTTATTTAATTTTTTTATATAAAGAAACGTATAGTTATCCTACACAAGCCTATAAAAAGTAGACTTTTCTTTGATGCTAGTAGAAATAATTAGAAATGCTCCAAGAAAAAACTTTTTATGTTCTAGACTTAACTTTTTATTGAATTTTCTTAATACTTGATTCCTCAATATCTCACAGATTCTCTGATCTGTGTATCAATTTTCTTTTAAAAATGCTTAGTTTAATTCAATTCTTAAGCATAATCAGGTATCTAAATACTAAATACTAACTTTTTTTAGGACTTAAAATTTTAAAATTTTTTATTTTTCTTCCTTCCCAACTTAATCGACATTGTCCTCAATGGAGAAGAAAAAAATAAAGGATGTAATAAAGAACATGAAAGAATACACCTAACTCAGTATATTTTTAGGTCCAGCACATGCCTTTGAAAAATTTGAGCTCTCCCTCCAACTTATTCAAATTATCCTAAAAAAAAATAAACTAAAAAATATAAATTAGATGAAAAAAAACTAAATATTGGGTTGCCTCCCAACAAGCGCTAAGTTTACCGTCTTCAGCCAGACACAATGCAGCTTACTATCCTATGTCAAATATTGGATTGACAAATTTCAATGGTTTTGGATTGCCAATCTCAGAAAGTTGATTTATAATTTCCATTATTGATATATTCATTATTAATTTTAGGAAAATATAATTTGTGATTCCCCATTCTCAGACCCATGTTTATTAAGAATTTCTCCTATTTGTTCTTCTAAAATGCTCATGAATGGAGTTTTTGTATTAGGAGTTAAGTTTGATTCAATGGGTGCTGGAATGGTGACTAAAGGCAGTTTTAATTTTGGAGGTAAATTAATGTGATCTTGCTTAAACAACTCCATTGACTCTTCATTACATGCCTCTTGATTTTTGTAAGAAGAACCAGCTTCTAGGGTTGAAGGGAATAGGACATTAGGTTTATAAGTCTCGGATAAATCATCTATTCTCTTTTTCTCTATTTCTATCTCATTTAAATTGGAACTAGCATCAGTACTAATTTCTGGCTCGGATTCTTCTATGTGGTTAGTCTCAGTACTAACTAATTCCTTTACGTGTATCCTATGTTGAACTATGGAAGGGCTTATTTCTTTAATGTCTGCCATAGTCCAGCCTATTGCTTCTTGATTTTCTCTTAAGATCACTAATAATTCCTTCTCTTGGTTAGGATTCAGGTCTGATACAATAATTATAGGCAAGATTTTCTCTTAACCTAAATATACATACTTGAGGTGCTCAGGGAGAAATTTCAGCTCTACTTTGGGTGCCTCTTCTTTTGATGACTCAGTTGATAGTTTAGTCATTTCTATGAATGGTTCAGTGAGAGGCTCAACAGACTCAGCACTCAAGTCTTCTCTAGTGTCAGGTGTATTTACCTTATTATCCACTTATTTTTTTGATCTCAAGGAATGAATAGCATTAATTTGATTAACCTGGTTTTCTTGGAATGGTCTACCATTTTGATTCTTGGGGTTGAGTTCAGATTGGCAAGGTAACCTACCTCATTCACATTCACTTATGGTAGATACCAACTGACCAATTTCTAAGCGGGCTATGGTCTGAGAATTTGAATTCAGAATTTGGCCTGTGGTTTGCATAAAATTGCTTAAGGTAACATTGGTGTCAGCATTAGATTTGGCTAGAATTTTTAGGCTTTTCTCTAAAGAACTAAATTCCTTTTCATTAATATTAAAGCCTGATGATAGCAAGATGTTTATCACAGGATTAGGCCTTAGGTTCTGCTGATTGAAACTTGGACCGTCTATATTTGGATTTTATGATCATGAAAAATTTGGATGATTCCTCCAATCTGGATTGTAAGTGGGTGCATAGGGATTGTTCAACGATCTTTGATATGTGGCATTCACTTGTGCACATCCATTATCTAATTGGTTCATTGAAAGGGGACATTCCTCAAGGACATGGTCTGGTGCATTGCACCAGTTGCACATGGGTGCAAATACTTGATTCATACTGGTTGGTCTCTGAAGTTCTAAGGCCTCTAGCCTACGTGTCAACGTTGTAATTTTGGCTTCTGCAGCTAGAGAGGTTTGATAAATTTCACCTCTTGAAGGTGTGAATTTTTTTGGTTTTCTTATTATTTTCCATTGTAAACTTTTCTCGGCTAGATCTTCTAAAAATTATTAGGCTTCATTTGATTTTTTGTACATAAATTATCCCTGGCACATGGACTCTAGCATTGTTCAGAAATTTGAATCTAACCCTTCATAAATTATTTGGCATAGCCTCCAAGTTTCTATTCTATAGTATGGGCATTGGGTCAAGAGGTTCTTGAATCGATCGAAGTATTTTCAAAATGATTCACTAGCTAGTTGATAGAATTGGTTTATTTCATTTCTAATTCTAGCTGTTTTATGATGAGAAAAATATTTTTTTAAGAATATTTTCATAAAGCCCTTCCAGATCATAATATATTGATTTGAAAGATTATAAAGCCATCTTTTGGCATTATCTTTAAGAAAAAAATTGATTAATCTCAGTTTGATTTCATCCTCTGACAATTGTTGTAGTTTCATAATTGCGCAAACCTCTTCAAATTCCCTAATGAATATATATGCATCTTCTATTCTCGTGAATTTTGGAAGCATGTTAATGATTTGAGGTTTAATTTTAAAATTATTTGCTACGGGTTGGGGCAACCTGATACAAGAGGGTTGGACTGAACCAATTGGATAACATAAGTCCTTAAGGGTTTGAGACTGAGGCTGATTTGCTAAATCCATTATGGATGTTGAGGTTATAGGGTCTGAAATAGAAACTAAATCCATTTTGATTAGTCAACCTAAAATTCTTCTCCACACGGGTGTTGGAGAATTCACTGTATTCTCAATGTCCTCAATCTTTTTTTTATTTTATTTTATTTTTGAAAAAAAAAATAAAAAAATAAAAGTTCTAAAGAAGAGGTCCTAAGAAGTTCTAGAATTAAGAAGAGAGAGAAGAATTAAGTTTAATTAGGTTTGATGTTGGTTAGCAATCAAGTTGGTCAATCAATCCTGACTAAGGGTTATCCTAGATTTAGATAACTCCTAACTGCCAAGGTTACCTTCAAGCCCTCCAAGTATAAGATCGATCAATCAACTAGTCAGGTAAGTGTAAAATTGATGGGAGTTCCTCCGTTGCTTTCCTTAGACACCAATTGTGATTGGTCAGGTAAGCAAACGAAATCAATTAAAAACTATCTTCCTTCGGATCCAATCGTCCATGAACCACTTTTCTAGACACCAGTCAAATTGACTAATCGTAATCTGGTTCAACTCTTAGGATTTCTTATCCTATTGAGCTCGAGTTTCTATGGTTGATGTCTAATTGATTTTAAAATTAAAGGCTTAGGTCAATGCAGAATATTGGTTAATTGTTTGTGGGCTAAGAAAGGATGATCAAATTCTCACATTATCTTATTTAATTGGGTGTTGTCCTTAATTTGGTTTAATATGAAAATATATAAAAAGTTTTTAATCAAAGAATTCTATGCAATTTAAACTAGATGCATACAACTAATTGAATTCTGAAAGACTTACCTTGTCTCCAACAATCATCAAAAAAAATAAAAATAAAAATAAAACTAATATGATGCATGCTCTAAGCAGTTAGAATTTTTAATCTTATTATGATATTTTTAATTAGATTTAAATAAATTTTTTTTAAAAATTAATTTAAAAATAAAATAAATAAATAAATAAAATAAAATAAAAAGAGAACAAGGGTTAGGATTGATCTCACCAAGCAAAACTCCTGATTCTTTTTATTTTTTAATTTTTTTCTATAAAATAATAAAAAAATTAGCAAGCAATATTTATAAGAAAATAAAAATTTTATTAATAATTTATTTATAGAAAAATCAAAGAGCTCAAAAATTTAATATCCGTATCTTTTCCGACAACGGTGCCAAAAATTTGATAGAAACGCGATATTGTCGTTAAGACACCATATTTATCAGTTTAATCCAATTTTTTAAAATAATTAAAAATCTATAGATAGCAGTGAGTCGGATCGAATTCATAGGAAATGTAGTATTTTTAGATTTGAAATCTTTGATTTTACAAAAGAAAAAGAAAAGAGAAGAGTTTTGGGATCAAAAGTGAAGTCAGAAAATAAAAAATAAAAATTAAAAGATGCAGAAATTTAAACTTGGTACTAAAATCTACTACTTAGATCTTAGCATCTACTTATAATAAAATAAAAAATAATAATTAAAGTATAAAAATTAAATTATAATAAAAATAAAGAGCATAAAATTAAAGAATATAAAAATAAATATTATATTAATTAAAATTTTAGAATTTAAATACATAAAATTTAAAAAAAAATAAAATAAAATAAAATAGCTTGATCTCTGATTTTGGATCGACATTGATGGAAAGATGGTGTAGAAGTTCAGCTCTTCTTCTCGGCACCCGTTGCTTCGAAGCAGCTATTAACCCATAGCCTAGCTTTGTCCTATACCAAAGCTTCATCTTGATCGAAGATGTCTGTTTTGAAGGCTTGGGGATCCTTAAATAGATGTTGGAGGGCTGGAGGATTTTCTTCTGGGCAATGTGAGACTAAGGGCCATTTTAATCGTGAAAATAGGAAGAAATTCGAATGAAATTCGGATTAAAATAGCCTCTGAATAAATTTTGTTGAGTTCTTTTAATTCTGGCCGTCAGATGGTGATCCAATGCTTTCAAAAATATCAAAAATAGATGTGTAATGGCCCAGATCAAGTCGGATTAAATTCTGATCGTTGGATCGCACTTGATGGAGGAAATTAGGCCGTTGATCATGCGCCTGAGAGTCTGATCGCCATCGGAAGCTTTCTAGGCCGTCGGATCAAAGCTGGAATCAAGCGCTGCCATCCGATGGTGATCCGGATGAAATCAAAAACCAAATCAGAGTTGGAATAAACTTTGATCGTCCGATCTTGATCGTAAGCAACCACCACTGCACGATCACGTATTTACTGTTCCCATGGACCGCGTGGACTGGCTGCACCATACACCGCAATCAATCAGCACCTCCTATCGATGGATGAAAAGACCAAAATGTCCTATGAGCCACGATGGATTTTCTATAAACTCTTTAAGGGTCTAGGTCCACCACGTGGCAAGCTTTGATTCGCCCATTTTTGCTGAGCTGGCGGTCCATACTATGCTGTAGACCGGCGGATGGCTTCTGGGCTTGAGTCGGCTAGCATGGCTAGTTTGGCGCGTTGACTTGGTTGGCTTAGCTCGACGCATTTGAACGCACTGGCTGCTGCGGTGTGGCGGCTTGAGACGGCTGAGCCATATGTTATTTTTCTTTTAATTTTTTTTATTTTATTTTTTTAAAAATTCATATCTTTTCTGTTTTAGCTCCGTTTTGCTTGAAACTTATTTTATTATGATTAAAAAAATAAGCTCTTTCCATTGATATTAAAATTTTATTTTTTATTTTTATTTTTTAATTAATAAAAATATAATTTTTTAAAAAATATGTATCAATTAATTATTAATTCTTAAAAATAAGCATAAATTAATTAATAAATTGATGCTTTTATAGGTAAATTTATGGTAAGGTGAGAGAAGAAATTTGGACAATGATCCTAATGTGCCCCTATAGATCGTTAGGAATAGGATGAGAACCTCGTCCTAATGTGAACAAAGTTAAAGATCTCGTTCATTTTAGACAAGATGAGAAGAGAGGCCCTAATAACGGCCCTTGTGTGTCCTCACAGCCCATTAAAAATAAAAGAAGAATCTCGTCCTAATGTGAACAAAGTCGAAGGCCTCATTCATTTTAGACGAGATGAGGGCAAAGTCCTTGATAATGGCCCTTATACGTTCCTACAGTCCATTAGGAACAGGAAGAGAACCTTGTCCTAACGTGAGCAAAGTTGAAGGCCTCATTTTTTTTAGATGAGATGAGGAAAGAGACCCTAACAATAGCCCTTATATGCCCCTACAGCTTATTAGGAACAGGAAGAGAACCTCATCCTAACGTGAGCAAAGTCGAAGACATCGTTCCTTTTAGACAAGATGAGGGGAGAGACCCTGACAACGACCCTTATGTGCCCCTACAGTCCGTTAAAAACAGGAGGAAAACCTCATCCTAATGTGAGAAAAATCGAAGGCCTCGTTCATTTTAGACAAGGTGAGAAGAGAGGCCCCGACTCGGTTGGAGACAAGATCTCTTCCGAGCTTCAACTTCAACGTCAATAGGAGATAAGATCTCCTTCAACCTCGATTGGAGATAAGATCTCCTCCGAGTTTCAATGTCAATATCAATAGGAGATAAGATCTCCTTCAACCTCGGCTAGAGATAAGATATCCTCCGAGCTTCAACTTCAAC
>QRFJ01000356.1:393650-461150 GCA_006176705.1 Cocos nucifera | reverse complement strand
AAGGAGTTCAGCCTGGCGCCTGGTGCTGAAGCTCTTCAGCGGCTACTGGTTACATTGGGCTGAGCGTCGGGCTGGGCTTCGGCAGGAGCGGGATTTATCCCCAACAGTAGCCCCCCCACTCCCGAGTTCAAAATTGAAGGAAGGGAGTACCAAAACAGGCGACTGCCGAAGTCTTCTTCCAGGCTCCGCATTTGTTGCATCCGAAGCTCGGGGGAGGTCTCATCTCCAGCCAAGATTGACGCTGAAGTTGAGGCTGAGGTTGGGGAGACCTCATCTTCAGTCGATGTTTGGAGTTGAAATGGAACTCGTTTTCGGCTAAAGTCGATGAAGCTGATGTTGAAGCCGAAGTAATGACTCGCCTTCCTCGGTCGAGGTCGGATTTGAGCTCTCGGGGCGACATTATCTTCGTCAGTTGAAGTCGACTCGAGGGAGATCCTATCTTGCAGCGAGGTTGAAGTGCGCGCTCTGGGAGCATCTCTGCGAGTTCTCGGAGATCTTAGCCTACGGCGAAGTTCGCGCTCGGGGGAGATCTTATCCTCCTGCAGCCCGAAGTGAAGTGCGCGCTCCGGGAGAGATTTATTCTGCAGCCGAAGCTGAAGTGCGCGCTCGGGGGAGATCTTATCTCTGACAGCCGAAGCGAAAGTGGCAGCGCTCGGGGGAGATCTTATCTCCTTGCGCCAAGCGAGTGATGCGCTGGGAACTCCTGCTGAAAAAAACCAGAAGTGACGCTCGGGGGAGATCTTATCTCCTGCCAGCCGAGCCTTGTTGTCGGGGAGAGCTCTTATTTCTGGCGAACTTCGCCTTCGGCTGAGAGATCTTATCTCTGGCATGGTTGCGGTTCGGAGGAAGATCTTATCTCTGGGCCGACCTTGTTGTTCGGGAGAGATCTTATCTCTGCCGAAACTTTGCCTTTCGGGAGAGATCTAATCCTCTGGCCGAACTTTTGCCTTCGGAAGAGATTCTTATATCTTGGCCGACCTATATTGTTCGGAAGGAGATTTACTTCTGGCCGAACTTGGCCTTCGGGAGAGATCTTATCTCTGGCCGAGGTTGCGGGTTCGGGAGAGATCTTATCTCTGGCCGACCTTATTGTTCGGCTGGAGAGCATCTTAGTCTCTGCCAAAACTTTGGCTTCGGGGAGATCCATCTCTGCCGAGGTTGCGGTTTCGGGAGAGATCTTATCTTCTGGCCGACCTTGTTGTTCGGAGAGATTCTTACTCTGGCACTTGGGTTTTGTTGTTTTCGCGAGAGATCTTATTCTGCCGAACTTTGCCTTCGGGAGAGCATTTATCTCTGGCGCGAGGTTGCGGTTCGGGAGAGATCTTATCTCTGGCCGACCTTTTTGTTCGGGAGAATCTTATCTCTGGCCGAACTTGGCCTTCGGAGAGATCTTATTCTGCTGGCCGAGGTTGCGGTTCGGGAGAGATCTTATCTCTGGCCGGACCTTTTGTTCGGGAGAGATCTTATCTCTGGCCGAACTTGTGTTCGGGAGAGATCTTATCTCTGGCCGAACTTTGCCTTCGGGAGAGATCTTATCTCTGGCGAGGTTGCGGTTCGGAGAGATCTTATCTCGGCCGACCTTATTGTTCGGGAGAGATCTTATCTCTGGGCCGAACTTGGCCTTCGGAGAGATCTTATCTCTGGCCCGAACTTGGCCTTTGGAGAGATCTTATCTCTGGCCGAGGTTGCGGTTCGGGAGAGATCTTATCTCTGGCCAACCTTGTTGTTCGGGAGAGATCTTATCTCTGGCCGAAACTTTGCCTTCGGAAGAGATCCTATCTGCTGGCCGAACTTTTGCCTTCGGGAGAGATTCTTATCTTCTGGCCGACCTTATTGTTCGGGAGAGATCTTATCTCTGGCCGAAATTGGCCTTTCGGGGAAGATATTATTTCTTGGCCGAGGTTGCGGTTCGGGAGAGATCTTATCTCTGGCCGACCTTATTGTTCGGGGAGAGATCTTATCTCTGGCCGAAACTTGGCCTTCGGGAGAGTCCTATCTCTGGCGAGGTTGCGGTTCGGGAGAGATCTTATCTCTGGCCGACCTTGTTGTTCGGGAAGATCTTATCTCTGGGCAAACTTGTTGTTCGGGAGAGATCTTATCTCTGGCCGAACTTTGGCCTTTCGGGGAGATCTTATCTCTGGCCGAGGTTGCGGTTCGGAGAGATCTTATCTCTGGCAGACCTTATTGTTCGGGAGAATCTTATCTCTGGCCGAACTTGGCCTTCGGGAGAGATTTATCTCTGGCGAGGTTGCGGTTCGGGAGAGATTCTTATCTCTGGCCGACCTTGTTGTTCGGGAGAGATCTTATCTCTGGCCGAACTTGTTGTTCGGAGAGATCTTATCTCTGGCCGAACTTGCCTTCGGAGAGATCTTATCTCTGGCCGAGGTTGCGGTTCGGAGAGATCTTATCCTGGCCGACCTTATTGTTCTGGAGAGATCTTATCTCTGGCCGAACTTGGCCTTCGGAAGAGATCTTATCTCTTGCGAGGTTGATGCTCGCGTTAGGACGAGGTTTTCCTCCTGTTCCTACCGAGGTTGTTCACGGTCGCTCGGAGAGATCTTATCTCTAGCCGAGATCGATGTGGGCGCTCGGGGAGATCTTATTCCTGCGGCCGAGCTTCTTCTCCGGGGAGATCTTGTCTCCTACGGTCGAGGTGCGCGCTCGGGGGAGATCTTATCTCCTGCGGCCGAGCTTGTTGCTCGCGTTAGGACGAGGTTCTCCTCCTGTTCCTAACGTGGCGATTATTGACTGCTGCCTCTCTGTCATCGCATAGTTTTCGCATCCAGAAATAATATTATGCAGAGGGGAGAATTTTACCGAAGGGAAATCGTGGACAGCGCGCTCTCGTTTGAGGGGTCGACGGGGCGTTGTTCCTCGGAGCTCCTTGAGCAGCAAGTCCAGTCCAGACGACCTCCTCTATCTCATGCCGGCCTTCATAATTTGGACCATGCTTCTCTTGACTTTGTCGCTGGGGATGACAATCACCGATGTAGCTAGCTCCTAGCTCCTCCCCGGGGTGGCGTTGATGACGCCGCGGCGGCCCAACCTTCTTGTCTTTTCCGGTTCCGGCAGTGCCTATAGCCGATCTTTCTCCTTGATCGCGCATGTTTGGAGAGGCCGTAGCCCTTCAGGTCTTGGCGGTTGGCTCTTAACTTTGCCGAGAATTAGAGGAGCGGGTCGTAGTTGCGGAACCTTCCGGAGGGGGGCTTCGTTCCGTCCTTGCCGGCGCCGAACTTTATTTTGGAGGTTGAGTTGAGGAGTTCGGCTTTCCACCGAGCTTCATTTTACCTTGATGCCGAGCTTTGGGGGAGCCCGGCTTTTCACCGAGCCGAACTTCTTCGCGTCGGCGGGGAACTTCTGCTCTCTGTTTCTCTCTTCAGGGCGATTGGGCTCTTCCTTAAGGCTGATTTCTCACGTCCTTATGCCGGGCTTGCTGGTGGAGTCGCTACCGGAGGCTGCTGTAAAGCATGCCAACGCCTCCGTGAGGCACGGCCACCGGATCTGTCGGTCCAAGCAGGCCGATACTGCTTCACACATCCACCGCGGGTTCAGGTGAGATACCTAGGCCGACCCAGGGGGCCGGAGACAGGGACAGACGGACTCGGAGGGGATCGAGCCGCGGAAGCCGTCGAGCTCGCGCCTCGCGAAAGCCCTTCAGAGGGGGCATTCTCTTTCCAGAGAAGACACTTCTGAGCGAGACTAGAGAGCGAGACTTCCGAGACAAAAACCAAAACAAAACAGGGGAGGAATGATACTCTCGGGGAGATCTTATCTCCTGCGGCCGAGGTGCGCGCTCGGGGGAGATCTTATCTCCTGCGGCCGAGCTTGTTGCTCGCGTTAGGACGAGGTTCTCCTCCTGTTCCTAACGCGGCGATTATTGACTGCTGCTCTCCTGTCATCGCATAGTTTTCGCATCCAGAAATAATATTATGCAGAGGGGAGAATTTTACCGAAGGGAAATCGTGGACAGCGCGCTCTCGTTTGAGGGGTCGACGGGGCGTTGTTCCTCGGAGCTCCCTCGAGCAGCAAGTCCCGTCCAGACGACCTCCTCTATCTCATGCCGGCCTTCATAATTTGGACCATGCTTCTCTTGACTTTGTCGCTGGGGATGACAATCACCGATGTAGCTAGCTCCTAGCTCCTCCCCGGGGTGGCGTTGATGACGCCGCGGGACGGCCAACCTTCTTGTCTTTTCCGGTTACGGCAGTGCCTATAGCCGATCTTCTCCTTGATCGCGCATGTTTGGAGAGGCCGTAGTCCTTCAGGTCTTGGCGGTTGGCTCTTAACTTTGCCGAGAATTCGAGTTAGAGGAGCGGGTCGTAGTTGCGGAACCTTCTGGGAGGGGGGCTTCGTTCCGTCCTTGCCGGCGCCGAACTTTATTTTGGAGGTTGAGTTGAGGAGTTCGGCTTTCCACCGAGCTTCATTTTACCTTGATGCCGAGCTTTGGGGGGAGCCCGGCTTTTCTCCGAGCCGAACTTCTTTCCGCGTTCGGCGGGGAACTTCTGCGGAGCTCTCTGTTTCTCTCGCGCCGAACTTCATTCCGCTTCAGGGCGATTGGGCTCTTCCTTAAGGCTGATTTCTCACGCCCTCATGGCGGGCTTGCTGGTGGAGTCGCTACCGGAGGCTGCTGTAAAGCGTGCAACGCCTCCGTGAGGCCACGGCCACGGATCTGTCGGTCAAGCAGGCCGAACTGCTTCACATCCACCGCGGGTTCAGGTGGAACCTAGGCCGCCGGGGCCGGAGCAGGGACAGACGGACTCGGAGGGGATCGAGCCGCGGAAGCCGTCGAGCGCCGCGTCGAAGCCCTTCTGGGGGGCATTTCTCTTTCCAGAAAAGGAATTCTGAAGAGGGAGAAGAGAGATCCGGAGCAGGGGAAGGGAAAATCGTCGCCGAGCACTCCTTTAAGAACAAGGGAACCTCGAAGGTTCAGGCCCTTCGTTCCTCTAGCGCCAATCTGTTGGTGCAGAAATCCATCGCCGCCGGAGGTCGCCGCAATCGAGGCCGCTGGGCGCCGCCGGGGACCTGCAAAACGAAGTCCCGTCCGGAACCGGTGGGGTGGTGGCTCCGGCAGGACCCTCCGACGGTCAAGTTAGTTTCCGGCCAACAGTAATGGAGTGCTCGGAATGAGTTCCGGAGCTTAGAGATGTGGAGGAGAGCTTAGAGAGTCGAGAGTTCAGAGAGCTTAGCCTTAGTATGTCGGGAGGGGTCCTTTTATAGCGGAGCTTAGTTGATGGTGACGGCTGTGCCGTCTGGCAGAGAGTCGTCGGGCAGCATGGAGTTTGGTACGGAGAGGAACTGCAGCCGCGTGCTGGCGGACCGCTCGAGGTTCGGCGGAGTCAGTCCCACTGGTGCCGTGTGCGGCGGATTGAGGGTGACAGCCATCGCCGCCTGGCAGTGGGTCGCTATCGCCCGCGGCGGACTGACCGATGGTACGGCGGACTGACTGATAGTGATGGTTGCAGAGCTTGCCGAATGAAGGGTTGAAGGCCTTCGTCGTGTGCCCATTTCGTGGGAGTTCGGGCTCCTGAAGAGGAAGATGGGAGGGAGTTCGGCTCCCATAGGCGTCTGGCAAGAGGTATGCAGCTAAGGCTCGTCCGCAGAAGAGTTCGGCTGCTGAGAAGTCGAAGCTCGGCCGTCTGGGGTTCGGCCGGCTGTTGGGCTTGGGCTGAGGCTTGGACACTCGAGAGTTCGGTAGGAGCTCGGTCGGCCGAAGTTTGATGAGGGCGACCGCTGAGGGGTTCAGCCCAGTGACGACTGCTGAGGAGTTCGGGCTCCTAAGTGACGACTGCTGAGGAGTTCGACCGCTGAGAGGACTTCATTGAAGCTCGGCCGCTTGGAGTCGGCCCGAAGGAGTTCGGCCGCTGAGAGGACTTCATTGAAGCTCAGCCGCTTGGAGTCGGTCCGAAGGAGTTCGGCCGCTGAGAGGACTTCATTGAAGCTCGGTCGTGGGAAGTCCGAAGGAGTTCAGCCTGGCGCCTGGTGCTGAAGCTCTTCAGCGGCTACTGGTTACATTGGGCTGAGCGTCGGACCGGGCTTCGGCAGGAGCGGAATTTATCCCCAACACTTCCTTTTGTACTTTTAAAAAAAAAAAAATCAAACGATTTGGTATGCCTAAAGTTTTGAGGATTGTTAGGCCTTAGACGAATCAGATTTTTCAAGAATAAAATAGCTCGAAACCTAACCTAAAGAATCATGTTCGATTTTGATTGTCTAAACTATGATATGGTTAATCGGATGAAAACTAGATTAAAAAATGCCTATCTTAGCACATTTTAACACATAAATCTGAAGAATTTCATATTTATCATGGTCCGATTTCATTTTAATAGACACTGCTCTATCCCTAGTTAAATTATTTATATCCAAGTTAGGTGCAGACGTTGAATGATCGAGCAAAGATTGTTGCAATTCATTCAACTTTTGACCATATTTACATAGAGCCAAAAAAAAATTCCTTTTAGACGCGTTTTCCTGACCAAGATAGGCCTAAATCCCTTAAGACCGAAGCCAATTATCCTAACTTGGCCCTGCAGACCAAATGCAATGCTTTAGGTTAGTATTAGTAGACCCCACCAACAAAGATAAAATCCAACATAATAATAGCGCAAAAATGGGTCAAGTTGATCCTAAATTCATACTTATTTGAGTTAATTGGACCTAAACAAATTGATCTAGCCAGCTCTCCTCTAGCCGCCATGGTTTCGGCCTGATGATGGGACGGTCCACATCACCTAGCCCAAACGAAGATTGATGGCGTGGATGCAACGGACATCGGACAAGAAATATAAAGTAAGTGGGTCCCACATTTATAATGTGGATATTTATGGTGGACCGGTGGTAGGGTTTCCGATATATGATATCAGATTGCTTGCACTGCTAGGATGCTTTAAGATTCCGGTGAGGAGGAGTGGGCCAAGGAATCCAGATGCTTTTCTTGTCCACCAGATATTTCCAAAGAATAATACGGGAGTGATTACTTTATTATATCTTAATTAAAAATTCTCATTTACATAAAATAATCTTTTGGAATCCGAGACGGAGGACTTCTTGCCTTCCTCTGTATTATTACTTAGAAGATACGGTGGAGTAATTTAGCCATAAAACGACAAGAATATCCGTATTCTAGGTATTCGTATAAATAAATTATTAAAAAAATATTATATGTGTTTTGAATTTAGATCATGTCTAGTTGAAAGACTTCAAGAATAAAAAAGAGCGTCCTTTTAGTTGGAGTAATTCCATTCATATTGAAATCCCAGGGAAGAATAGGAATATTTTAATTCTCCAAAATATAATAAGCTATTCATGGACAGGTCAGGTAGGCTCTAGTTTAGGCATGAAATTAAACTAGAGTAAGTTTAACTAGATAACAATATTAGCTATATTTAGGTATGGCCTTGCTTCATTTTTTCGTACTGTTTTCCGATTGTGGACAATGCTATCTTTAGCGTTTAGAACGCAATAGATTTCTATAGACTTTGATTTCACCTAGAGCGTTACTAATCTTCTTCAATTCAAAGGCACGTTTACGTGCTAAAAATCATGCAGTTGCATAGGAACTGGTTTGTAGTTATCCGGAAATTGGATCGTCTCTTTTAGAGGTATCACTATTATTTATTCTTTCTAGTGGGACTCCCATGGATGGTGAATACTATTAGCCACCTGGCTGGCATGACCATCCATGAATGGTACAAGTGTTTGGGATTTAGGTGAGCGTTGAATCCATCACGGGCGGGAAGGACACGCACGCTTTTTATTGTTAAAAGGTCACCCTCTTGATTTATTTAGACCGTGACATTAGTCCTTGTTGGCTATGAAACTAGCGAGTCCCAATACCCTCTATTTGAGGTCGTTTGTTGACTCCATCAGCGTCTGATCCAGATACAACGGCCACCATTCCTCTTCCCCTCCGAGTCCTCGCAAGTTTGAAAGCCCGGGGAAGGATAGGAGGGGGACATTTCAGTAATCGTCTTAACCAGCAAGATTAATACTAGAGATTATTCCTAATTTAACATAAAAAAAGTAGGGGGGTAGATCTACCTTACAGGAGGTGAGACCCACAACGATCCATCTTCGACAGAGAAGCTACTGATCAGACGGTCGGGAATTTAAAGTTTATTAAATGGACGGGGACTGATGCATCAACAACTTCCTTCATCTCTCTTTCTCTCTCTGATGGGCTCTCCCTCTCCGGCACTCCACCAGAGGTGTAGAATAAAGCTTTGGAAGTGGAGTGAAAGCCAATAAAGGCGGCATCCCTCCCTCCCTCTCTCTCTCTCGCTTAATAAAAAAAAAAAGAAGGAACTCCCTAAGCTTGGCGTGGTGGATTCCTCTATAACAACCCCGCAAGGGTCCTCGTAGAGTTCCATTATTGTTGTCCGAGGAGGGAAGCAGTGGTTGTCGACTTCTTTTCTTCTTTTCTTCCTCTGTTTTGGTCAGTACATGAGGAGAGAGGAAGGAGGAGGAGAGAGTGGAAGAGGAAGGAGCAAACCTGGGAAAGGCAGGGGAGCTGCTGGGGATCTTCGACTGCATCAATGAGGTCACGGCAGCGATCGCGGCAGCAGCGTCATCGTCGGCGGCGGGGATGAACGAGTCGGCGTACCGGGTGGAGACCACGCCCCGCCTGGCTCAATGGAGGATCGACACCCTTTCCTCCTGCACCTACCGCAAATCCGATCCCTTCAAGATGGGCATCTGGAACTGGTTCCTTCCCTCTCTCTAATCGCATCCCCTGATAATTGCTTCATATTCTGACGGATTTCATCTCGAAAAAAAGGGAAAGTTCCTTTTTTTTTTTTTTTGTGGTTTTTGTTTTGGATTTCTAGCAAGTTCTCGTCTTTCCGAGAAGTGGCGAAGAAAGTTCGGATTTTGGAAGCACCAAATTGATTTTTTTCCATAATTATTAGATCAATAATTGGAAAAACAGCTCCTTTCTGTCCCTGTTTTGGATTTTTTCTTCCTACCTTATCGAGTTTCGGAATCTTAGAGCTTGTGGTTGTTTTCTTCCCGTTAGGAAGTATCATGGAAAGTATCCAAAAGATTTGATCTTGGAAGCACCAGACACGTTTCTTATATTTTTCTTTACAGGACACTAAAAAAAGCTTGCTATTTTGGATGTTTCCTATGCTTTACTTCATCTATTTCTTTTTTCTTTGCTGGAGATTGAACTTAATTATTATGATGAAATCAAAAGAATTAATCATTCACTTGTTGTTTGTTTGATTGGGGGAATTCTGGAAAGGTATTTGACGGTAGAGAAAAATAAGCAGCTATACGTGAAGCTATACCCAGAAGTGTCGAGCCTAACAAGGGAGCAGCCCCCAATCGCCTCCTTCATCATCAAACTCATCTCCTCCTCCTCTCCTAATCGCAGGACCCTCGTCCACCCAGGTCCCCCTCTTCCTTTCTCTTTTCCTCTTCTCTTTCCTCTTGTCCAAAAGTATCCGTCTATTTGTTTGAAGTTTTGGACATAGCTATTTCGGCAAGTTGTCTATGTAGCCTAGAAGAAACCGGGGCATAAATACTAGCCACTATTCATCTTTTGCTACTCCTCAGCAGAATAGCAGGAAGCTCCCAGCCTCTTGGATTGCTAGTGCTCTCTGTTGGATGTTTACAAGAATTGTCATAGGTCAAAGTTTGACATGCTAAATATCTAATTCCTGTCATTTTTAAGTGCAGGAATATGTGACAAGCAGCTAAAGAACAACGACGACTTTGTATGGGCAATTGATACACTCTTTACTGGAAGATTCATTATTGACGTTGAGTTCCTCGATCTAAAGGTTATACCCCCATTGGTAAGCAAGTCTATCTCCATATCTTTTGCGCAATCTTTGTGTTGTTTATTTGGAGACAGGTTTTTGGATCATAAGTCATGTTATCTTGTTTTGCTTTATGCCTGTATATTTAAGCCCTCATTTTAAACATCATAACAAGACTTCTCAAATCTCTCCATCTGTAAAGTTTTCCATATATATTTAATCAACTATCAAGGTCCTAATTGCTCCATGTTTCCATGTTCCATCTTCCCACTAATTTTTTTCATAGAATATCTGATAGATTTCAAAAGAACAATATGATTTAAGGGAAAGATCATAACAAAATCTGTTGTAGAGTTACATGTGGGCTGTGTTTAATTGAAGTAGAAAATATATTGTTATGATTTTTTTTTTTTTTAAAAAAAAAGTCTATCCACCTTTACGTATGGAGAGACATTAGGTCTGGAAAAAAGACAATGAAGATAATGATATGTGGATGATGCATAAATAGTATCTTGATATTTTCAAATCATCGGTACTTAGCAAGTCAGGAGATGTTATTCAACCAACACCTACATGTCAACAATTCACCTAACAAAGAAGAACTGTGTCGAGTTTTTTCTTGACCAAAGAGTTAGATGTACCTTCCTTCTGATTATTTGATTTTTTTTTTAATTTTTTTCCAAAAAGGATGTCAAGATCAGGATTTAAGGATTTGCCTATTCAACTTGCCTAATTTCAAAGGATAACAGTACCGTAACTTCAGTGTTGTTATGGTTGCTGTTGGGAGAAAGTTCACCAACTCAACATCCTTAATCTGATTATTTTAGATTCTGCAGAAAGTGGAGTAACTCAACTCCTCCATAAATCTTCTACCATCTTTATCTAATTTGTTTCATTAGCATTAATTTCTATTCTGCTCATGCTTTTCTTCTGTGCTTCTTTTAAAAACATCATTAAATAATTCTTCCCTCCAAAGAACCTTCTTGTTGCAAACATGATTAAGGACCAGGCGTTCTCAGTGGCTGTAAATCTTGACAGATATTCTTGTGCTTTGGTGGGAAAACTGGGGCATGTGTCCAAGTCTTTTAAGACAGTTGAAATGGACATAAGGGACTGGTCTATCCTTATGACCTCAAGAATCCCACTTCACCATTTAGTAAACCCTCCTGGCACCCATTGATCCAGGCTAGGATGCTTTTTTGGAGGCATAACACAATATTTGGGCCCTATAAGTCCAGTAATTCTGCATTCCACTCTTTTGTTGGAGCGATTTAGTCATCATTCAAAACCGCACCTCATTACCTCACTAAGAAGCCATGACTTCTATGCCCCTCTCCTTCTCTCTCTCTCCCACTCCATGGAAGCTAAATATGAATTATAGTCATCCAATCTGATCCTTGTTCTGAAACACAGGGTGGAGAACCTTTATCCATCTGGACCGGCTACCAAGTCGAGAAACACTCAATTGCTACCGCCCTCACGTCCCTTGGCCAAATGTTATCAGAGGGCATCCACACAGACATCACGATCAATGCCACTGATGGCAGCATCAGTGCGCATCGTGCCGTTCTTGTGACGAGATCCCCTGTCTTCCGCAGCATGTTCTCCCACAACCTCAAGGAGAAAGAGCTTTCTATAGTGAACATCTCTGACATGTCCTTTGAGGCATGCCAGGCCTTCCTCAACTACATCTATGGCAATTTTCAGGCTGATGAGTTCGTCAAGCACCGCATTGCTCTCCTTCGTGCTGCAGATAAGTATGACATTTCTGACCTCAAGGAGGCCTGTCATGAGAGCCTCACAGAAGACATCGATGCTAAGAATGTGCTTGAAAGGCTCCAGACTGCCTACCTCTACCGTTTGCCAAAGCTGAAGTGTAGTTGCCTGAGGTACTTAGTGAACTTTGGAAAGATTTATGAGATCCGTGATGATTTCAATGTGTTTCTCCAGAGTGCAGACAGAGAGCTCATAGCTGAAATCTTTCAAGAGATTCTTGCTGCATGGAAAGGTTTCTGAAAAGATTTCTTAAAAAAAAAAGGAGCAATGCATGGTTGTGTGTCCGTGTGTGCGCGAGTTATAGTCGTTTGCATGGTTGTCAATGCATAGATGGGTTGCTAGACAAACACTGTACAGGATTTGTTTCAATGAAGGGTGTCCGGTATTGAGTTCAAGAAGAATGTGTATAATTGAATTGAAAGATACCGAAGCCATTGTCCACATGATAAATAGAAATCATTGCTTTTGATTGATTCTCTTCTGTTGCTCCCTCTCTCCTTCCTGAAACATGATTACGAACTATTCTATTACAAGCCTTGAAGGTGGTGCTTCATAATCTAATCATCAGAATGGTTGGACAACTTAAATCTCATGGCCTGAAAGAGGTTCCTGCTGCCTAGCAGGGCATTTAAAATACTTTAAGAAGAGCAGTCAATTGTGGGCTAATTTGAGGTTCCATCATGTGTCTGCTTGTTGCTCTAAAGATGGATGACTAATTACCAGAACAGCCTACTACAAGAATTCTTAGAACTTACAACTAAAGGTAATTGTTCTTTCTTGATTTATCTTTCTATAATTTTTTGTGTGCTCTTTGCTTTTTTCCATTGTCGTCAACATCATCGTCGTCGTCGTATGCAATTAGACAGTTATTTTCAATTGGATAATGTTCCAGTCCATTTCAAGTCTTTCTTGTTCTGTCATCCATAATATGGTATAATATATGATAGAAAAATTAGGAAGTGCATGGTGCACATATCTTTTTCATAGCCTACTTGTCTGGGGGATCATTTTAACTCATTAACTAAGCTAGAACTCATCGAAGCAAGCAGGAAGAATCAACAGGAAAAAATCCAATGCATAATGAGAGGAGATCTGAGATGACAAAAAAATGTTCTTACCGAAGCAATCTGTGATACCTCATACGAAAAAGACTTTCAGCACGGAGACAAACTATGGAAAGCTGATGATGCTTTGCTATTTCAGAAAACACGCAGTGATCATATGATGGCTTGAAATGGAAGCATTGTTCACATAAAATAACTTATCCTCTGAACCGGTTTGCTTCCCTTCTGCCATTTGAAAATTGTCCATTTTGCTTATTCAGTAGTTATTTTATGTCAGTATCACATTACAAGAGATCTCTATGGCGTAAACAAAGATTATGCTAGGAAATTGAGAAAATTCTTCCCCAGTCTTCACTCATACACAGGAAGATATGTTGACTCAGCTGGAATAAAATTATATTTTTTATGAAAAGCTGGAATAGCATTATCAACATAAGGGATTGGTACTAACCAACAAGCAGGTATTTAGAAGTGATCACATGGTCATATGCACACAATTTTGGGGTGGGCCCCAGAAGGGACCGGTTCCAAAGGTGCAATCTCAGTCCTTCAGCAGCCTTGGTTGTAAGTCCCTTCAATGGCAGTCAAAAATTCAGAATTTAAGATCAATTTGTTCAGACCGAAAATTCTTACTCCTGTTTAGATAGAAGTGAACTAGATCATTAGCAATTGAACAAATCCTAATAAGTAGGTAGAAATCAACAACATCCAAATCTTTTTAAAAAATTGAAAAAAGAAGAAGAAGAAGAAGAAGAAGTTGTTGAAAGTTCACTAATCATGTTTTAAACCGAGTAGAATATATTATGAAAGAATATTGATAAAATTTGAAAGGTCTTGGATTTTTTTTTGTTTTGGTACAAAGCCACCAACAACTAACAGTGATGTGCATGAGCAATTCCTACGCTTATCAAACCAGGTAGCCATGCTTCAGAATTCAGATATTTCTTTACAGAAACAATGCCTCATGCAAAATTTTATGCTTCAGATGGTATCGCCAAGACTTCCCTTTTTCAGCATCCATCATGTTAGCAATGAACTTTGATGCAACACATTGTGATACCACTGATATAATGTCATCTAAGGTCATCTATGCCAATATCACAATCATCATCTATGGTAGCACGATCGGTGCCCACCGCACCTCATTGTGAGGTCTCAGAGTCTTCATGCGCAGGGTTCTCACAATTGCAAGCATTACAGTTAATATCACCAGCATATATGTTGAAAGCATGCCAGGATAAACACAACCCATGAGCAATTAGAACCTACAAGTTCCTCATCCACAGAGATTGGGCACCACCTACGATCATGCACAGACCTCGCAGGGGCATGCGTAGATCTATTAATGTCAGCTAGGTGTACAAGAAAACCTTAAAAGTTTCACAGTGATCTCAAAGCACTAAGTTGATATTTATCAATAGTTTCTTCACACCTAAAATGTTTCTCAAAGCTTTGTTAGGAGCAAGACTGACTTAATAATCCTACAAGAAAGCTATAGATATTGTTTTGCTGGTCAAGATTGAACGAACAGTCTCAGATGAAATTATTTGATCCAAGTTTTTAAACTTCTTTTCAAGGAATCTATAGGATGTAACTTTGTCCTATTCGATGTTTCACATACATGATTTCATCGGAAATTCCAAATAAAAATTTTATTATGATGATGATCAGCAATGATGACGATCTTCAAATGATTACATCAGTGTTATGATATCATACCATATTCATCGCTTTTCTATTTAATTATACACTTTGCTTCATAGAGGAATCATAAGATGGATCCTATAGAAAAGAAAAATAAGAAGTAGGACAAACTAGAATGATGGTTCGGTGAATTAAGATAATAACCAAGAGTTTTGCTAGTTAAGGTGGACCGCATTGCAGGATATGAGAGAGCTTCTCAGATTGTATGGATCAGCAAAGCTTCATCTCTTATCAACTCTGATTCACTAGCAATTCTGTGTTAGCAAAAAAGGTGGCAATATGACCTGTCTCAAATTTTTAAGAGTTATGAGATTGCAGGTTTCAAGCTCAAGGTGAAAATTGTTGGACCACCCATAACCAAAAGCAAATCTGGGAAGCTTTGCGATCAGAAGGGGCTGCAAATGGCCTCCATTTGGATATATCGACCCCGATGGTCCTGTTCACTCTCCAAAAATGATAAGGTAACTAAATGACTGCTTAAAGATTTAGAAGTCATGAAAGAAAATCTAAAATGCAATAAGATGAAATGAAAGTCTACCGAACTTTACGGAATAAAATGTTTAAGATCTTTCCTATTCACATGCGGATGTTTGATGTCACATACACAGTTAATTGTAAGCAAGATCCAACTGAACTTTGAAAATAGATACTATTAATCCCAAACAAATATAAAGAAAATATGGGATAGCTTTTTCAGTTTTGTCATCACACAGTTCTTCCTTGATTCGTACGCATAAAATGAACAGGATCCTTTGTAGCTATTTTATTTGTGTGCTTACTTTGATTCAACGGATGCATATGTGTCATCCCTGCAAGGTGATTAGCTGCAAATGGACTCTCGAAGGATATAATTCAAAGCCACAATGGATGCAGCAGCAGTCTCAGAAGTTGCTAAATTCGACCTCATTCAAGAGAAACATTTGGAAAGCTCTTAAATGCTATGTCACTAATCGAACAAAGAAATAGATATATATTCTTGTTGGCTCAAGATAATAATAAGTGATATTAGTTTCCAGTGGGATGCATGATTGTTAGCCTATTAGCTTAGCTAAACCTGCCTAAATCGCCATCATTGCATAACATGGTACCGCATGCAAGACCTCATAGCCCTCTTTTTTGACTTTAGAGCCAGTTTGAAATGGAGACAAGAAGGTTTATGCCTACTGCTTGCCTAAATTGCCATCATTGCATAACATGGTACCGCATTGAAGACCTTATAGCCCTCTTTTTTGACTTCAGAGCTAATTTGAAATAGAGACAAGAAGATTTATACCTGCCCATCCTTGGATTAAGAATCCAAACAAGGTCTTTATCTCGTTCTAGCTTCCGTACGGACAGTTCGGTTGAAATGGATCCGTTGAGGATGGATATATTCCGAGAAAGGGGAGAAATTCGGGTTAATTGCGGTTATGCAAAACAGATGAATGGAAGTTAATTTAGAAAATAGCCAGAGTACCTTGGTTCCTTTGTTTTTATAGTATTATATTAGTTTGTTATATTTTATTATAACAATATATTAGTATATAATATAATCTATTATAATATTATAGCATTATAATATTATTAAAATAGTATTAGCTTGTTAATATTGTTATATGGATATATTATACTAATACTATATTGATTATCATCCACATATATTTATATTAATATTATGTTTAAAGAAAATATTTTAAACTAATATTGAAAAGAAAGTTATCTAATTTGAAAAATATGATTAAGATATATATATATTTTTTATTTTAATGATTAATATCTTTTATTCTCTTTTGATTATTCTCCAAACCAATCTATACTGCAAATAAATGGAAAATAATGAGTATTGCATGGGCAATTTGGTCAGGACAGAAAAATTTCATCTTTTCAATGCTCATCCTCAAATTGCATCCAAATTAATATGGTATTCTTATCTTTGAATTACATCTAAAAAAAAAAAAAACACAACAAATCATAATTATTACATGGGACAGTATTATTAATTCCCAACAAAAATAAGAGCCAATCCTTACTAAACTTACCAAAATTTAGCCCCACCCCATATAGAACCATGTATCCAAAATCTAAATTTTCCTGCACACCCCCCCAAAAAAGAAAAGAGGAAAAATCTAAATTTCTTTTCCAACTTGGGCCAAGGTTGTGGTGACTGATATTTTGAGCATCCATGGGCCATGGCCGACCAACATTCTGCTGAGGAAAATATGGCCTCCATCATTACTAAACCTGTGCAAATTTTTAGCCCACCTCTTATAAACATGTATGCATCTAAAATCTTAATTTCTTGTCCACTCGGCCAAGATTCTTGTGATGAAATTTTGCACTTTATGGTTGACTACCATTCTACGAAGGTTGGCTAGAATTTGTGAGGAAAATATGGTGAGTCCCATGGTATATTACGTCGCTCAACCATCGGACGTGGTCCTCTTCGTTGCACGTGCAACCGGCTGGTGCCATGAGGGAATCGTCTTTTGGGGTGGTCTTTGGGGCCAAGCAGAAAGGATTATCACAAGCTTTCATTTGTCGGTTTGCATGCAGAAAATATATAGAGGTATTTGATTTGCAATTAGAATTAAAATCAAAATAGATTGAAATTAAAATTAAAATAATTAAATTTTTAAAATATTTAATTTATGAATTTTAAATAAAAATTTAAGTTAAAATAAAAAATATATTTTAAATAGATTAATCTATTTTTATTTTATTTCAAAATCAAAATAGAAATGAAACTCTTTCCTATTAAATGATCGGAATGAAAGTCATTTATTCTCATTTTAATTTTAGATCTCAATTTTTTCCAACCAAATATTCGAATACTTTTATTCATATGGTAGTGTGAGTGGCTATGGCAATCCAGCATGTTTTGATCAAGCAGAATAGAACGCAACTCTAGTTTATTGCCATCAATTTGTATTTTTGAACATCAGCCTCATGTCATCAGTGAGCCTATTTTTCAGACATTCTTCGTCAATGAAAGCTTTTTTTTTTCTTATTTGGTTCTACAATTATAATTGATATCGGATGACCGTGACTTCACCTCTAATTTTCTTTTTCTTATTGTAAGCAATAAGAAACATGCAATGCATATTTCTTAAAAAATATAAATATATGCATACTTTGGTACACACATCTATTTATATATATTAAAATACAGCCTCCGTTTGGTACATGATCCTCTTAATATATATTCCATTTACACTATGAAATAGGGCTTGGGAGGTCGGTCCTCCCCCAAGGCAATGCAGTCGCGGCGGTGGTAGTGATGAAGAGGCAATTGAGATGGAAGGAGGGGAGGAGGGATGGTGAAGTAATCTTGGGAAAAAGAAGAGGGTAAAAGAGGAGGGACTCTGCTCGGACTTGCTTCAAAAATTATCTTAGCAGCGTGTTAGAGGATGCCTCCGCTCGGACTTGTTTGAAAAATCATTATACAGAAATGTTCATTTTCCCATCTGCGCTTGAGAAAAAATAGAATCTATAATAGAAACAAAAACCTCATGCGCCAGCACTATGAACAAGCTAATTCTTATGGATGAAATCAAGTTTGTAATTTATATCTATGTCCTCAAATCATCGACCTAAGCTAAATTGATCTGAAGAAAGTAGCAATTCAAACTCAATAATCATGGGATGTCACATTTCATTTCGTGCTTAGAGAGAGAGAGAGAGAGTGGTAGGGGAACCACGATCTTCTCAAAGACATAATGGATGGAAGCATTTAAGATATTTGGGCAGCCTGCAAAATCAAATAACTAAAACATGTAGGTAGCTGATGGCGTATCACAGTAGTTCTAATGGCGGAAAGGTAATTTACTTTTACTTTTTCATGGAACTTTGAACACTATGTATGGTAAGAATGCTGCTAAGAGAAATGCAAGCAAAGAACCAAAGCTCAGTGCTTAGTATCAAAACTCAAATGATAACTACTGGAAGTAGTAATTAAATCATTTAACTATATCCGCATAAGACAGCAATTTTATGAGGTTGATGAGCAAGAAAACATAAAGACAATTTATCATCGTGGTATATAATTGCACAAATTATGACATAACAAGAGAAGGCTTTCAAACTGTGCTATAATCAAAATCCTCATTTGTTACATGAGGAATTATTCCTTTCCGTACCATTGATGGTGAATCAAATTCCCCACAACTGGCAAATAGCAGACTCGCAAGCATCAAAACAAAATGTTATCATTGAATCAATAATTATTTCTATTAGGTAGCTAAAATGAAGGATTAATGCTACGTAAACTCTATTATAAACATGTAAATGAAGTATGCAATTTATATCATTCTGAGTTCGATGACTTCTTAAATAATTGTAGGACGCTCCACATAACCGTCGATATAAAAAAAATGAAGCAAATCAGTTATGATGGCATACTTTAGATCAAGATTTACTTATAAATTTACCAACAGACCAGCCAGAATAATCCTAAAGAAATTGGCTAAGACACCATACCAGAATAGCATATTGAGAATGGCTGCGATGAATGCCCAAGTCCAAATCCCCGTTCCAGGGAATGGCCATGGCCACAAGTAGTATCAAACCCAGCTACTGAAACTCTTCGACAAACCCAGCTTTCTCTTTGGCTCTCTTGAACAGAAGGTCAAATAATTGGATTGCTAAGGTACTCTATTGGGACATGAAAGATGCAAACTTTTTCGGGTAGAGAGCGATGAATGGCATTGAACCATGTTCCTGGAAAGAAGAAAGCCATCAACAACTAACTTTGTTGGTAGGGCCTTCGTTTGACCCGTGTTCCAGATGAGGATTTTAGGAGGAGGCAGCAAGAGGCCCATGAAAAATCTAAAATTTAGAAAAAAAATAAGATAACTTATAAATAGTTTAAAATCCACACTAAGTATAAAATATTATTTTTAGTTATTTTTAAAATATATATAGAATAGATATTAATAAATTAATAAAATAAAATATTTTTTTAAAAAATCATGTCTCGTGCATTTTAAGGAGAGATTAGTTAGATTAATTATGGATCCAGATTGGAGAGAAATAGGCATTCAAAACTTGTCTCCCTAGAAAAATAGAGTCCGATCCATTTCTTTTTCTTTTTCTTAATGATCAAGATTTATTTTTCTCCTCTCTCTCTCTTTAAATTCGTGAAATTTAAATAGCTGAGATTATTTTCCTTTAGGTTAGAATTTTAAATAAAAATTAGTTTTGTATCATAGCAAAAGTGGAGAGGTATTTTCAACAAGAAAAAAGAGATGGAATTAGAGTATTTAAATTCAATCTTATCATATTTTTACTAAAATATGGCATAAGTTTTCTTGCAACTTTATCCCGTGGGTTCACAACTTCGTGATGGACCTACCATGGAAACTGTGAGAGCTCAGGCCACAATCATTTGCAACTCACTCCGCTGTTAACCAATTATGGTCTGATCGTATTTCTTTCTATTTTCTCAACTTATTTCTCTTGCGAGCAGTGCAAATGTTGCCTGCTAGTTGAAAGTTAGTCTAAACAATGTTGAAGTCCGTTGTGCAAGCCTAAGTGGCCCATGTCGTGAAAGCCCAAAGTACTAGAGAACTGTCCCTATAGACCCAGCCCAAATAAGAATTCCTCCACTGGCAGGCCCATTTGCATCATTACGAATGCATCATCGACATTCTTTTCATATTATATTTCTGAATTTATACATTATTTTTACCTAACTTGTGGTTCAACCATCTGGATCAAGCAAAAGAAGCACTTGATAAAACCAACGTATACATTATGTAAATTATAATAATTTTCTAATTAATAGATTTGACCATGTTGATTAGATTTGATGCCTCATATCCGAAGATGGAATATTTAGCTCGATGCATACAAAAATTTTTTATCATCGGAAGAAATAATTTGAGCATATATTATAATCATCAACAAAATCCTGATTCCATCGTGAGCTAGGGGTTTGTAAATTAAATCTATCACCAACGGTTCATCGCACCATTTTTATCGCACAATAGATGAAGCGGATCGGATCAAGTCTGGATGCTCATATAGTCTAGTCTGTAATCTTATCATCCAGCTGATTTTGGTCTCATCCTGGGTCCAGTAGGATCTAATTAGCGGATAAAATCATATTCCGAAAGATCTAAAAACTTAAAAAAAAAAAAAGGCCATGAGTCAACTCGGCGAGTTAAGCGGTGGTGCCTTTCCGATTTCTACGGTCGGCGCAAGGGAAGCCCTCTCCTTTTGTAAATAAAGGCAAGCGCGTCGAGAACCGTCTCGCGACCCGATTCCGTTTCCTCATCCTTCTCTTTCCGTTGCTTCGTTCCCACCCATCCTTCCTCAAACCCCTTAACTCCTCTCCCTCTGATTCGTTGTAGCCTTTCTTTTGATCGGAGCAGGAGAATCTTGGATTGGGGTTTGGGAGGAGATATGTCGTACGCCTACCTCTTCAAGTACATCATTATCGGAGACACAGGTAATCCATCCCTTTTTAGGCTTTTTTAGGTTTATTTGGAGTTCGTGTCTCTGTGAATTGGGAGGATTGATGCCATGGGGGTCGCTATTTAATGGATCTTTTATGCCGACTTAGATGTAATTTTGGTGTCCCGGAATTACTTGTTTCTTTTTTTTTTTTTTGGTATGTGTGTTTCTGTGGATCAGTAATCTGGGAAGAATATGGATGTGGATTTGTTGATATGTTTTATTCTATGAATTATATGAAAATAATTTGATTTGCATGGATTGGTTAAGTTTTGTGTGGACGCTCATGTCCTTGATACAGAAATCGTGGATATGATTCTGACTTCGGTGGTCCTGCCTCATTAGTCTGTCAGGTTTTCTTGTGTTGCATTATATATTCCAAAGAACTGGATTGCAGTTGATGGTTCTATTGAATATTTTTCGTGTTACATTTCTGTGAAGATTTGTTCTGTTGTGACCATGCATCTCTTTTCTTTTCTTTCTTTTTTTTTTTTTCTTTCATCCACAGGAGTTGGGAAATCATGCCTTCTGTTGCAGTTCACAGACAAACGATTCCAACCTGTTCATGACTTGACCATTGGTGTTGAATTTGGGGCTAGGATGATTACAATTGACAACAAGCCCATAAAGTTGCAGATATGGGATACGGTTGGTTGCTATGTCCCTGATTTTACTTTCCTGGATTTAGGTTTGTAGAGTAGAACTGTATCCTACTCAGATCTGCTTGGATATTGCCAATAGTGACTTTACTGGACCCAAAATCCTACTCAACAACGTCAAATATCTTGCCTAGTTTATATTGCTTTGTTTTGAGTTTGATTTGTGATTAATGCCTTGTTAGCTCGGGCATTTCTGATAGTTTTTTTTTTTAAAGCTGGAGTTAGTGAAACCATTCCCATAGCTTTTTCCTGGAGGAAGCAGCAAAATTAGTATGATAATGGTCAAGGTCAACAATATACATTGGTGTTCTCCAACAAAGAAATCTTGAACATTGAAAAGTTAATAAGAGATTTTTGGTGGTGGAAACTGGAAAATTCTGTGCAGTGAAATAAAACTTTCAAGCAATAGGCATACTAAATTTATTTATATATTAGGTTTGGAATCATTAGTGAGAATGATAGAATGTCTTCATAGATTGTCTTGCAGGGGCCAGGCATGTTGGGGTTTTCCACTTCCAGTCAAAACTGTTCGAAACTATGCCAGTTTGACATTTTCAGTTTTTTCTTGAGAATTCAAGTAGCATTTAAGTCTGGACGGCCATGCCATTTGATCAAAAACCTTCGAAATCCTCCATCAGCAGAAAAATAATTTCATCTGTAATAATACATTCAATTCGATCTGATGAAGCTGGTGGAAGTGATGGAAAACAGGAACTGGCATTGGAGGAGATAGAATGTGATCTTTGCTATCACTTGCATGCATAGTAGGAGGCTCGAATGTATCTCGATAAGATAGTAAGTCCTCAACATTGAAAATTGAACTAAATTTTAAATCAGAAGATAATTCTATATAATATGTATTAAGCCTAAGTTTACGAAGAATGCGAAAAGGATCAGTGGCTTGAGTATATAATTTTTTGAATGAATTTCGTAGATAACGTTCAGGACGAATACGAACCATCATATAGTTATCTTTGTTAAACTCCAATTTTCTACGATGAGCATCAGCAGTAAGTTTATATTTTTCTATACTCATGACAATCTTTTGTTTAATTTTAGTATAAATATCATTAATGTATTTAACAAAAGAAGTGGCAGACTCAGAAGTACAGTTACTCATAGATAAAGAAACAAGATCAATAGGTTGACGGAAATTAAAGTCATAGACAATTTTGAAAGGATTTTTATCAATAGACCTATTTACTGAATTATTGTAGGCAATGATAAATCCAACGTCCCAAGTTTATTAGCAATTAGACATCTAAATAAATTATCAAGATTACTATTTACCATCTCTATTTGACAATTAATCTATAGATGAAAGGACGAAGAAAAATTTAAATTTGTTCCAAATAGTTTTCAAAGGATTTTCAGAAATAACTTATAAATTTGATATTATGGTCGGATATTATGGAAGAAGGCAAATCGTAAAGTCGAACGACTTCCTTAAAAAATAACTTTGCAATAAAAGAAGCATCAAAATTCTTTTGACAAGGAATGAAATATGCTATTTTGGAGAATCGATCAACAACTAGAATTATGGTCTTCTTTACTACATTTTTTTCATTTTCTCATGCTATTTAGGATTCAACCTATAATGTGGAAGATTATATATATATATGTGATCTCGGGACTAAATTAATAGCATGTTGGATGTCACGCACGGAAGGTAGGTCATCAGGTATGTCTTCTGAGGTTACATCCTTAAATTTTTTTTTTAATTGCTCAATTTCAGGAGATGGGTTATCTTGAGAGTCTGAGGTCAGTTGAATCTCATTCCTAGGAAAGACCGCTAACATTGTCTTAGATTCTCCATTTTCTTTTTCAAATTTTTTCTAAGTTGAGATGTGGCAATTTTTCTATTAAAGAGGTTGAAGAGAGTTCTTATCTCCTTTGGTAGGTTTAGATACAACATTCATAGAGCTTCTACTATCAATGACAAATTTGTAGACCTTATTCTCACATTGAGCATATGCGTGAAAAAATACTAGTATGCTTCCAAGCTTCAAAGTCTGCAGGAGCGGTGACTATACCTCGCGTGACATTAACATAACCTCCTGATTCTTCATTTTCTTCATCATACTCTTTTTTCCTATGATAATGAGAACTCTCAAAATTATTTATAAAATGGTAGGTAATTAAAAAGGTTATTGTGTAGATTGGAGATGTCTGAAAAGACTGACTAATATGTATGACATGGCTCTAGCTATCAGTAGGTTTAAAATTTCATGAAGAAGATCAATGAATAGGTTGATTACTAAAAAAAATCATCTTCTAGAGATTATTTGCGTATTCTTGACTCTCTTAGGGATAATTGGCGTTCTATCTCCTGATCTATGAGATTTATTATGTCTATATGGATATTTATTTGATTGGCACGAAACTTCTTAATCTTAGTATAAAGTCGGCCTAATGACTGGTAAATCTAGTTTATAGTTTCTTGGAAGGTTGTTTGGGTATTTTTAACAAATTCTAGTTCTTTTTCCATTGCCGTATGTGCATCTTTTAAATTAACAATAGCTATGATAAGAAAAAAAATTTAAATACTATATGTACTTAAAATTTATGATGCTCATAGTAAAAATTATAGAGTCCAACTTAATGTCTATATTTCTGGTGCGTATAATGATTGAATATGTGGGTGTTTGGTGGAAGAAACAGCAAATATTTGGAAAGAATATGGGAAAGAACAAAATTAAGGGTCTAAGCAATTTAAATTATCCAAAGATTTTTAAAAATTTCAAAATTTAATGTAGGGATTGTACCTTTCATCAGACGAAAATTCGATACCATCTTGTGATGCAGGTTGAAGATGAGACCTCCCAAGTTTTTTTCTTTTTTCTGGGTCTGTGGACCGGGTCTATAGACCGATTAGCACACGTGGTCTGTGGACCATGTGTTTTCCTTCAAAACAAAGCCGGCCCTTCATGGTTTTGGGACTCCAGGAACTAGTGTGGGAGGGGTGATGGGTTCCAGCTGGTCAATGGCGCGATGGATGATGGCGGGTTGCCGGCGACAGGGTTGCAGGAAGACGGGAAGACGTCGGAAAAGGAGGTGAATGATTTGCGACTGGCGACGAGAAACGGCGTCGGAATACTTGTGGCCTATGGTTGACTGGCGGTGGGTTGCGATCATCCGGTCGGCCCGATCGAGGTTCCAAGGGAGATGAGACGATCGACGGAGAGGCCGATTAGGGAGGCAATGGTGTCGAGGACTTGATCTATTGACGGGGATGGAGTCGGCATTTTGATTTGATGGAGATGCAGGTTGCGCCATCGGAAAGCGGCGTCGACGAGATGCTTGCAACCTGTGGTCGGTCGGCAATGGCTTGTAGTCATCCGGTTGGCTTGAAAAATCAAAACCACCCCCCCCCCCGATCGAAGCTCCTGTGGGAAATCGGGAACAGCAGCGAACTCCAGTCGGTCGGCCAGCAGCAGTTTGTGGACTATGATCGGGGCCTCCTGCCTGATTGAAACTCCTTCGGATTGCGACTGCAGAAAATAGATGGGAGGAGGCCGCTAGTTGTGGTCTGGCCGAGAAAAAAAAAGAAAAGAAAAGGAAGGGGGGAGGTGTTCGGCGCGGAGCAAAGAGAGAGAGAGAAAGAGAGACGGAAGGGAGGAACACTATGGAACCGAGAAGATGGGGAAGACCGTGATGGGCGAATCATGAAAAAGCTCTGATACCAAATTGATGCAACACCAAAACCAAAAGAAAAGAAAGAAAGAAAAAAAGAAAAATTTAAAATCAGAGATTCAAACTCAGAAATTTAATTCACCAATCAACCGTTCAAGTCTGTTTTTCTCCACACAGGTGGAGCCTTTAAATAGAGAAACAAAAAAAATAACCTAACAAGATTCTAACGGCTGACTTGAACCCTAACAAAACTCTTGTTACAGAGTCCTAACAAAATTAGAATTTTCAACAAAATAAAATAATCTAAATAAATCTATAAAAATTAAGCCCACAAAAAATAAATTAAGGATAGGTTTAGCGATGCTTACTCCTGGAATACCAGCGCAATCTTTGATTTCTATTAACTTTTCAGAGCCCATTAACTGTACTAGAGATCAAAGAGATATTATGGACACTTATGAATTGATAATACAGCTAGCTTGTTCTCCGGCTCATGATGTAGCTAGATTCCCTTTACTTTGATGTGTCTCTTCCTGGCAATTTGTGATGCTTGAGACAGCAGCCCTTCTAAATATTTTAAGCTTTTTGGTCCATTACTTCATGTCTGCTGTCAGTGACAATGTTCCATGAATTATTGGAATGAGTCTACAATTATTTATGAACTTTTGGAATTTTGAAGTGAGTTTGAAATTCAAGCTTGAATAATTTAATTCTTCAGGAGATATTTAGTATTAATTCATAATGAAAACAAATCATGTTTATTCCCAAGATAAGGGATAATTATTGAATAGTCAGTGCTATTTTTATTTTTATTATTTTTCTATTTCTTGCTGCTATTGGCATTCACTGCTGTTTCTCTTCATGTGAGAGTTCATGGATATGTAATACATTAAGTATTTAGGTCTTCGGATTTGTTTTCTTTCTTTCTTTCTTTCTTCTTTCTGGACTTATAACAATTTTGCCCCCCCCCCCTTGAATTTCTAATTTTCCATCTATCTAAACCTGCCAAAAGCCAAATCTGTGACTATACATTGCAATTTGCAATTGTGCAATCTTATTCATCTTACCATAAATTAATGATGAGTCTTATTTCTGTTTGTATTATAAATTTGCTAAAGTATGCCAAAAGCAAAGTACAGCTGTAACATGTCAAAGCCCTGCCTCTTCTGGTTTTGGAGATTTGACCAGGTAGAAATGATATATTGTTGAAAATTCCATGCTTCATGATAAAATGATACTTGTGAGTGAGAAAACTCCTGATTGAATAGTCATTTTAGATAAGTTAGCTTCTATTATAATGTTATTGGAATTGCTTTTGATATCTTAGCCACTGAACAGGATTCCATATAATGCGGCTTTTTAACAGGAAGACTTAGAGGTGAAGCAACAATCTCTATGATCTCTATGACCCTTTATTTATCACCTTGCTTACCAAAATGAATGTTGTTTCTCATAGATATGCCTTGTCCAGTTTGCAACGCAAAGTTAGCACTTCCCTAACTAATATATATTCAAGTGACTACTGTAATTTCCTCTTACCTACGTCACCTCCTTTGCCTCCATTTTAGCCAGAGCCCACAACTTTCCATTCAACAAATGCTGCTTGACTTTTCTCTTAATGCCCCAATCCTGTACAAAAGAAATCACTGTTGTGATTGCTGAGCATTTTGTACCGATATATGATCTGAACCATGGGTTGTGTATCATTATTGGAGCACCATTAGTGGTAAGGGAAGGATATGTGTGATGTTAGTGATGCAACTTTATTGGTTAAGTTGTCATGACAGCATTTTTTCCCAACTTAATAAATTTGAATTTTGTTTAGATGCTGTTCAGTTTGTTACTTTATCAGCAAAAGTTGCATTGTAATAAATATAGTACATTGTCTTACAAATGAATTGGCGCTGTTTGGCTTAACCCATTGCTTTTTAAGTTGGTGTAGTTTGAAGCAACTGGGTGGGATATTCCCTGCCAAACCACCATCACATGCATCTGATGCACAGTTTTTTTAACACTACAGGCAGGTCAAGAATCTTTCAGATCTATTACAAGATCTTACTATAGAGGGGCTGCTGGTGCACTACTAGTCTATGATATCACCAGGTTTGTTTATTATTAGAGACTCCTTGGTATTCAACAATGCAAAATTGAATTTATTATTCTCTCTCAACTTGAGGTGTTACATAGATGCTTACACTCGTCCTTTAATATGAATCTCAGGAGAGAGACATTTAACCATCTTGCGAGCTGGTTAGAAGATGCAAGGCAGCATGCAAATGCTAATATGACAATTATGCTGATTGGAAATAAATGTGATCTGGCTCACAGAAGAGCTGTCAGCACTGAGGAAGGCGAGCAGTTTGCCAAGGAGCATGGTTTGATCTTTATGGAGGCTTCTGCAAAAACAGCTCAGAATGTAGAGGAGGTAACTAAGCCTGGCTATTTTTATGCTAAACAGTGGGTGAAAGTCTCTTCTTATATATATATATATATATATATATATATATATAGGCTTTTCTAATGTCTGCTGCTTTTCCAGGCATTCATCAGCACAGCAGCAACAATATACAAGAAAATTCAGGATGGGGTCTTTGATGTATCAAATGAGGTAAGTCTTTACTCCTATTTGGACCCTATTAAGTTTTTTGTCCGATACAAGCTCTGCACGCATGGAGGAAAGATTGGGGAGAGGGGGTGTGTTGCTGTTATTAGTAAGCATCATGTATTTGTGATTGGTATTGTAACTCGTGCTTTTCCATTTCTTCCCATCCAGGTCAGTTTTTCCAGCTTTTTCCTCTGTCCTTCCCATAGCATTGAGGTTTTCTGATGTTTTCCCTTACTCCGTGCACGGTATTTTGCCCTAAAAGCTGGGTCCCTCGTCCCCGATGAATAGACCCATACCATATCAAGCAATTAATTGATAATGACAGTGCATTATTTTGATTATATCTGAAAACTGAAATATTTACCCCTTTTTGCAATACAAGGCACTGCTGACCCTCATTTAGAACTAGTGCCTCGGGGCATGGTTGGGTGGGAGATTGATAACATTGGTCGGAGGGGAAAAGCAAACACATATAGTGGATGTCACTTCCTCGCTGGGACCCGCTAGGCTTGACTAGGTGTGATTATTTGATGACAGTGATATTGGTATTGGGCAACTTTACTGTTTCGAAACTTCACTTTCTCCATCATCATCATCATGATCATTTGGTATAATATTTTGCCACGGCTATTTGCAATCCCGTGCATTTATATAATAGTCACGAGCTCTACCTTTGCTTCTGCCCGATGATAAATTTATGTTGCGGATCTTGGAACTCTTTATCTTCTCTTCCATGACTGGTAATATCGTCTTGTGGCTTCCACCTTTCATATCTGTCCCTGTAATCTTGTTGTGCAACTTGTGCAGTCTTACGGAATCAAAGTTGGATATGGAGGAATTCCGGGTCCAGCAGGAGGAAGGGATGGCTCCTCTTCTCAAGCTGGTGGCTGTTGCAGTTGAGCTCATTTCCTGCAGGTCCGGCAGGAGGTTCCTTTTCTCAAGCTGGTTGCTGCTTCCGTTGAGCTCATGTTCAAGAATGTTAGTCTGGCTTATGATATTCCTTATTAGTTGTCTTTCTCCATCGGAACGATTGTCCTTCTCTCCTGATTGGTTGTCTTCTCCTTGTATTTTCAGTATTTGGTTCCTAAATTTGTCAAAAGTGGAGTTGGTAAATATTGTATAACCCTTGCGCATCATCGCGTTTGTGTTCCACTCGTTTAATTGTATGTGCTTCATGGAAACTTGAATCGATTACGATTGGTTTAAATTCTTTTCCGCAAATGGCTTGAGATATCCATAGTATTAAGATGGGTGGATATGATTGTTACTGTTTACCAGAGTGTCAGGGCCGCATGGGGTCGGCTGCAAAGTGGCTTGCTTAGCTTGGACCTAATTCAACAGCAACTTTGCTTATAATTTTAGCCATGGTGGACCCATTAGGAAATTTCAGAGTGGACTAGATTTTGTTCCAAGTCTGATTGGTCAAGCAAATGCGTGCGGACGTGAACTAGGTTGGTTATGATTTTGATGGTGCTCAACTTTATCCGTTACGGCCCCAATCTGATAGATTGATGTTCCAATAATGATATCAAAATCTTCTGGTTCGATTGAATAACTTTATCTGGGACTTCCTCAGTCAATTTAGACGTAAGAAAGATATTTTGTCATCCTAGTTATTTATTATTTTCGGACGTGGCAGATTTGTCCCCGTCATATGTAGCTTATGAGTGCAAGCAAAATCTGGTGATTTGTCTCTTTATACAGATGACTGACTTGTCAGATGATATGTAGCAGTCGCTAGGGGCTGTTTGGTGCCTGACTCGCACGGCAAGTTGAGCTGCTAGATGGGCCAGTCTTGCTGTTTGGATGCAGGTCGAGAGGTCAGGTCTAAAATACTGTAGCTCAAACTAGAATATCTTCGAAGGCTCTGCGGAGCTAGTCGGTGTCCTCCGATGGAGAAGAAGGGATGATGGCTGGAACCTTTTATATATATATATTGATTTAGATAAGACCGGATTTAGGTTCTGATAGGGTCTTACATTGATAATCTGGATTATTAGATATAATTTATATATAAAAAAAAATTATATGATTGATTTAAATATTTCTAATTTATACATTTGATTAAAAAATATATTTAATTTAAATTATTTAATTTTTATATATAAATAATTTTGACACAGTAAACCTGCATTATCCCTCATTATATATATATATAGAGAGAGAGAGAGATGTCATGGCATCATGACTACTGTGTCTCCTCCACCTTCCTCCCCCTCACCCACCAGAAGGGGAAGCTACAGGCCCTGCAGGTGGAGCACCTACAGCTGAAGCTACATTGCAACTTGAGTTGCAGTGCACTTAATTGCCTGTTTATCAATCAAAAAAAAAAAAGAAAAGAAGAAGAAGAAGAAGAAGAAGAAAAGAAGTTGCAATACACTCCACCAAGGGAGCTCCAAACAGCCCCTTCGTTGTAGAGAGATCCGGAAACTACTAATTCACTTTCTTTCTTTCTTCTTCTTTTTTTTTTTTTTTTTTTTTGCCTCGCATGGCTTCCAAGTAAAGCAATATTTAACAGCTCTTCATCATCACGTTTTGCGCAAGGCATGTTAGATGAAATTTTTTTTTCCACCGAGTCCAAAACTTTGATTTACGAATTATGGTGACACGTCACGGAAAATATCTAAGTGCTATAAAATTAGGTAGTTCTCTTCGATATATGATTAACATTAGCTAGCAAGACCTTTTCAGCATCACCTCTCTTCCGAATCGCATCCCTAACAAATAGCAAGCAAATCCGCAAATCCTTGGTGTTGGCAGAAAGGTATTGGTCATGGCATTCAGCATAAACTGCGGGATCCTTCGACTTTGGGCTTTGTGTAGGTTAGCATGGGCGTTAGCCCAAAGTGTACAAAAGAGGAGAGTCTTTAAAGAAGTGCAAGGACTTTGGACAGGCCTGATATCACATTAAGACACGTAATGAAAAAGGCCAGGTTTGAATAAGAGATTCATTTTGAACAAAAACGTCACTCCTTTTGGTCATCACTAATTAAAATAACACATCAAGCAACGGTTACCGAAAGTTTCGTCAGCGGATGAGCTAAAACTCTCACCTATCCCAACTTACAAGTGGGGCAGGTACATCCCATCACCAACCGCAACACCCATCCGTGTACGTGACGGTCTGATCCGGATTGGTTCCGCGGTTCAACGACTCGGACCGGCAAAATCTAGAGTCTAAACCAAGCGAATACCAAACCAGATGAGGCCCGGAAACCCTGAAAACGGCCGGATGTTCGGCTTGGCTACTAATTTTCTTTACCTTTTGTGTTAATAAAAATAGAAAAAAAAATTAGAGAATCAAACCGACTTTGGACAAATAGAAAATATAGGAAGCTTGAGAGCTGATGAATCCAATCCCATCTGATTTTCTTCTTCTTTTTTTTTTTTTTCCCAAAGAATGTCACGGGATCCATAAGCGAATATGGATTTAAAAATCCACTAAAAATATAATATTTTTTTGTACAATCCATGAAATTTTCGCCAGCATATCAGCAGATCTTGATCTAAGCATCAAATTCGAGAACTCCCCCCCATCCCAGAAAAAAAAATCCCAAGAAAAGAATGCAGATCACTAGAAAAACTCCAAACAAAAAACAATGAAAGGAAATATTAAAAAAAAAAAAAGGATTATAGATTTGGATCATGGGGAGAAGAACCCTAAAATGTTTTAGAAGGGGGCGGGGGCTCCTTGGCCCAAGAAAGGCCTCGTACCATGGACATCGACGTCTTCCAAGTGGAAGGTGTCCTTGAGCTTGTGGAAGCCATGGGCGAACACCCCGAAGCCGAAGACGAATCCTACCAGCAGGATCACCAGCACCAAAAGGAAGCACAGGCAGCACGATTTGCTCGGGAAGCAGCACATCTTCTCGGTCCTATGATTCCTATCAAAAGAGATGGAATCCAAAGATCTTCGGGAGAAAAAGATGGGAAGAGATGGGCTTCGCCGCTTTGGACTTTTGGAGAGAGAGAGAGGGGTACATAAAAAACGGTGGGGGAAATGGAGGGGATGTCCTGGTGAACGACGGGCAGCGTTTTATTGGCCGGGCCCCACTTGCCCAGGATAGCCAACGGTGCGTTCACTTTGGTGAAAGTTGGGGGATTTTTTTTTTTGGGGGGGGGGGGGGGTTACAAAATTAGGGATTTGGTTCACTCGCGAAAACAAAAATGGTGCGGTAAATTTAGTTTTGTTACCGTTTTGATGGAGCCGTGGCTTCTACGCGTTGGTCGGATTTGGTAGAGATTTTCGATTTGGATGCCGTCAAAGCGAAGGTAGGAGTGATAGCTGCGGTTTTAGTGTGGCTCCCCGCTTCCTCCCAAGGCACAGGATTTTAAATTCACATTAGTTTCGTTGGATTTGCTTCTTTTTTTTTTTCCTCCCAATCTTTTGTATGTGATGATCTTGCAGGTAAACTGCATCCGAGATTGGTGGAGTTTGTTCGATTTTGGCAAGAAAAACCTAAATTTGGTGCAACTCACCATGGCAACAAGACGGTAGCGGATTGACGATCTCGTCTGATGGCAGGTATGATATTAAAATTTTATAATATGTAAGAAAGTATTTATACCAGAAAAGTAAAAAAAGTTATAGTTACTTTTTATTCTAAACACGAGATCTCTTTGTGATTAAATTTAATTATTTTAAATGGATAGACTGATGAGTTTAGCTAGCTACAATAATTGGAATTTACGACGCATTCCACTGCCACTTGTATCGTCATGAGCAAATCGAAGCCTCATCCCATGTGCAGCAATTAGGATAGAACTACTGGAAAGGACCTTCGGATAGCCCGCCATATAGTATGAAGTTTGGTCGATTGCAATTTTAGGAAGCTACAAACTGCATTATTAAAGCAGCTTCGACCCATTTGAAAGTAAAGAGAGAGCCTAATTGAAACCATGGCAAACAAAATTTATGAATGAGATTTTTCTTTTTCCTTCCAATTGTTTCGGTCATGCATATGAATAGTTTGACAATGCAAGACCTGTAGGGGGAGCTCTTTACAATTTTTCGTATACCAATATGATTCGGGCTTAATTGGCTTGAAAGACAAAAACCCAAGGGTTATCAGCATTGGAATTCTAACTCGAATCCAATTGCTAGGGTTGACTCGACCCAAATCTGACCAATCACGCATGCAACTTAGATATCACAATTCTGACTCAAACCCAATTGTTAGGCCGGACTCAACCCATATCTGACCAATCAGGTTCACAAGTCAGGTGCATGTCAATCAACCCTGAGCTAACACCAGCTTCAGCTCAAGACCTCTAAACCCATTGAATCGCAAAGGATTGTCTGTAATTAGCTTTAATATATTATTAGAGAAGAAAGATGGGGATGACACCATGTAATAGCCCAGACCGATGGCTCTAAACTAAGCCCAAACCACATGAGCCTGAAAAGGAGGAAGAAGACTCCTAATCAGAGTCTTCTTCTCCACCGATTTGTTACGAATGGCATGGAGGAAAATCCGAGTGAGAGGAAGAGAGCTTTTCTATAAAAACCTTCTTTCCCTCTCTTGAATCCCCAGAGCAACTGAGAAATTTTGCGAATTAAGGAGAGTTCTTCCATGGGTTTCCCATCAAGAAAAAAAAGGTTGCTGGAACCTCGTCGGAGCAAGATAAGCTCCTCTATCTTCCTTCTTCCTTCTTCTGCATCACCGACATCTAATTGAAATCGGCAAATCATCAGCTTTGATTCAAAATAGGGCATCCCTATTTTTCATGGGGCTTCCCACGCACTGTCAGCAATAGCCACTATTGCAGTTATCGCTGGGGCTATGGCCTCGCCACCATCAAAGGCCGCCATGGGTGGCCGACCTGTTCGGCTGTGCTCATAAATGGGAGAGCAGGAGAAAAGGGGATTAAGTCTTCTGCTTTGAGATGAAAAAAAAGAAAAGGACAGAAGAGAAAAGTCTCTCTCTTCTCTAATTATTTATTAATCAAATAAATTAATGAATTATTTACTTATTTTTTTATTTTTTTATTTTAAATAGATTATGAAAAATAAGATGGGAAATAAATTCTTATTTTAGAAAAAGAAGAGAAGAAGAAAGAATTATTCTCTCTCTTCATTGGTTTATAATAAATAATTAATTATTTAATTGATAAATTTATTTAATTATTTATTATTATTTCTTTAAAGATGGATTATGAAAAGATTAAAAAGAAAAAAAAACTTGGGATTGGGGTGTGGATGCCGTAAACCCCGATAGAAAGATCTAAATATTTAATTTAATTTATTTAATCTATTCTAAAATACTAATTTGAATATCTAGACGAGTAATTTATTGGATGAGATAACATCGAATACTAGATCTAAAGAATGGACTAAGAAGATTATAGAATTTTAGATCTGATCAATTATAGATTTTCTCTTATCTTTGAATTTATTTTTTTTATGCATATTTATATATTTAAAAATTAGATTTTATATATAAAATATTTAAAAATTATTGAAGTTTGAAATTATGTATTTATTTATGAAAAGTAATTTAGAAAATTGGATCAAGCATGATGTCATATTTGCATGATACAATTTTGAAAGAGATATTCTTTTTTGCATTAAAATTGCATGATCTCTAAAACCAAAAATATATTTATTCATCGATGCATGAAATTTTGAATAAAAATTATTTTTATTATTTTTTTGAATTATATGAAAATTGAGTTGATACTATTATAAAAATAAGTATCATTATTTATAAAAAATTGGTTGTGGCAAAATCATAAGAAAAACTCTCTAGTTAAATTATGATCTAAGTCTAGTTAATAGGATTGATCATTGGCCATATGTTAAAAATGCATTTTTTTTGTACCTAGCCAGTTGGAGCTGATCGCTGGTAGAGTTAGTCCTCCCAGGCCTGACTAGTTGGGCCTGATTGTTAGTATACATTGATGCATTTGTGTGCTTATTTTTAGGACCAATAACTTTGCCTTATCACAGGATAAATCATGATCATATAAATTAGAGCTAGTTCTCTCTTAGACCTAGCCAATAGGATTGATCATTGGTATACGTTGATGGATCAGGTATTCTATATTTAGAGGCTAATCTCTCATGAGCCTTATCATAGGGCTAATCGTGACCGTAGTTAACAAAGACTGAAAGAGGATTTTTGGCTTCTACCGATGTGCATGACATATTTTGAAAGAAAATTATCTTATTGCATATTATTAATTAATTATTATACTTTGAAAGATATTTGTGCTTGATCTCTTAGAGATATTGGTAACTTACTGAACTGGTAAAGCTCACTCTCTTTTTTTTTTTTTTTGGATCTAGAAGATTCTATGGAGCTGGGGACCGAGCAGTGAAGAGCATACGATCTTAGAGGATATTAGCTTAGTTTATTTTTGAATAAATATTGATCTTGATTATGATGAGATATTAATGAGCTATATTTTAATAAATAAAAGTAGAGGTTTACTTTTGCTACCACTACCGAGTTGGATTTGATGTGATTGTATATTGATAAAATATAGGTCTTGTATATTCTTTAGGATCTTTTTCTAAAGAGTATGCAGTCATCATGTGCTTGATCCGGATGCTGGATTCAGGGCATGACAAAGTGGTATCAAAGTTTAGGTTTAAAATCATTAGGGATTATGGTATGAGTGATATCAAAGCTTATGGTTATGATTATTCGAAATCATGACTTAAGTAGCATTTGGATTTAAAGTTATGATTATTAAGAATGTGACAAAATGACATTAGAACTTAAGGTTATATAACTAGGGATTATAATAGAATGATTTATAGGGTTTGGATTTTAATTGATAATTTGTATCTTCCATTATAATTTGAGAAGTTGACAAATTATAATGATTTAGAAGTTATTTGGCAAATTCGAGAATTTTGATGGATTAAAGTGCACAGCGAAAGCATAATGGTTTAAGCGAAGCTGTTGTGGTAATGAATTTAAATTTATTTTATTAATAAAGAAAGTTATATAGGAGTTCGATAATGAAATAAAAAGTTTGTATCCTTAAGTTTTCAACCTAATTTAGAGGATAAAATTATTTTAAAGGAAGGAAAATATAATAGTCTAGATCAATGGGCTCTGGACTAAGCCCAAACCACATGAGCCCAAAAAGGTCCATGAAGAGAGGAGGAAGAAGACTCCTAACCGGAGTCTTCTTCTCTTTTGATTTGTTAAGAAAAGCATGGAGGAGAATCTGAGTGAGAGGAAGAGAGCTCCTCTATAAAAATCTCATTTCCCTCTCTTGAATCCCTACTTAGATCAACTGAGAAATTTTGTCAATTAAGGAGAATTTTCTGGTAGTTCTTCTGCGGGTTTCCATTGGGAAAAAGGGTCGCCGGAACTCGTTAGAGCAAGATAAGCTCTTCCATTTTTCTTCTTTCTCATTTTGCATCTCGAGCACCCGATTGAAGCTGGCAAACCACTGGCTTTGGTTCAAAATAAGGTGCCCCTATTTTTCATAGGGCTTCTCGCATCTCGTCGGTAATAGCCACTATTGGGACTGTCACCAGGACTATGGTCTCGCTGTCAAGAACCGCCATGGGTGGCCAACTTGTTCGGCCATGGTCACAAATGAGAGAGCGGGAGAAAGGGGGATTGAATCCCCAATTTTGAGATGGAAAAGAAGAGGAGAGAGGAGAAAAGTCTCTCTCTTCTCTAATAATCTATTAATCAAATAAATTAGTAAATTATTAATTAATTTATTTCTCTATTTTAAATAGATTATGGGAAATAAGATGGAGAATAAATTCTTGTTTTGGCAAAAGAAGAGAAGAAGAGAGGATTCTTCTCTCTCTTTTTTGGTTTATAATAAATAATTAGCTATTTAATTAATAAATTTATTTAATTATTTATTTATTTCTCTAAGGATGGATTATGGAAAGATTGAAAAGAAAAAATTTGGGATGGGGGGTGTGGACCCATGAACCGGGATAGGAAGACCTAGGTATTTGATTTAATTTATTTAATCTATTCTGAAATATTAATTTGAATATCTAGAAAGGTAATTTCTTGGATGAGAGAACATGGAACACCAGATCTAGAGAATGGACTAAGAAGATTATAGAATTTTGGATATGATCAATTGTAAGTTTTCTCTTATCTTTGAATTTATTTTTTTATGCATATTTATATATTTAAAAATTAAATTATATATATAAAATATTTTAAAATTATTGAAATTTAAAATTATGTATTTATTTATGAAAAATGATTTAGAAAAATAGATTAAGTATAATGTCACATTTGCATGATATAATTTTGAAAAAGATAATTTTCTTGCATTAAAATTGCATGATCCGTGAAAAGAAAATATATTTATTCATCAATGTATAAAATTTCAAATAAAAATAATTTTTATTACTCTTTTAGATTATATAAAAATTGAGCTGATATTATTTATAAAAATAAATATTAATATTTATGAAAAATTGGTTATGGTAAAATTATAAGAAAAAACTCTTTAGTTGGACTATGATCTAGGTATAACCAACGGGACTGATTATTGGCTACATGTCAGAAATACATTTCTCTTGGACCTAGCTAGTCAAGGCTGATTGCTGACACATATTGATGCGTTTGCATGTTTGTTTTCAAGACTAATCTCTTTGCCTTGTTACAGGATAAATCGTGTGTCGGTGTGAATTAGAGCTAATTTTCTTCCAAGCCTAGCCAGTGGAGTTGATCATTGATACATGTCGATGGATCGGATGTTCTATATTTAGGGACTAATCTCTTTTGAACCTTATCACTGGACTGATTGTGGCCATAGTCAATGAAGATTGAGAGAGAATTTTGGCCTTCTACTGATGTGCATGGTATATTTTGAAAGAAAATTATCTTGTTGCATATTATTGATCAATTGTTATACTTTGAAAGATATTTATGCTTGATCCCTCGGAGATATTGGTAACTTACTGAGTCCGTAAAGCTCATCTTTTTTTATTTTTTATTTTTAAATCTAGAAGATTTTATGAAGCTTGTGATTGAACAGTGAAGAGCATAGGATCTTAAAGAATATTAATTTAATTATATTTTTTAATAAATATTAATTTTAATTATGATGAAATATTGATGAGCTATATTTTAATAAATAAAAATAGAGGTTTACTTTTGCTATCACCGTCGAGTTAGATTTGATGCGATTGTATATTGATAAAAAATAGGTTTTGCATATTTTTTAGAGTCTTGTCCTAAAAAATGTGCGGCCATCACGTATTTGATCTTGGTGTTGGATTTAGGATGTGACACACCATGCATGTTTTAAATAAAATTAAAAGGTCCCAAAACATGAAATATATAATTTTAATTTTTTTTAAAAAAATATTATTTTAAATAGTATTGTATTTATAATATATATGAGTCATTGGAAAGAATGTTGTTTGGAATTTGGACACAGCACGAGAGAGAAAAACTTTTTAAGTTAGGTTGACATATAGCATTTACTATAAAAATATTTAGTCCATTTTGTTATATTGATTACTTTAATATATTGTTAGTTAATAATTTAATATATTTATTTTTTAATTATAATACATTTATTAAAATTAAATAAAAATTATAATAGTTTCTTGAATAAGTGGTTCAAAAACTAAGAAAAAGTATCAATACAATAAAATGGTCAAAGTGAAATGGGCCAACTAAATAGAGTTGGATTAATATCAATCTGATTGGATTAATATCAATTTACTATAAAAATATTGATTAATATCAAATGCACAGGGGAAATCAACATGCTCACAGCATCTTTTCTATTTCATGCTAAATGTGTTATAAAAATCCAATCAGACGACATCACGTGACAGCGATCGCTCGCGACTAATCTGCGCATGATTCCAAAAAAGCGACGTCTCGGCCATCGGTCAATTTACAAGCGTCTTCTTGGTGGTCGTGTACCAAAGTCGTGCCATGTCAAGATGGTAGCTACCCAATCAATCGGAGACGACGATTTACAAGAGTCCGACCCAATATAATTCAAGCCATCTGCCGTCCATGTGTCATTCATATGCTATGCTTCATCCACATAATTATTCCACACCTAGCTATCATTTCACAAGGTGTTGATGGTTACGATCAGCTCCTCTACGAGGACAAATTCTAGGCATGGACTATTAGAGTAGCCTTCTTGGTGGGATCGGCCCGCATTATCTTTGAAAGTTTAGTTCTTGCTGGATTAATGCAGGTGCTTTTCCTGGAATAAGAATTTAAATGAGTGATTCTTATTATTCCAGCTGTTTGATCGGAGGTTTTAATTATAAAAAAAAAAAATAGAGTATTCAAAGTTTATTCCGGTTTCAATTTCAATCATGAACCAAATATGCTAAGGGATTTGATTATTTTGGTTTCGATTCAAATTCATTTCTATTTCGATCGAAAATCAAACGTGCCTTCGAAGTCTATTATAAGCTGATAGAATTGTTTATGATTGAAGTCGAAATAGATTCAAATGGAAATCGAAATGGTCATATCCTCTAACATATTTAGTTCGTAATCATAATTAAAATTGTACCACAAAAACATTTGGATAATAAGGAAGAGTAGATATTGGATTTTGGGGGATCCAGGCATTTCATTTTACCGTGGAATCAGAATAAGAACGAGACGGTTAGAGCAAAACCACTCGTTCGTATTTCCATTTCACCTCCTTCCAACCAAACAAGTTCGGATCTGTGATGTGATGTGAGTCAGAGTTCAGATGCTTCTTTTGTGCCATAGCTACAAATGTTCTTCGAATTTTTTTTGCAATGATCCTAGGAACGAATTAGCTGCATGTTTCGGTGGCCCGTGGGCAGCCTTTAGATTATTACAAAACCAATATCCTCACCGGTCGGCACAAAATTATAATAAAAAAAGCATCAAAACAACGTAATTTCCTGTGATCATGCATCCGAACACAATCACGCACGAAGGTTCCATGGCAAATTGTAGTAATCAAGGAGAGAAGCAACCCCCTGGAAACCAAGCAAGTGATTCAAGTATGCATCCACTCCTTTCAACTCATGTGATCTACCGCGTTGTCATGCTTGGAAACACCTGGATGGCTTTCATGTTCATTCTTTTTTAATGCTTCGGTAGCCTTTGCCAATTGCGTCACTCAATAATATAATCATTCAACTCAGGAAAGCAGGACGAATCTCATGTCTTTATAATTGAATTGCTGATGACTCGAACAACCAAGGATGAGGACGAGGCCAATGCCTTGGAGGAGCAGGCACGCTTGGACAAAGCAAGCAAGTAGGAGGACCCATGATTGGGCTGCATGTATTTATGAGGCGGGGATCCCATGCCTTTGTATGATGAGTCCATTGACGTCAACATCCAATGAGAATTAAAGCCACCCAACCGTCTCTTTCCAGGTAAAAGCATTCCATTCATCAGGTGAGTTGTCGACTCGCCAATGGGTGCACGTGAGGACCATTCCATGCTAGGGTATTATAGCACAACTAGGCTTATAAAAGTGACAAACCAAGCCAAGACGGCTGAGCTCCGACCGTAGGATTAGGGAGAAGGATTTTGAGATCAATCGAACAAGTTTGTAACACCAAAGGCTGATGAGTAATGATTTCTTTTCAAGGATTAAAAAGAAAAGAAAGAAAAGAAAAGAAAAAAAAAACACTTATTTTTCTTTCAATTCCTCTTCTCATCCAAGCCCACGCATACTCTACTTGAAACTGGTGTTGAATGTTGGAATTTCAGGAGCTCCAGCTTGATGGTCTATTGCTTGTAACTTGTTCCTTCCCTTCAACATACTCTAAGCTAAATCCTTTGGCTTGCACGACTGAAGTTTTAGTTGGATTGTTCCAGCTCCCTCCTTTAGTGTATCAAATTATCATGAAACTATCACATATCGCTATAACACCCTTTCACAAGTTGCTGGCTAGGAAATCACATGCATTTTTACATGTGAATATTGCAAGAACTCTGTACCGGGGAAATTGGATTTTGAAATAGAAATAGAAATAAGGATCATTTGGTTGAACAGGGCCCCATTCTTATTTTGATTATAGAGAAAATGTGAATGTATCAATCCCCCAAAATTCAATCTTTATTCTCTCCTAGCATTCAAATTCTATTCCAATTATAATTCCAATCCAGATTATGAACCCAATACATTGTAAGATGTTGTCGTTTCGATTTTCATTCCGATTTCGATTCCAATTGCAAACCAAACACACCCAAAGTTCTTTTTAGAAAAATGGATTACAGGAAATAAATTAGATACATAAGCAATTAAAGCCTTAACATATGAAGAAACTCCAATTCATTCCAATGTATTTTCTCTTTTTTCTCATTTTCGGAAGATGGATATGCTAAAAAGCTTGTTGGCTAATAAAAAAAAGATGATAAGTCTTATGACTTGAGTTTGGATAGATGTGTAGTTGTGCTACTAGCATGGATTAGTTGGAAAAGAGATGGTGAAAGGATGACGATGAGCAGCATTAGTCCGTGTGCTTTAATATTTAAAGACTTTAGCTTTTATATCGCTCGCTTGGAAGAAGAAAAGATAAAGTATAGGTAGGTCAATAATTAAAGTACTCTCCTACCACTAGTAGTAACTTAGAGTTTTAAAGAAAAACTAGTAATAAAAAATTTAAAAAATAAAGAAAGAAAATAAATATAGCGATGAAAGGATTATCTTTCATATTACAATCTATTATTTATAGGATACAATAAATAATAAAATAATTATATTGTGTTCTACCGATGATAGTTGATATCTTGCCTTCGTATTTAGACAAGCAACACCAAATACTCTCTTTTACTCATGTTAACCATAATGACTAGATCTTAGATCGTTTGTTAGATTGATTATTACACTCGATCAATTTTTACAATATTACAATGTCGTCGTTTGATCCGCTCATAAAAGTTGACCATTTCTCGACCTTTAGGTTGTTTCTTTATGCTAAATTACCTTCAAATTAGCTCAATTTCCATGCGGTGCTGCTTCCGTATATCAAGTAACATCTTTCCCATCAACTTGTAGACGAGACTGCATCGAAAGTTGCCTTATTTGGATCGAAACTTGGAACCCTTTCTTGAATTACATCTCGAAGTCATATTGATCCTCAAATGTTAGAATGTGATGCAAATCAAGAGAAAAAGAGTATTTTTTTCAAGTCAGATGAGCTTAACAATAATGATAAGTTTAGACAAGTATCAGTAAAAGTGGCGCCGCACCTAAGTAATGATCACAACACAATTTTTAGTTGGTTTGATTACGACACCACAGGGTATAAAATCTTTGTATATCTGGATCATATGCTTCATTAAAGCTGTATCTTTGAGGTTATGGAAATCACAAATTAAGATTTTTAGTTACAAAAAAGGGGCTTGGGAATCTCATATTCTCCAAATATTTTAGTTGTATTAGGACTTTCATGGTCAACTTGAATCTTTATTTGTGGAGTGACATCATCAAACTTTATATGGTATTTTCATTGCGACTAGGGTAGTAGCGTTGGACTTTTGCCTTTGTTTTATCTGCAACAAATACATGACAGGTCATTTTTCGCACTATAACAATTGACTCCTAGCATGCATCTGGTGCATATAAATATAAACCACTATAAATTGCACCAGACATACTCATGATATGGTTATAATCTATCCTTAAGCTATATGCTCATGGAAAAGATAATGATCAACTAGGTAGCATAAAGTCTAGAGCTTGAAAATAAGAGAAGACCTGCAAGGCCGCATTATTTTTTATTTCTTTTTTCTAGAAAAAACGACCAAGGATGCAATTAGCTCAGGATTTTCCTTTTTTTTTTTTAAAAAAAAAAAAAACTTTAGTTGGAAGGATCATTTTTTTTATTTTTGGTAAAATAGAATTAAGTTCGTAGATAGAAATCAAAAAGGAAAGGAAGCCAACAGCATACGCATCAACCATAACCGGCCGATTCAAATCAGAAGGAAAGCCTATCATTCGGATCACCTGTAGCTGTACGTTTATTTCCTTTTTTTGCCAAGCAATCAACCCCTGGTTTGCTTCCCTGCTGATGTGATGACAAGAGATGCTTTGTATGTTAGCCGTCGCTGCTTTAATATTATAAATGGCTACTTCATCGTTAATTCATGCCATAGCTATAATAGAATCCTCTTGCATGACGATTCCATCAATCCGAACACGATGAAGAGTAGCTTTGAAACCAAACCAAGTTACAAGGACCATCTATCTATTTAGAGCCCGTTTATGTGATCCAAAAGGATTTAAGGATGCCTCGCATCAACCCAACATCTTGCAGAATTTTATGAGAAAGAAAATGACCATCAAGATCTTTTTTACTTCTTGCATGCCAACATGCCCACAAATTCGGATTTAGGCTGACATAGAAAAAGATAATAGATCCATTTCATAAAAGAATTTTTTATAAAAATATATCAAAATAGATTTTATTTATTTTTAATTTTAAACACTAGAAAAGAAACAAATTCCTCGGAGAAGGATGAGCAAATGAAGTCGTTAGGAGAATAAACGAATGGATTGACGGGAGAGGTTTCCAAGTTGAAGAAGAAACTCAAATCTCCCCTGCAAGAAGCTTGTCTAGTCGTGTTCTCGATTGCTTTTTTTTTTCACCCTTCCCCACAAAACGACTAATTTACCGACTCTTTGGCTTAAAAAACATTGCCATCACAGACTGTATTAAATAATCGCATGAAACTCCAATCACCCAAAGATTAAGTAGTGATCTCTCATGATGGATGATGTCATCTTTGGCTCTCATGTAGACCAATTCTTTCAGGTCCATTTCATCCCAAATCCAAGAGTATTAACATTGATTAACCAATTCGCATCTCCATACAAAGAAAGGATATATCTATTCAGCACTCAACCCACAAACAACAACCAATATCCTGTAAACCCTTTAAATAAACCAAATCCTCCCCTGCGCAGGGGACATTGGTCATCCAAACGCCTAAACTCGCCCAAACGCCACAAACTAATCCAAGCTCCGGAAAAGAATAATATAAAATTATTCCCGGAACCTATTTGACATTAACACCAGATCCCATTCTAATGTTCCTCAGATACAATTTAAGAAAAACTCTCCGACGCAAAAAGACAAAACCATATTTCCTCGCAGTCCTCTGTCTTGCACTCCGCGGGTAACCGCGTTAGAAAAACTATTAATTATTTTACGTTCACGTCCCCTGTCCTCACCTACAAATAAAAAATATTTAACGAAAAACCGAAATTATTTTTTTTCCCTTCTTACTCACGTCCTCCCCACTTCGTTCTTCCCATTCTCCTCAGTCTCTTCCACCCCTCCCAGATCTCTTAACCTACGCGCCCCCCCGTGTCCGGCGCACGATAGCTTGGCCACCGCAAAACCCTAGTCTCCTCCGCCCGCCTCCGCCACGATCAGAGCCATCGACCGCCGATGGCCTCCCCTGCTGGAAACCCCAACCCCTCCAGCCCCTTCGAGCTCCACAAGCTCTTCAAGCCCCCCAACCCCAGTCCTAACTCTAACCCTAGCACCCCTTCCCCCATCCCCCCGCCCTCCTCCTACGGCGCCGTCCCGCCATCGGCGTACCCCTCGCCGTCCCCCGGCGCCTTCTCCTACCCCCCCACCACCCCGCCGTTCCATCACCATCCTTTCCTCCACTACCCCCAGGAGCCCCTCCACCGCCCCATTGTCTCCTACCCGCCGCCCCTCCCCACCTCCCCAGCCCTAACTCAAGCCCCTAGTCCTAGCCCCGGCGCCAACCCCGGCGCCCGTCTGATGGCGCTTCTGGGCAACACCTCCCCCTCCCACCTGGAATCCGCTGTCTCGATGCCTCCCTCATCCTCCATGCCGTCAGAATTCTCCGCCCCGGTGAACCCGCCGATCCTCCATGCCATTCCTTCCGCGCCGCCGGCGGTCCTGGCGGTGGTCGGCCAGCCGGCGCCGGCAAGGCTGCCGAGCAGCAAGATGCCGAGAGGAAGGCACCTGGGGGGTGGGGACCGGGTGGTGTACGATGTCGACTCGCGGCTGCCGGGGGAGTCCCAGCCGCCCCAGCTTGAGGTCACTCCGATCACCAAGTACACGTCGGATCCAGGGCTTGTTTTGGGTCGCCAGATCGCGGTCAACCGAACGTACATCTGCTATGGGCTCAAGCTTGGCGCGATCCGCGTGCTCAACATCAACACAGCGCTAAGATCGCTGCTCCGGGGGCACACTCAGGTTTGATCTCAGTGAAATTTCCGATCTTCTGCTATCTTTCTTGTCGGTGGATGATTCATGGGTTGATTTGATCTCCAAGTGTCTACGGTCTCCTGTTATTGCCGGATTTAGATGGCAGTGTAATCGATATGATTTTGGTATTTGAAAGTGGCCAAACTAAGATTTTGGCGGGGAGGGTGAAATATGGTACCGACACAGCTCTTACTGGCTTTCGAGGTTTGTTGTTTTGGTGCTTTTCAGATATTGTGAGAAGTCTGTTCAATCTTTAATTTTGTTTGGTCATGGTGCTAGTTGATCTGTGAGTGCTTATATGTTGTTGTGCTTGATACCATCCTGGTTTTTGTGAGAAAGAAATGACCATATCTATAACTGCTGAAGAGAACAAAATTTGGAGCTGATTACAATGTTTTACTTGAAGTCTGTTCGGGTCATCTGTCTTGTAAACAAAGTGAGTTAAAGTTGGAAGTTGTCAAAATTGTGTAATTAATTCAAAATAATAGTTGAAGAACTGAAAGACCATGCCTTGACTGTAATGATTGAAATTCGGAGATGAAAGAAGTCCAATAGATCTATATGGATTTGCTGGAGCTGTTCATGTATTTTGCAAACAACTGTTCATTTGTCCTGTTTAGTGTAATCCAGGGTGTTCTATTGCATTATATGGTAGTGGGGATCATATGAGTTGGGTAGTTGAGAGAATGATCAGATGATATTGTGATTTTTCTGTGAATGACATGAAGCTGGGAGAACTTTGGTTGAGCTATGAAATTCCCACCTCTTGAGAATGCTATGCGAAGAGCTTGGGCATTTGCAGACATAGGAATGCTTGGCGAATGAGAAATCAATAAAATTGAGCCTGAATTTTTGGGATAGGGCCTAATAGTTATGCTTACATTGATCGATATCTCTATGGTTTAGTTATTCATAGTTATTATTGATCATTATCCTGCTGATATGGGTTGGCTGATATCCTGCTGATATGTGTCAGCTGACATACTTTGATCTATTTGGGCAGCTTCTAAAGCCCTCTGTATGGTGCCTAGGTGATCCAACATTTTATCAAGGAAAAAACAGACAGAAGCGCACGCACGCACGCATGAACGCGCGCGCGCGCACAGAGAGAGAGAGAGTATTTTTGGAGATGACAAAACCATTGCAGGGCTTTGAGTTTTATTTTTATTTTTATTTTTTTTATTTTTAAGTGGAGAATGATAAACATACCATGCAATAGTTACAATCATGTGCGTGTGTATGTGTTTTTTTCCCTCCTTTTTATTTAATGAACTTGTATCACCAGACAGCTGGAAGAAGAGCTGCACTGTTTCTTAGGTGTGGGGGATCAGATTTCTCGTCTGATAATGCATATCTTTGGCACCCAACTTTCAAGTGTTGGGCAGCTTAAATTCCATATGGTGATATGACTAAAATCATGCAGATATATGCATCCTAGTATTTTTCCAACAATGATCCAATAGCAGTTTCCATAATTATACTTAATCTTTATTTTTTCCTATTTATTTTGCATTAAAAGAACAATTCAATCACCATGTTTAACACCGCCTTTGTACATAAACCTTCTTTTTTTCTTGCACATCAGTTGCTATGAAATCTTATATGTTATTGTAATACTGTTTACATAGATGGATATTCCAAGTCTGCTGACACATGTTAGCTTATTTTTAAGTGATTGCTTATTTTGCAACTTCCCCCTTTTTCCTCTTAATGAAGAAGTTAATGCTGCTTATACTATCTCATTTACCTATGACAATTGAAATCATGGATAAGATGTTCTTAGGTATTATTTATGACATTTTATATGCTTTCTTCGTTCCTACACTAGTTAGAGGGACAATCTGCAAAACTGCTTAGGTGAAGGTCTTTACGATTGGTACTTTGAACTGACTGGATTTGCATTTTCACCAGAGGGTCACAGACATGGCTTTCTTTGCTGAAGATGTCCACTTTCTAGCCAGGTATTTTCCACATGTCTTCTTTCAGTTTCTTCTGTTATCTTTCATCCTAAGTTTATTGGCAGTTCGCTTATTCTATGTTTTGCAGTGCGAGTGTAGACGGGAGGGTTTTTGTATGGAAGATTGATGAAGGACCTGAGGAGGAAAATAAGCCACAAATAACAGGAAAAATCATAATTGCCATTCAGATTGTAGGAGATGGAGAATCATATCATCCGCGAATTTGTTGGCACTCTCACAAACAAGTAAAGCCATCATTTATAATAGTGCTATCTCATGGATACTTTCTTAAACAGCTTTATTTGGATAAATGTTGCTATTTCTCCATGGTTTATCTTGCTTGGAAAGTTGCATCTGCTACCTATTGTTCGGTGTAGATGGAAGTTCTGCAGTGTTATATGCGAAACTCATACTTCTGGTCTTCAATGACTATTCTATAGGAAATTTTATTTGTTGGAATTGGAAATCGTGTGCTAAAAATTGACATAACAAAAGTGGGAAGAGGAAAAGAGTTTTCTGCAGAGGAACCTCTCCGATGCCCAATTGAGAAGCTGATTGATGGAGTGCATTTTGTGGGCAAACATGATGGTGAAGTGACAGATTTGTCAATATCTCAGTGGATGACAACTCGTTTAGCTTCAGCATCAAAAGATGGCATGGTTTGTACTTATGCCTGAAAATCTTTTTTATAATTGTAAGGTTGATTTCTAACATAGGAGGAATAGAAAGAATTATTATTGTGCCATATATGAGAACTTGCTGCCGTTACTTTCCTCTGGTGTTTTTTAAAGCTTGGCAGTGCATGGTTACCTGAAAAAAAAAAGTGTGTTCATGTTTATCTTACATTCACTAGAGCTCTCCATAGCTATATTATTATGGCTACATATTTGGTTGCATGTTATATTCTGTCAAGCTAAGATTTTCAGCCTTTTCTTGCTGGTGCTTAAACAACATTTTGAAACCTCATGGTGTTTTGGTACGATCATGCTGAGTCTCTGTTAGTAGGATCTATTATGCTAATATTGAGCAATGCAAATTCTGTTGGTTTATTCAGTTGTATGATTTTGCAAACTTTATATGAAATGCTTTTCATATTGATGTTAAACGTTAGATGCTTTGGACACCACATTTAAGCAATTCAATAATCATTTGATGTAAGCTCAGATTCTTTTGGTTTATGTGGATGTATGATTGCACAAACTGTTATCTGAGATTTTTGCACATTGATGTTAAAATTTAGATGGTTTGGATGTTACACCTCAGTGAATTACTCCTTATATGCTCCTTACATTGTTTATATGACCAGAAGTGTCATGTCTAATGCATTGTAGAATTATCTGCTTTAGAACTGTTGTATCCCCACAATTGTCAGTCTGTCATGTTACTCTACTGTTAATTGGATGGAAAGGTATGAATATAATGGAGGACTGCTGCTCATGTTATATGACTGTTTCCTTTGCTTATCATGTGCAGACATATTATTGTTGTTGCCCTACTTAATGTAAGGATTGAAGTATCACATGCTGGTGGTGTGCCAATCTAGAACTGGCATGGCATGCATGGTGTCTGTGCTGTGCCATGTGGCATCATACTAGTGCTTGACATACCTTGGTATTTTAGCATGCCAAGTATTGGTGGGCAACCAGCACAGTTCTGCTGTCATATGCTGGCAAGTCATTGCCGGAGTGTATATCTCATCATGCAGTGCTGACCTGGCTCTTAAATCCATGTTGTGGAGCACAGTTTTTTTTCTCTCTGGCTTTTAATGTCAAGATGAGTGAGATGCATATTGAGTGCTAATGGTCGAAGTTTCATTTATGCAAATGTTTGCATGTGCTTATGATGATACAATTGTGGTTTTCTTTGTTTAACAGCAGCGGTAGCAAGACAGGCAAATATTGAGCCATTGTTCCTTTACTAGGGATCAATTCCTTTAGTCCATATCTTTTTAAACTTGTAAAGGTTAACCTAGTTTTTGATGTTCAACTAGATTTGCCATTGTTTATGTTGTTTACGGATGATATTATTTTAGCTGGTAATACAAGGTTATAGTTTGATGCTAATTGTATTTGTGGAGGGAAATTGTGGAGAATAAGAGTTCTAAATCAATAGAGCTCAAACAACGATTTTGAATTCACCATTAATGTGAGGCCTTGGTCGAAACTCAAAATTGATGGCTACGAGATACTACTGTTTGATCTCATTTGTTACAAGGAATCTACTGTATAGAAGAATGTGGAGATGGATGAAGATATATCTTATAGATGAAAGGCCAGTCAAATAGAGAGGTTGGATGTGTAGCTTGTAATTGTACCTTCTAAGACTTGGATCAGAATGACAACTAGGCTTGCAATGTTTTATGTTTGACATTTTGGGCATGAGATGGATATATTAGAAAAATGAATGATGGGTGTGTCAAATATCTTGCAAAGTCAGGAAGAATAGAGTGAGTACAAAGGAAGTATTTTCCACCACTCGAAGATAATTGATGGAGAAATGATTGAGATGGTTTGGTGTTCAATACAATGATTTGAGGAATTGTTGTGGTGGGAGGAACTCATATATGTTGAAGGTCTAGATGGGGAGGAGAACAACTTCGGAACATGAATAAACTTCTCAGAGAGGATGTTGGTTCGTTTGCAATGATGATGCATTAATGTGAATGATTGGCAAAGAAGGTTCGTATATCTTAACAGAAAAAATATTGGGATAGAGAATGATGGTTATGACACATCTTATTTTCTACTGTCCAACTTGTCGCACAAACCCTTTATTAGCCTGCAAATTCCCTACTATATCAAGATTGTTGCAAGAATTCTACAGACCCGGTCAGTTAAGTCAGTATATCCTCTACATAAACACACATATTTATGTATGTATGTATATAGATGTACATGTATATGTATCTATGTATGTGTGATTGCATAGCATGCCCTAGCATCTCAAACTTAATAGTGTTGCAGATTACCTAAGTTATCATTGTTGCTACATGACATTGTTGCTAAACCATTATGTAGCCATCCTTTGTACGAATTAGCATTTGCTGTTGATTCCCATGAAAGGTAAGGTTTTAAATCCTGTGGGATGGAGGTGTTCTAGTTTCTCCGTGGAATGGGATGCCTCATTGTCTCATCTCGTCCTAATGATGGTCCCAGTAGATATCCTTCATCTCTCTCCTTTTTTCCTTCCTTTCTTTCTTTCTTTCTTTTTTTTTGTTCGTTCTTTCTTTCTCTCTTTTTCTTCTACTTTCTTTTCGATCCTTTCCCTTATCTTTCTTTTCTTATCTCTTCCTTCCTTTTTCTTCCTTGTCTTCTTCTTTCTCTTTCCTTTTGTCTTTCTTTTATTCCCTTTTTTTCCTCCTCTCCTTTCTTTCTTTCATTTTTCTTCTTCTTTTTCTTTCCTTTTTCCTTTTTTCTTTTCTATATCTTTCCTTCCTTTCTCTCCTCTTTTTTCCTCCCGGCATGGATAGGTTTTGAAGTCCCAACCCCATCCCGGTCCCATTTTCTCATAGGAATGAGATGGGATGGCTACAATGCCCCTATCCCATCGGGACATAAAATCTTGGAGTCATGTTTTGAAATTTTGGCTAGAGCTAAGTTACCAAATTCCACTTTTGGCATCAGTCAACTGACCAATTACATGTTCATGTTTCACAATGAGAACCATCCTTCAAGTAATATTCTGGATTCATCCTAAAGAATTTAATTAGTTTTTTTGTTAGGATCCCCTTTACTTCTATTAAGTCAGAATAGGAAAGAGAATAAATGAAACATGTTCTAGTAAAGCTTGAAAAAAAATAGTCTAGTCTGACATCAGGCGCCAAGTGAAGGAGAGGAAACAAAAGAGAAATAAAGGAAAGAACAGAAGGATTTAAGAAAAAAGGAAAATGGGTTAGGTAGCATGGGAAATTCCGACATGACTATGAGGTTCCAGCATGTAAATGGTTTCACTCGGTCTATATTAACCACATCTTTTGTTATATCAGTTATCAAATATACCATTTTTTCTCATGCATGCTATTAAACAATGCGCCCCATGTCTGATTTGCAATTTGTAATATTTAATCAACTTTCTTTTCTGGATTTCCCATTTTTTCCTTTTAAAATGCTGAGATTTTTCTTTAAGTTATACACTAGAGCAGTGGTGCAAGTGTTTTGAATGTTCTTTGTTATCAGTTAGGTCATTAGAAATTTTAAGAGTAGCTCCCTGCAAGTGTAGCTTTTAAGTGGAAGTAGATTTTATTTAATTTTAGTTGATGACTGATAACTTTATGTGGCCTTTATTAAGAAATTATACTTCTAAACTTTTTTGATGCACTGTAATCATTATATGAACAGATAAATAATGTAGGTCCTTCAACCCTTGGAAGGCCACTGGATTTTGACACAGGATCAGCAGTATACATAATAGCAAAGCACAAGTAGGGGGAAAGAAGGCTTTAGGATCCCTTGGGATTTATCAGATAAGGATTCTTGTAGGAACTGCTGGAAAATTTGTTGGGATATAGACAAAGAAATGTTGGACTGAGAAGCAACTGAGCCAGGACTAAAATACAGAACTGGTTCCTGATTTTCATTCTTGTTCATTGGGGAAGTTATGCTATGTCTGCAAAGCAACCTTTTGGTCATGTATTGATTATAATTGATGACTTTTTTGTTAGTTCAATCCTAGTTGGAGGATTTTATCATATTGGTATCTGTTGTTCTTGATAGTTTTTATACTGAAACTCGATTTGATTTTGTTGGATGCTTGCTATTATATATAGAAAAAGCCAAAGCTTGACTTTTAGTTGGTGGTGCCTGATTTACACTGCCAAGAGTAATGGTAGCTATTGTAGATTTTTTTTACTCACACAGGTATTGTGTTCCAGGGATGATGAACCCATTCTTTTCTGTGAGGAGTTTCTATGCAGTACTGTTTTGTATCATGTTACATTTTGCCTTATCACAATAGTTGAGTGTTCTTGATTGATCTCTTTCTTTATCGACCTTTTGAGCATTGATTGCTTCAATGTTTTAGTGGGAAAATATATAGGACATAGCTTTTGAGTTTTTGAGGTATTTATGTTTGTCAAGTCCTGCTTAAAGATTTTTTTTTTGTTTCCATATATTGATTTCCTTTTTGATCTCCCCCCATACTTCAGGTTAAGATCTGGGAAGATCGTAAAGCAGTTCCACTTACAACTTTAAGGCCCCATGATGGTCAAGCAGTCAATTCAGTCATATTCTTGACATCGCCTCAAAAACCTGATCACATTAATCTCATCACAGCGGTATGTGGCCTCTGACTTCATTAACATGCCTCCAGAATAAACAAGATATTGCTTGATATTCACGTTTTAGGATTTTCTGTTACAATTTCAGATTTATTAGATTAAAGATTTGTAGCAATTTGCTGTAGAATGAACATGTTTTCTGCAATTTCTTTTGATGCAATTGCGTAGTTCATTGTATTTGCAGTTTTGTATTACAGTGGACACATCTCTAATTGGTTGTCATTTGTCTCAGGGACCGCTGAATAGAGAAGTGAAAATGTGGGCATCTGCTGGTGATGAAGGTTGGCTGTTGCCAGGTGACTCTGAAGTATGGCAATGCACCCAAATTTTGGACTTGAGAAGTTCTTCAGAACCTCGGCTTGAGGAGGCATTTTTTAATCAAGTTATGGTTTTGCCTCGAGCAAGCCTTATAGTACTTGCAAATGCTAAAAAAAATGCTATCTATGCAGTTCATGTAGACTATAGTCCATATCCAGCAGCTACACACATGGACTATATAGCAGACTTTACTGTTGCAATGCCTATTTTGAGTCTTACTGGGACGAATGACTGCCTTCCTGATGGGGAACAGGTGGTTCAAGTATACTGTGTCCAGACACAGGCTATTCAGCAGTATGCATTGGATTTATCACAATGTTTGCCTCTGCCAAGTGATAATGTTGCATTGGTGAAGGATCCTTGTGTCTCACGTGTTTTTGACACACCTAGTTTGGAGGGTGTAGCAGTTTCAGAACCTTCCCGTGGACCTATGGTTAGTGATCTTCCTGCAGGAGGTCCTTCACCCAAATGCCCAACTGATAACAGCACTGAGAATCCATCTACAACTTCACATCCCGTAACCTCAGTAGCTTCAGAGGTTAACTGTATTCATGAGCTGTCCTCATTGGATGTTGATGTGAAGCCCAGTGCTCCTCCACTTCCAAGTTCAGATGCTGATTCTGCAAATGTTGTATCCTCCCCTGTTCCCTTGAATTTGGACCTTGCAGGAAGACTACCTGCCTTGAGAAGCCCTCCAAAAGGTTTTGAGCATGTACCAACACTTGGTGACCGTGATGTTGACCCATCAAATGTTGATTTTTCAGTTGATAGGAGAGTGGACAGTGTTATCACAAGTACACCCGATGTTCCTTCCATGAATGAGAACTTAGGAAAGGATGAATCTAAAGCTGGCCAAAATGATATTTCTATGGTGCCAAATCCTTGTTTTATGTTTAACCTGGGTGGCAACACAACACACCTAGTAACTCCATCTGAAATCTTGTCAGGTGCTATATCTTCATCTGACAGCAGCAATGTCAATCAAGGTCCAAAAGATGAGGAAGTAAAGGTTCCAGATGTGCTTGTTAATAATAACTTGGCAAATGTAGAGGTGGAAGTTAAAGTTACAGGTGAGATTAGATCAAGCCAGAATGAGGAGTTTTACTCTCAGAAAGAAGCTCAAGTTGTTCCTGCTGAGAGCAAGGAGAAATTCTCCCAAATTTCAGAACCAAACATTGGGATGGCCAATGAATGTTTGGCAGTAACTGAAACTTGCAATGTGGAAGAATCTCACCCTGTTGAAGACATAGGTGTTGCCATGTCATTGGAACAGCATCCAAGTACTGGCGAGGAAGAAATTCAAGACAGCACAAAAGATATGCCCGAAAAGGTGGTAGAATCTGTTGGCGCTGCGGCACCTGCTGCCAAAGGGAAGAAATCAAAGGGAAAGCAGTCTCAAGCTTCTGGATTATCATCCCCTTCCTTGAGTTCTTTTAACTCCACTGATCCTTCATATGAACCCGCAAGCATTACAGGCGCTTCTTCTAGTGGTGCCGTGTTTCCTCAAATTCTGGCAATGCAGGATATGCTGAACCAGGTGATTATGACCAACTATTTGAAGATGTAAAATACTTGATTATTTCTGAAATTTCTCTTAGCACTTGGTTATGAATACTGAACTATTCTATTTCTATCGTGCACTATGAAAAGCTTTGTTTAGTCAACTGCCAAAAAGAAATGCAGTGTGTTTAAGGAAATCATCATTCGTATAGAATATATAGTGGACTGATTAACTTCTTTTCTTTTTTCTCCTTGAAGTGTAGTACTTCTGCTATCAGGTTTGTTAGCATCTGTCGATCACTTATTGGCATGTCTAGATCATTGTTTGCTCCTTGCAATACTTTGTTTTGAAAATCTGGATATGGTTTTGTCAGAAATCATTTGATTAATTGCCAGTCATCATGCTCACTGTTCAAATTTTGTTTCAAGCATTTTTAGAAAATGTTATGTTTTTTAGCCTTTTGAAATTAAATATAGATTTTGTGCTAGCCATTTTTGAGCAGAAACAAAGGTTCTGCATTGTCTATTGAGAATTGCAGTATTTATGTAGTTTATACACTCTGCTAAGGGGGGAAGTATGTATTCATAAGATGTTTTTTTCCCCTAGATTTTCTCCATTTTTAAAACTCTGATATGAATTAGGTGGTACTTGCATAATTGATAATCTATCATTCATTTCTTTTCATTGAAAAAGGGCTATTTGTGCTGTGATAGTAGCAAACATGCATGTGCAAATGCTCATTTAATTAGCAATCAATAGAACAAGAATTTATTTAAATGATTTTATTTCATTTTCTAAAAATAAATATCTATAACATGGGCTAGGAAAGGACGTAGTTTTGATATAAAAGTCATGAATGGTTTTGCAGATTGTATGATCTCAATTAACTTGGAGAACTATCTACTCCAGCTAGAAGAGACAAGTTTGGTTTCGAATTTGAAAGGTCTATCTCATCTTAGATTTAAGGTTTCTTAGAGCTTATGGATTTTGGAATAGCCATGACGTTTGATTTTAAATCCAAGAGTCTGATATGGTTGTTGGGTTAAATTATTTTGGCTTACATGGTCCAGTGTATATATGATTTGGATGAACTCAAGTCAAAGTGGCTTTGGCCAAGATGTTCCCAAATCCAATTCAATTAATTGATTAAATCAGCAATTATTTATATGATCATGGTTGTTCCAAGTGACATGGTCTTGGTGAGATAGTTGGGACATAGACGAGATAAGTAGGCTTGGAGTGATTAAGATGGGGTTTAGTTTTGCCAATTGGTTGAGCTAGATGTAAGACTAGGCACGTGCTAAATTCATTCAATTGTCAAACCTTTGTATGATAACTAGATTAAGCTTCTTCCTTGTGACCAACAGTTGCTTTGCCTTCAAAACAAAATTATTTTATTTTTCCATGTAAATTGTGCCAAGAACTGATGAGACTATCTTAGACGATCTTTTAGTTCCCAAAATTGGGAGTGTATGACATGTTGCGTGATGGTTAGCTCAATTTCTTGTAATACGACAATCAAGACCAATGATTAATAACGCAATCACCATAAGCCTTCCAAAGCCAGGTGGAGATTTCAAGAATAACAATTGGGATTCATCATGTGCACTAAAGGGAAATAATTGTCGAAGATAGAGGAAGTCTTGATGCACCTCTCCATTGCTCATTATCGTGACTTGCATATCTATTCTGATACTACACTAGAAACTTCTAAGCAATCCATCTCTTGTTGTCATATGGTAAAAACTTCTAAGCGATTTTGGTTTGCTGACAATTTCCACTGTTCTTTGAATAAGATGGTTGAACCGGAAAAAACTCACCCAACTCTTCTCTCATATTAAATAAATATTTTTAAGATAACAAAATACTTATTCTTTTTTTTTTTGGGCGGGGAGGCAAGATACATGCACCTTGTGTGACCAAGGGGTGTCATGCACACCAAGGATGTCATGTAGCACATTGGGATGTTGGAACAGATGTACTTGTTGGTGTTTGAGAGGTGCTGGCTTTGTGATTCATGCAAGATCTGAGGATGAGAAGGAAAAGGTCATCACAGAGTTTTACATTGGCAAGACAATATATGCATATATGTGTGTATGTATGTGAGAGAGAGAGAGAGAGAGAGAGAGAGAGAGAGAGAGAGAGAGTTTGATTTTAAAGTATAAGTTGGGTCCTTGAAGCAATTTTCATAAGAACGATGTATGAAAGGAAGGGCTGTCAGATCTTAAGTTCAGCTAGGATTAAGCCTGGCAAAATCTTAAGTTGGATTAGGATTAAGCCTGGCAAAATGTGACCCGACTTGCTAACCTGACCCACATTCGATCTGCCATAAGTAGGTTTGGGTTTAGGCTAAATGGGTTTGGATCGTAAATAGGTTGATCGGTTTAACCTATTTAATATTGGGGTCGGAAATAGGTTTCAGATATTTGACCCGTTTAACCTATTTAATATTTAGATCGGATTGAGTCAAGTAATCTGTTCAATTTATTTAACCCGTTTAAGACCAGTTTAAGCTATTTAAAATCTACTTAATCTATTTCTAACCCATTTCACCTAACCTGTTTAATCTGTTGAATCCGTTTAACCCGTTAAAAATCTATTTAACCTATTTAACCAGTTTAACCTAACTTGATTCATTTAATAAAAAGTTAAGTGGGTCGGATCGGATTACCTATTTAATAAATAGGTAAGGTTCAGGTCTGACTTTTTGACCTATTTTATAAACATGTCAGGTCTAGATTGATGATTTTTTGACCCAACCCGTATCGACTCAACCTATATTCAACCCGACCCGATCCAATTGCCACCCCTAGTAGGATTTGAGATTTCTCAGGAAGTTTGGTGTTTAGACTTTGGATGGCTCTAAATTAGAGTTTGATTTAGTCAAATTATGAATCTCTCGCCGGGAAGAGCCTTTTCAATATGATCAACCAACCGGATTCAATCCATGGCTGAGTGTGTACTGTGATGGAATTGGCACCATTACAGGAATCATGACATGCCTGCAAGCTCACAGCCAAACTCTAGAAATCTTGGACTTGTGGTATCAATTGTTTTTCTTTTATGTTCTTTTTCTACAAGATTAGGATTCTCTGGTTAGATTCAAGGATCATATTTGGACATAGATAATTAGCACTTCTATATATAGTATATATATGTAGGGTTTAATAACTAAACAAATTGAGGGCGGTCCTTAGAGGGATGATAAGGTTGCTCCATTATGACCAGGGTCACAGATTTCAAACACAAAAATAGTCTCTTTGTACATGGGGTTAAGGTTGTGTACACTGACCCTCCCCATCCCTTACAACGGTGGGAGCCTTGTGCATTGGGATGCCCTTTATGTAACTAAACAAATTGAAAAACAAGGAGATACAGAAGATAAAAGAAGTTCAATCCTAGTTGCCTTAGGTATCTACTTGATAATTTTTCAAATTGTGGAATATTCTATTCTGATTCTGTTTGTCATTTTTTCTACCAAAAATGTCCTTTTGCTTATACTAGAATACATAACTGATTTTTTTTTTTAAAAAAATACCGACTATTTAAAAAACAAAATGGAATTCTGGCTCTTGAAGAAGGAAATAAAAAGAACTAGATTACATTCCTTATTGTTTATTGAGGCAAGTTTATGGATCCTCTATTCCTTGCAGATCCAGAGCTAGATTGATTCTAATCCCTTTTCTAAAGGGCGACATTACAAAGGGGAAAAAAAGACACGAGAGAGATCCTATTATCCCATTTACTGGGAATATGATTTAAAATTTTGTATTTATTTCTTTTTGAATGTGCATTGCATGTGTTGAGTTTCTATCAGTATCATAAATTTTAAGAGATGTTTCCTACCCCTTGTAATATTTATCTAGCGATCAAATATAATCATGTATAAGGTTTGGGACCACTTTCAAGAAATTCTTTAGTCTTTTCAGAAAACTATTCTGATCTTCATGTTTTCCCTTTATTGTTACCCAATAAATTTCATTCTTTGTGCTGGCTATTTAGTCACTCTGGGGGTGATTGTGTTTGGAATGAAGTATCCTTCCATACGATAAGCATTAGTCATATAAACTTCTCAGTAGGTCTATATTCATAATCATGTCATTTTTATCATTTCTCACCACTATTTCTTACCTGAATTGTCAGAGAAGATTCCATCAAAGATTCAGCTTTGTCGGTTGCACTGATGGTTGTAGCAAACAAAGTTGTAATGTTCTTGTTGTCTAGGAGATTTCTGATTTCAAAAATTTGCTCAAAATCTGATTCGTGCTTAGGAACTTTGTTTCCTCAGTTAAGAAATTTTCTATCCATTCCTTAATAGTGAGTTTGCTTCATTTTGTTTTAAAAATTAGCTTTTACTCTCCTAGCAATCATGTCAAAATCTTGCTTTCCAAGAATTCTAGGGGTAGAAATTTTTCATTACATAGCTCACTTCCAGGGTTGTGGGTGTAGATTTGATGCATACTGACTGTAAGTAGGAAACATGTCACATTATCCTTGCCACAGTGATTTTTGAGGCAGCAGTTTGTTGGTTTTCATACCTTCCAACATCATATGTATCGTATATATGAGGGCTTTCTGTGGATCACATTTTTGAATCGAATTGCTTGTTGAGATACTCATAACCATTACTATTAACAGAACCTCTTTCCTTGATGTGTTTTAATCAATACAAAAGTCAGCATGGCTTCTTGTCAATGACAATCACCTTAGGGTTTGAACATCTTGTTATTACAAAATTTTGAGAGGTATGAGGCTTAGATATGTACATCTTTTGGGGTGGGGGTGAGGGGATGGTGCAAAGCTGTTCAATCTAGTGACAGTGATTGGAGAATATTTTTCCCAATTGGCCAATTCTGTGGACAGCGTCCGAAAATAATTTCTGAAATCTGGTAACATCTTGCCACAACATCATCGTCATATAATTCTATCCTCCATGTACTTTGAAATGTTACCACAAGAACATAGACATCAAGAGCTCCATTTCCAATGCTGGATCTATTTTTGTTCCTCAAATATCTCCTTCACCTCAGAATATCTCCCTCCTAATTATTCATGTCTATTAGGGATTGAGTGACTTGAAGAATTGGTCATAGGAAAATAGTAGGAAAAAGTACATGAAAGGGGGTAAGCTAGTCTTTTTCGTAATCTTGTGTGCAGATCAATAGTTGATTTGAGCCTGTATGACTTACATTATTTATTTATATCCCTTCACATCTATTTATTATATGAAATCAACATAACTGTACTTCCTATGGTTGGCAATGGCCATGCTAGAAGATTCATAATAAGGGATGATTGTAGTATGAGCCTTTTAAATCGCATTTGTACCATGTTAAAAAATGTATAGCATACATTACAACCTTTTGGAAGTGGATCTTGGCTGCTAGATCAGAAAAGGCCGACGGTGTTGTTAATCAAATTTTTAGATAATTTTAAGAGGAAATCTTTGAGTATATTCTTGCATGTTTTATTTTAAGTCATGGTTGAGATTGCAAGAAATGGAGTGGATTCTGCTAGCATTGTTTGAAAGCTGGCTTTGGTGGCTTTGGCTCTTCAAAGACACAATGGCCGTTTAGTTATGTTGGAGCAGTATTAGATGGTGCTTTGTTGTTGCTATGAATAAATAACTAGCACACTTTTTCTAGTTGATTCGTTCTATCATCTGACTTTAGAAATGGCCAATCTTGCAGCTTATGACCATGCAAAAGGAAATGCAGAAGCAGATGACTGTGATAGTGGCTGTTCCTGTCACCAAAGAAGGCAAAAGAGTGGAGACAGCCTTGGGGCGGAGCATGGAGAAAGCTATCAAGGCTAATACTGATGCTTTTTGGGCACGTTTCCAGGAGGAAAATGCAAAAAGTGAGAAGCTAGAGAGAGAACGAATGCAGCAGATAACAAGTTTGATCACAAACTGTATGAACAAGGATTGGCCTGCCATGTTGGAAAGGGCATTAAAGAAGGAAATCCCTGCAGTCGGGCAAGTCATAGCTCGTGCAATTACACCAGTTATTGAGAAGACAATTTCTTCAGCAATAACTGACTCATTTCAGGTTTGATTCAATTACTAGCTCACTGTTTTGACTGGAATTTGATCTGCCCATTGGTGTCTCACCGATCCCCTTGTTTTCAGAGAGGAGTTGCAGACAAAGCAGTAAATCAGCTGGAGAAGTCTGTCAATTCAAAACTTGAAGCTACAGTGGCTAGGCAGATCCAAGCACAATTCCAAACTTCTGGGAAGCAAGCTCTTCAGGTATGCAAGCCTGGTGAGAGAAATCTTTTATAGCTATCTATTTTGTAGCCTCCCATGGTAACCTGTTTCAAGACCCAACACCAATTTTATCTTTATTTTATAAAAAATTTATCTGCTAGTTTATTTGATGAAGGGATATATCAGTATTATAACTAGATGAATGAAGTGGGGAGGTGCTTCAGGGGTGTTTTGGAAGATGCCATGTGACCTAAGTGAAAAATTTATATCACAGCGTTGAGGCTAGAAATAGTAGACAATAAAGAATGTCCAAGGAAAACCAAGATGAGACAGTAATTAGATGGTTAGATGAGCGAGTGTGGTAAAACTGGAAAAGATGCAGTGAAAGATTGGTAAATTAGGAGTTACAATGGTTGAGGGCAAAGCAGCAGAACAGCTCTGAAGATTGTATGGACATAGAGAATGAAAATCCAAGAAGTTACTGTTGAAAAGGGATACTTAAATTATTGATGAAAATTGTCAACATAATTGAGGAACAGTACAGAATGACCAATACATGCCGTGTGACCAAGTAAAATATTTATAGAACAAAATTGAGACTAGAAATACTAGACAATAATGAGTGTTCAAAGAAATCCAAGATATGACGGGAATGAGAATAGTTAGATGAGTGTTTGTGGTAAAACTGGAAAAGATAAAGTGAAAGGTTGGTAAATTAGAGCCATAGGAGTTACACTGGTTGAGGACAAAGTAGCAGAGTGTGTGGGCACATAGAATGAAAAATCTAAGAAGTTACTTTTGAGGAGCGATACTTGAATTCTTGATGAAGTTATTGACGTAAATTGAGGAAGAGTACTGAATGACCTAAGGTAGCACAGGTTGAAGCTGTGAGAAATGAGTCGAAAAGGCTTGCAACAACAGCAGTCTTAGCCATTAATTGAAATAATTGGCAAATGAGGGTTCCAATCTGTAATAGTCATGTCTTGCAACCTGACGAAGTGCACTTTTGCAGCAACATCAGGGGAATTTCTTGGTTATTTGGTGAAATGACAAGGCAAGAATGCAGACCAACCTAAAGCAAATGCAGTGTTCGTGCAGTTTTAGTTCTTTAAATTAAGAAGAGCATCGGTTTTCTGTCTTGTGATGTTTGAGAAAAAAATAAATTTGACTTTGCTTGTCTATTTTTTCACAGCTGTAAGCTCCTATTTTGATTTTGACTGCCAACCTTTTCTGCTTAGAAATTACAAGGCTAGTTTTAGTCTAAACAATTAATTCACTTTGTATGCACATGCAGGATTCATTAAAATCTTCTCTAGAGTCCTCAGCGATTCCTGCATTTGAGCAGTCTTGCAAAGTAATGTTTGAACAAGTAGATGCTGCATTCAGGAAAGGAATGACTGAACATACTGCTGCAGCACAGCAGCAAGTTGAGGCATCACATACTCCACTTGCTCAGACTTTGAGGGTAAGTGCTGTCAGTTCTGAATTAATGATCATGAGCAGGCTGCATGTGGTGTTGGTATATTGAATTTACCTGTCATAGCAATTAATATTTTTGGTGATTTTTGGTCCTGCAGGATGCAATCAATTCTACATCAACAATTACCCAAAACCTTACCACTGAATTGATTGATGGCCAACGGAAGCTTTTAGCTCTCCTTGCAGTAGGAAACACGAACTCATTGAATCCCATTGGTATGCAGCAAAACAATGGCCCACTGGCGGGTCTTCCTGAGATGGTAACACCCATCAATTTCCATTTTGGTTGGTTCTGCTTTTGTTTTGCATTTTTGTCATAGTCTTATCCCTTTTGATCCTTCAATCGATTTTTCGCAATCGTGGTCATTGCTTTATCTGAATGTTGGCTTATTCAATGAGCATGCTAAGCTCAGTTTTGGTAGGTCTTGTCTGTACAACAGGTTGAGGCACCTCTGGATCCAACAAAAGAACTAAGAAGATTAATATCTGAACGGAAATACGAGGAAGCATTCACTATGGCTCTTCAAAGAAGTGATGTGTCTATTGTCTCTTGGTTATGTTCTCAGGTGTGGTGTTCAGTCTTAGATTTACATCAAGGAACATCACAAACGTTGACTAATAGATGGATTAATGTTTGAGCCAGAAAATATTGATGCAAGAAATGCTTTCACCTTAGCTTTTATTCATCATAATGTTTCTGTTTTTTACAATTCTTAGCAGACCCAAAGTTCTTTTCCTTTGGCTCATACTATTGTGGGTTTTCAGGTTGATTTGCATGCAATTTGTTCCACTGTACCACTTCCTCTAAATCAAGGAGTGCTGCTAGCTCTTCTACAGCAGCTATCATGTGATATCAGCAATGAAACATCCCGCAAAGTTGGATGGATGACAGATGTAGCTGTAGCTATCAATCCAACAGATCCTATGATCACAGTTCATGTACGGCCAATATTTGAGCAGGTCTATAACATATTGGCCCACCAAAGATCGCTGCCCACAACCACAGCATCTGAAGCTATCAACGTCCGACTAATAATGCATGTTATAAATTCAGTATTAATGAGCTGTAAATGATCTTTGCCCCTTGCCTCTTTTTAATTTGTTGTTGTGCAGAATCCTAGGGACTTGGTTTGTGGTTGAATCTTGTACAGAGAAAATGGGGAAGAAAAAGGAACAAAAAAGGGGAAAAAAACAAGAGAGGAGGAATTAGAAATCAAGTTAAGGGATTGTATGCTGTAAATTATAGTCGTTTGAACCGGTCTTGCATCATTTTGTTGTGGTTATTTCATCATCTTTGTTTCGAATATGAACAAATCAATTCTAGAAGTAATTTGGATGGGTCTTTTTGTCAACTTTTGTCATTTAGTATTTGCAAATTGATTGCATTTTTGATATTATCTGCTTTCATACGAGTATTCAAGAATTTGGTTGTGTTTTTTTTCTGCATGCTCAATGCCCGGGAGGCTTCAGAATTGAGATTGCTTTCTGGTGGATTGCCAGTTAGTCTGATGTCCCAGGTCCGTTGGTTAGTCCAACATTTTTTAAGTTGCTAACTCAGGTTCATGAATCGTATTGTGGAACTCCACGATTGATGTTCCTTTTCGATTTATGAATATTTTATTTTATAATTTTCATAGATATATTAGTATTAGATTGGTTTAAGTTTATCTGATTTACCACCCTGCCACCACCACACCCCCTCAAAAAAAAAAAAAAAAAAAAAAAGAAGAAGAAGATCCTTGCTTGGGTCAAGGATTGATAAATGTGCGTATTTGTTATTGCATGGAATTTGTAAGGATCAATTTTCGTATTGATACCAGTTGCATGTGACTTAATTTTTTTCTTCTTATATCATTCTTGTAGAGAGAATTGTTCGGCAGGGAAAAAAAAAAAAAGAACATTCATAATTTTGTCCAAATTTTTTCCGGGCACGCAATTGACTGGTAGGTTGTCAAAAGTTTTGAGGTCTGGTTTGTACCTGTTGCGCGGTTTTGACCGTATTTTCTAACCATGGACTTGAAGTCTAAAAGACTAAAAGACACCTGGAATAAACACTCTTTCTGAGGTAAATAATTTTATGCACCAAAACTTTATTGAAAATCGTAAGATATTAAAAAATAAGAGAGAAGAAAGTGGGAAGAGAGCGGAAGGATGAGGTGAAGAGATAAAAGGTAGAGGGGAATGCAAAGATAAACAAAAGAAGGGAGATGGACAACGTTATCTAGCTCTCCCACCAATTTCTCCAAAGTTTTCTTCAGTCTCCCTGCATCTTTCGGACTAATCAATCATACAATAGCTCCTTAAAATGTTTGAGGGTATCAAGTGCAGTTGCGAGTTTTTACTTCTTTTTAGAAACAGGCGGCTGTTTACCAGGGACAACATCGAGAGAGAGAGAGAAGGGGGTGGGAGGGGGCTGTGGTTATGTGTTGTTGCGTTGAAGTCGGATCACTTTATGCATCGAACCAGAATCATCAGAATTTTTTCCTTTTGGACCTTTGTTGAATTTGGATGAAAATTCATAATATTTTCAAAAGGATATTTGGAAAGGACACTTATATGGGGCTTTTTTCTGTTTTATTATATATATAGAAATCATGAGACTTGGATACCGCTAGCTATTTCGCATATTTGCAACTTTGGTACAAGAAGCTTCCTTTTGCGGTTCATTGTTCTCGCAGGGTCATTTCCATTCGTCTCTCAACTTTTCCACGTACAGCAATATATTTGCAGCACATCGAAACGGACTTTCCATTTCGAGCAGCTCCAAAGTCCAGAGGGTTTTTCTTTTCCCACAATTTCTGGCAGTTCTCAAATCTTTGTTGTCGGATTGCAGAAGTTCCACAATTTTCTTCAGCGGAAGGCAATTAAGAACTGTGGAGCCAAAACGTCCTCGAACCTATACATTTTCACCTTCACCAAAAAATAAAGCAATACATTTCCCCCCCACCCCTTTTTTTTTTTTTTCTGTAAGTTCCCCATCTCGATTGATTTCTTTCTTTCTTTACCAGTAGAAGCCATCTTTAATCTTTAACCAAGAGGGGATCGGGATGTTGATGAGTCATTTAGATGCCGCACGTTGCAAGGCCGGTCCGCGTGCGATCCATACACGCACTAATATCCGGACCGGGGGGCAACCGAACCGTCACCGGTTGGTGGTTGATCGCCTACCAGCACTGGTCCGTCTCCCATCTTCGAGACCGCGGCGGCGCCGCGGCCCGGAATCCTAACCGCCCGATAGAAAGGTCGTACCGCGCCCTCGCCGTCGGGTCGGAAAGCATCTCGTAAGCCCGGTGGATCTCCAGGAAGTCCGGCCCGCCTGCTGCCGGCGCCACGTCCGGGTGAAACCGCTTCGCCATCGACCGGTACCCAGCTTTGATCTCCTCGACCGACGCCGTCTCCTTCACCCGCAGCACCTCATACAAACTCTTGGGCCGCCTCACCGCCGTCGACACCTCCGCCATGGCCACGGAGCGGCACGTCGTGCGGCGGCTGGGGCAGCTGAGATGGGGGCACGGGCTCAATCCAGCAAAGCTTAGTGTTCCGGCCATTTCGAAATCAAGAAAACGGAAGGAATCGGTGTTTAGGGCGAGGGTTTCTTGTCCTTTTGGCAATTTGGAATGGGGAGAGAGGGAGTGGGGGTTTATAAAGGGGGACGCGACGGGGGCCGTCGGATATGAGAATGATGATCTCGTGGGACTGCAAACCGCTTTCCGCTCGGGGACACAGCGTGCCGAGCGTGGTTTCGAGTCTTTAACACGTGAGCATCCGTTCGGTTACTTTATATGCGGGTTGTTCGATCTGCCGTCCATTGGGTTCCCAGTAGAGCAATTGGCGGAAGATCGAGAGGACCGCATATGAAGCGACGCATCCACATGGGTGATTGGTTACCGCAGGCGGTGTAACGCGCCCCCGGAGAGGGGATGGGAAATTGTGATTCGGCTGCGGCACACGGGATAAAAATCCATCGCCACGTCCCTTTTCTTTGCCCCGTGTGTGTTGCGTGTGTCTATATATATAAGACTTCAAAAAATTTGATTTTCCGCAGGGCGAGTTGATAAAAAAATGAATTTATTTTTTTTAAAAAAAATTATAATTTAAATTCATGTAATTTATCAGTTGATAATACCAGTGATGTACTGATTTTTCGACATGTCGCTCATACAATACCATCTCATTCTATTGCATCTTAAATTCTATGAAGGGATGATTTGTATATATCATATAATTTTTAAGCACTTTAGCTTCGCTAATTGGTTTTAGGATTTGAATTTTACTGGAGGCATCATTATTGTATTTCTCAAAAGAATATTTAACTAATTTTTGAGGGGTGCTCTCTCCCATAAAGTGTTATCTCACCATGAAAAATAAAGGCCATCAATCCTTTTATCTTGAAATCTCAAGTAGTTCTGAAGAATGCGTGACATGAAGAAGAAGAAAAAAGAAAAAAATGTTTGTACGTATTGTGAACGAGCCAATGCTTCTGCTCAATACCCCCCTTTAATAGTGGAGGTTTCATAGAAATCTGTGGTCATCATCCAATTAAGATTAGCTAATGGAATGCCACCACCGTTGGACACTGCCTTTGTTTTATGACCACGACCGGTAACTAGGTTGATGGATTCCTGCATCGAAAGCCAACCTGCACTCCTCCAGTTTATTTTCCTCCTTCGACCATAAAACAAGTAAACAATGCATAGAGTCCACAAATGGTAAGCGGTGTAAGGCCACCGTTTTTAATGAATCATTGTTTCGGTTGCCGGTACTAAACGAAGCAAATCCAGGTGCTTCCTTCTGCCACCACTTGGCAGGTCCCACAAGAGAGAGACATGGATTGGAAGTTTATTATTATTTTTTTTGTCTAAAAGAAAGGAATGGAAGTTTATTATTATTTTTTGTCTAAAAGAAAGGAACTCAAAAACCGTGGGTGCTGGACGTTGGTTTGCTGAAGCTTGCCGAAGACGCTTACACTTGGCTCAAGGCGCGCGCGGCGGTAACGTCTCTCCACCTTTTTGCGATTCCGTCCGTTCATGCTTGTTCGTAACCCTTTAGGTATGCTTGATATCCTTAAAAAAGGAAAAAGTTATTTAAACCTACGGATCCGTTTGGCTTTCTTTTGTATTCTCTTTTTATTTTCAACAAATTCATGAAAAAAGTAAATTGAATAAATATGGAATAGAATTTTGCTATTTTTTCAAATTATTAACAAAACTTTCAAAGTTTTGGTAACAGGACCATATTGCTGAAAAGAGAAAATGATAGAAATTTTATGGGAATTTTATCTCTATGTCCATCTTTATGTGGTATTTTATTAATTTATAGGGATAAAAATATAAAAATCACGATGATGCCAAAGTGGCCATAAACTATGGACATGAGGTTATACAACTTTGGGATACATTGTGGATTCATATCTTGTCTAGAGTTAAGTTTTTGAAGTTAATTAATTCATTACAATTAATAGTCTCACGCATCTCCTTTAAGAAGATCTCGGGTGCAAGTCTCAAACGGTATTTGGATCTAGTAACTTATTTTGGTTGAATTAATCTTTTCTCTCTTTTTTTTTTCTATTTAATGATTTATGTGAGATAAATTCAGGTGGATGTTTTTACTTAAATAATATTTTTATAAAAATAAATTATTAAAATAATATTCTTATCAAACTATTTATCAAAATATTATTTAAAATAAAATCGTTCTATCATAGAGCGACTTTTTGTGCTGACTTATCAACCTCTCATCCAGCTGATGTGTTGGAGAATGCTGAGGCAAAGAGTTACCCTATCATAAGGTGATATATACACCATCCTATCAAGAGGTGACTCTGTGAGTCGCTCGATCAAAGGGCAGCTCTCTAAGTTGCCTTACGATAGGACGACTTTGATATTCTACTCTCGTGCCATTCTTTCGCAATATCCGGACACCAAGTAGAGATTTGAACTTGTAAAAAAAGTTTGCACTCCAAA
>QRFJ01000356.1:346046-392650 GCA_006176705.1 Cocos nucifera | reverse complement strand
GTTCAATCTAGTGACAGTGATTGGAGAATATTTTTCCCAATTGGCCAATTCTGTGGACAGCGTCCGAAAATAATTTCTGAAATCTGGTAACATCTTGCCACAACATCATCGTCATATAATTCTATCCTCCATGTACTTTGAAATGTTACCACAAGAACATAGACATCAAGAGCTCCATTTCCAATGCTGGATCTATTTTTGTTCCTCAAATATCTCCTTCACCTCAGAATATCTCCCTCCTAATTATTCATGTCTATTAGGGATTGAGTGACTTGAAGAATTGGTCATAGGAAAATAGCAGGAAAAAAGTACATGAAAGGGGGTAAGCTAGTCTTTTTCGTAATCTTGTGTGCAGATCAATAGTTGATTTGAGCCTGTATGACTTACATTATTTATTTATATCCCTTCACATCTATTTATTATATGAAATCAACATAACTGTACTTCCTATGGTTGGCAATGGCCATGCTAGAAGATTCATAATAAGGGATGATTGTAGTATGAGCCTTTTAAATCGCATTTGTACCATGTTAAAAAATGTATAGCATACATTACAACCTTTTGGAAGTGGATCTTGGCTGCTAGATCAGAAAAGGCCGACGGTGTTGTTAATCAAATTTTTAGATAATTTTAAGAGGAAATCTTTGAGTATATTCTTGCATGTTTTATTTTAAGTCATGGTTGAGATTGCAAGAAATGGAGTGGATTCTGCTAGCATTGTTTGAAAGCTGGCTTTGGTGGCTTTGGCTCTTCAAAGACACAATGGCCGTTTAGTTATGTTGGAGCAGTATTAGATGGTGCTTTGTTGTTGCTATGAATAAATAACTAGCACACTTTTTCTAGTTGATTCGTTCTATCATCTGACTTTAGAAATGGCCAATCTTGCAGCTTATGACCATGCAAAAGGAAATGCAGAAGCAGATGACTGTGATAGTGGCTGTTCCTGTCACCAAAGAAGGCAAAAGAGTGGAGACAGCCTTGGGGCGGAGCATGGAGAAAGCTATCAAGGCTAATACTGATGCTTTTTGGGCACGTTTCCAGGAGGAAAATGCAAAAAGTGAGAAGCTAGAGAGAGAACGAATGCAGCAGATAACAAGTTTGATCACAAACTGTATGAACAAGGATTGGCCTGCCATGTTGGAAAGGGCATTAAAGAAGGAAATCCCTGCAGTCGGGCAAGTCATAGCTCGTGCAATTACACCAGTTATTGAGAAGACAATTTCTTCAGCAATAACTGACTCATTTCAGGTTTGATTCAATTACTAGCTCACTGTTTTGACTGGAATTTGATCTGCCCATTGGTGTCTCACCGATCCCCTTGTTTTCAGAGAGGAGTTGCAGACAAAGCAGTAAATCAGCTGGAGAAGTCTGTCAATTCAAAACTTGAAGCTACAGTGGCTAGGCAGATCCAAGCACAATTCCAAACTTCTGGGAAGCAAGCTCTTCAGGTATGCAAGCCTGGTGAGAGAAATCTTTTATAGCTATCTATTTTGTAGCCTCCCATGGTAACCTGTTTCAAGACCCAACACCAATTTTATCTTTATTTTATAAAAAATTTATCTGCTAGTTTATTTGATGAAGGGATATATCAGTATTATAACTAGATGAATGAAGTGGGGAGGTGCTTCAGGGGTGTTTTGGAAGATGCCATGTGACCTAAGTGAAAAATTTATATCACAGCGTTGAGGCTAGAAATAGTAGACAATAAAGAATGTCCAAGGAAAACCAAGATGAGACAGTAATTAGATGGTTAGATGAGCGAGTGTGGTAAAACTGGAAAAGATGCAGTGAAAGATTGGTAAATTAGGAGTTACAATGGTTGAGGGCAAAGCAGCAGAACAGCTCTGAAGATTGTATGGACATAGAGAATGAAAATCCAAGAAGTTACTGTTGAAAAGGGATACTTAAATTATTGATGAAAATTGTCAACATAATTGAGGAACAGTACAGAATGACCAATACATGCCGTGTGACCAAGTAAAATATTTATAGAACAAAATTGAGACTAGAAATACTAGACAATAATGAGTGTTCAAAGAAATCCAAGATATGACGGGAATGAGAATAGTTAGATGAGTGTTTGTGGTAAAACTGGAAAAGATAAAGTGAAAGGTTGGTAAATTAGAGCCATAGGAGTTACACTGGTTGAGGACAAAGTAGCAGAGTGTGTGGGCACATAGAATGAAAAATCTAAGAAGTTACTTTTGAGGAGCGATACTTGAATTCTTGATGAAGTTATTGACGTAAATTGAGGAAGAGTACTGAATGACCTAAGGTAGCACAGGTTGAAGCTGTGAGAAATGAGTCGAAAAGGCTTGCAACAACAGCAGTCTTAGCCATTAATTGAAATAATTGGCAAATGAGGGTTCCAATCTGTAATAGTCATGTCTTGCAACCTGACGAAGTGCACTTTTGCAGCAACATCAGGGGAATTTCTTGGTTATTTGGTGAAATGACAAGGCAAGAATGCAGACCAACCTAAAGCAAATGCAGTGTTCGTGCAGTTTTAGTTCTTTAAATTAAGAAGAGCATCGGTTTTCTGTCTTGTGATGTTTGAGAAAAAAATAAATTTGACTTTGCTTGTCTATTTTTTCACAGCTGTAAGCTCCTATTTTGATTTTGACTGCCAACCTTTTCTGCTTAGAAATTACAAGGCTAGTTTTAGTCTAAACAATTAATTCACTTTGTATGCACATGCAGGATTCATTAAAATCTTCTCTAGAGTCCTCAGCGATTCCTGCATTTGAGCAGTCTTGCAAAGTAATGTTTGAACAAGTAGATGCTGCATTCAGGAAAGGAATGACTGAACATACTGCTGCAGCACAGCAGCAAGTTGAGGCATCACATACTCCACTTGCTCAGACTTTGAGGGTAAGTGCTGTCAGTTCTGAATTAATGATCATGAGCAGGCTGCATGTGGTGTTGGTATATTGAATTTACCTGTCATAGCAATTAATATTTTTGGTGATTTTTGGTCCTGCAGGATGCAATCAATTCTACATCAACAATTACCCAAAACCTTACCACTGAATTGATTGATGGCCAACGGAAGCTTTTAGCTCTCCTTGCAGTAGGAAACACGAACTCATTGAATCCCATTGGTATGCAGCAAAACAATGGCCCACTGGCGGGTCTTCCTGAGATGGTAACACCCATCAATTTCCATTTTGGTTGGTTCTGCTTTTGTTTTGCATTTTTGTCATAGTCTTATCCCTTTTGATCCTTCAATCGATTTTTCGCAATCGTGGTCATTGCTTTATCTGAATGTTGGCTTATTCAATGAGCATGCTAAGCTCAGTTTTGGTAGGTCTTGTCTGTACAACAGGTTGAGGCACCTCTGGATCCAACAAAAGAACTAAGAAGATTAATATCTGAACGGAAATACGAGGAAGCATTCACTATGGCTCTTCAAAGAAGTGATGTGTCTATTGTCTCTTGGTTATGTTCTCAGGTGTGGTGTTCAGTCTTAGATTTACATCAAGGAACATCACAAACGTTGACTAATAGATGGATTAATGTTTGAGCCAGAAAATATTGATGCAAGAAATGCTTTCACCTTAGCTTTTATTCATCATAATGTTTCTGTTTTTTACAATTCTTAGCAGACCCAAAGTTCTTTTCCTTTGGCTCATACTATTGTGGGTTTTCAGGTTGATTTGCATGCAATTTGTTCCACTGTACCACTTCCTCTAAATCAAGGAGTGCTGCTAGCTCTTCTACAGCAGCTATCATGTGATATCAGCAATGAAACATCCCGCAAAGTTGGATGGATGACAGATGTAGCTGTAGCTATCAATCCAACAGATCCTATGATCACAGTTCATGTACGGCCAATATTTGAGCAGGTCTATAACATATTGGCCCACCAAAGATCGCTGCCCACAACCACAGCATCTGAAGCTATCAACGTCCGACTAATAATGCATGTTATAAATTCAGTATTAATGAGCTGTAAATGATCTTTGCCCCTTGCCTCTTTTTAATTTGTTGTTGTGCAGAATCCTAGGGACTTGGTTTGTGGTTGAATCTTGTACAGAGAAAATGGGGAAGAAAAAGGAACAAAAAAGGGGAAAAAAACAAGAGAGGAGGAATTAGAAATCAAGTTAAGGGATTGTATGCTGTAAATTATAGTCGTTTGAACCGGTCTTGCATCATTTTGTTGTGGTTATTTCATCATCTTTGTTTCGAATATGAACAAATCAATTCTAGAAGTAATTTGGATGGGTCTTTTTGTCAACTTTTGTCATTTAGTATTTGCAAATTGATTGCATTTTTGATATTATCTGCTTTCATACGAGTATTCAAGAATTTGGTTGTGTTTTTTTTCTGCATGCTCAATGCCCGGGAGGCTTCAGAATTGAGATTGCTTTCTGGTGGATTGCCAGTTAGTCTGATGTCCCAGGTCCGTTGGTTAGTCCAACATTTTTTAAGTTGCTAACTCAGGTTCATGAATCGTATTGTGGAACTCCACGATTGATGTTCCTTTTCGATTTATGAATATTTTATTTTATAATTTTCATAGATATATTAGTATTAGATTGGTTTAAGTTTATCTGATTTACCACCCTGCCACCACCACACCCCCTCAAAAAAAAAAAAAAAAAAAAAAAGAAGAAGAAGATCCTTGCTTGGGTCAAGGATTGATAAATGTGCGTATTTGTTATTGCATGGAATTTGTAAGGATCAATTTTCGTATTGATACCAGTTGCATGTGACTTAATTTTTTTCTTCTTATATCATTCTTGTAGAGAGAATTGTTCGGCAGGGAAAAAAAAAAAAAGAACATTCATAATTTTGTCCAAATTTTTTCCGGGCACGCAATTGACTGGTAGGTTGTCAAAAGTTTTGAGGTCTGGTTTGTACCTGTTGCGCGGTTTTGACCGTATTTTCTAACCATGGACTTGAAGTCTAAAAGACTAAAAGACACCTGGAATAAACACTCTTTCTGAGGTAAATAATTTTATGCACCAAAACTTTATTGAAAATCGTAAGATATTAAAAAATAAGAGAGAAGAAAGTGGGAAGAGAGCGGAAGGATGAGGTGAAGAGATAAAAGGTAGAGGGGAATGCAAAGATAAACAAAAGAAGGGAGATGGACAACGTTATCTAGCTCTCCCACCAATTTCTCCAAAGTTTTCTTCAGTCTCCCTGCATCTTTCGGACTAATCAATCATACAATAGCTCCTTAAAATGTTTGAGGGTATCAAGTGCAGTTGCGAGTTTTTACTTCTTTTTAGAAACAGGCGGCTGTTTACCAGGGACAACATCGAGAGAGAGAGAGAAGGGGGTGGGAGGGGGCTGTGGTTATGTGTTGTTGCGTTGAAGTCGGATCACTTTATGCATCGAACCAGAATCATCAGAATTTTTTCCTTTTGGACCTTTGTTGAATTTGGATGAAAATTCATAATATTTTCAAAAGGATATTTGGAAAGGACACTTATATGGGGCTTTTTTCTGTTTTATTATATATATAGAAATCATGAGACTTGGATACCGCTAGCTATTTCGCATATTTGCAACTTTGGTACAAGAAGCTTCCTTTTGCGGTTCATTGTTCTCGCAGGGTCATTTCCATTCGTCTCTCAACTTTTCCACGTACAGCAATATATTTGCAGCACATCGAAACGGACTTTCCATTTCGAGCAGCTCCAAAGTCCAGAGGGTTTTTCTTTTCCCACAATTTCTGGCAGTTCTCAAATCTTTGTTGTCGGATTGCAGAAGTTCCACAATTTTCTTCAGCGGAAGGCAATTAAGAACTGTGGAGCCAAAACGTCCTCGAACCTATACATTTTCACCTTCACCAAAAAATAAAGCAATACATTTCCCCCCCACCCCTTTTTTTTTTTTTTCTGTAAGTTCCCCATCTCGATTGATTTCTTTCTTTCTTTACCAGTAGAAGCCATCTTTAATCTTTAACCAAGAGGGGATCGGGATGTTGATGAGTCATTTAGATGCCGCACGTTGCAAGGCCGGTCCGCGTGCGATCCATACACGCACTAATATCCGGACCGGGGGGCAACCGAACCGTCACCGGTTGGTGGTTGATCGCCTACCAGCACTGGTCCGTCTCCCATCTTCGAGACCGCGGCGGCGCCGCGGCCCGGAATCCTAACCGCCCGATAGAAAGGTCGTACCGCGCCCTCGCCGTCGGGTCGGAAAGCATCTCGTAAGCCCGGTGGATCTCCAGGAAGTCCGGCCCGCCTGCTGCCGGCGCCACGTCCGGGTGAAACCGCTTCGCCATCGACCGGTACCCAGCTTTGATCTCCTCGACCGACGCCGTCTCCTTCACCCGCAGCACCTCATACAAACTCTTGGGCCGCCTCACCGCCGTCGACACCTCCGCCATGGCCACGGAGCGGCACGTCGTGCGGCGGCTGGGGCAGCTGAGATGGGGGCACGGGCTCAATCCAGCAAAGCTTAGTGTTCCGGCCATTTCGAAATCAAGAAAACGGAAGGAATCGGTGTTTAGGGCGAGGGTTTCTTGTCCTTTTGGCAATTTGGAATGGGGAGAGAGGGAGTGGGGGTTTATAAAGGGGGACGCGACGGGGGCCGTCGGATATGAGAATGATGATCTCGTGGGACTGCAAACCGCTTTCCGCTCGGGGACACAGCGTGCCGAGCGTGGTTTCGAGTCTTTAACACGTGAGCATCCGTTCGGTTACTTTATATGCGGGTTGTTCGATCTGCCGTCCATTGGGTTCCCAGTAGAGCAATTGGCGGAAGATCGAGAGGACCGCATATGAAGCGACGCATCCACATGGGTGATTGGTTACCGCAGGCGGTGTAACGCGCCCCCGGAGAGGGGATGGGAAATTGTGATTCGGCTGCGGCACACGGGATAAAAATCCATCGCCACGTCCCTTTTCTTTGCCCCGTGTGTGTTGCGTGTGTCTATATATATAAGACTTCAAAAAATTTGATTTTCCGCAGGGCGAGTTGATAAAAAAATGAATTTATTTTTTTTAAAAAAAATTATAATTTAAATTCATGTAATTTATCAGTTGATAATACCAGTGATGTACTGATTTTTCGACATGTCGCTCATACAATACCATCTCATTCTATTGCATCTTAAATTCTATGAAGGGATGATTTGTATATATCATATAATTTTTAAGCACTTTAGCTTCGCTAATTGGTTTTAGGATTTGAATTTTACTGGAGGCATCATTATTGTATTTCTCAAAAGAATATTTAACTAATTTTTGAGGGGTGCTCTCTCCCATAAAGTGTTATCTCACCATGAAAAATAAAGGCCATCAATCCTTTTATCTTGAAATCTCAAGTAGTTCTGAAGAATGCGTGACATGAAGAAGAAGAAAAAAGAAAAAAATGTTTGTACGTATTGTGAACGAGCCAATGCTTCTGCTCAATACCCCCCTTTAATAGTGGAGGTTTCATAGAAATCTGTGGTCATCATCCAATTAAGATTAGCTAATGGAATGCCACCACCGTTGGACACTGCCTTTGTTTTATGACCACGACCGGTAACTAGGTTGATGGATTCCTGCATCGAAAGCCAACCTGCACTCCTCCAGTTTATTTTCCTCCTTCGACCATAAAACAAGTAAACAATGCATAGAGTCCACAAATGGTAAGCGGTGTAAGGCCACCGTTTTTAATGAATCATTGTTTCGGTTGCCGGTACTAAACGAAGCAAATCCAGGTGCTTCCTTCTGCCACCACTTGGCAGGTCCCACAAGAGAGAGACATGGATTGGAAGTTTATTATTATTTTTTTTGTCTAAAAGAAAGGAATGGAAGTTTATTATTATTTTTTGTCTAAAAGAAAGGAACTCAAAAACCGTGGGTGCTGGACGTTGGTTTGCTGAAGCTTGCCGAAGACGCTTACACTTGGCTCAAGGCGCGCGCGGCGGTAACGTCTCTCCACCTTTTTGCGATTCCGTCCGTTCATGCTTGTTCGTAACCCTTTAGGTATGCTTGATATCCTTAAAAAAGGAAAAAGTTATTTAAACCTACGGATCCGTTTGGCTTTCTTTTGTATTCTCTTTTTATTTTCAACAAATTCATGAAAAAAGTAAATTGAATAAATATGGAATAGAATTTTGCTATTTTTTCAAATTATTAACAAAACTTTCAAAGTTTTGGTAACAGGACCATATTGCTGAAAAGAGAAAATGATAGAAATTTTATGGGAATTTTATCTCTATGTCCATCTTTATGTGGTATTTTATTAATTTATAGGGATAAAAATATAAAAATCACGATGATGCCAAAGTGGCCATAAACTATGGACATGAGGTTATACAACTTTGGGATACATTGTGGATTCATATCTTGTCTAGAGTTAAGTTTTTGAAGTTAATTAATTCATTACAATTAATAGTCTCACGCATCTCCTTTAAGAAGATCTCGGGTGCAAGTCTCAAACGGTATTTGGATCTAGTAACTTATTTTGGTTGAATTAATCTTTTCTCTCTTTTTTTTTTCTATTTAATGATTTATGTGAGATAAATTCAGGTGGATGTTTTTACTTAAATAATATTTTTATAAAAATAAATTATTAAAATAATATTCTTATCAAACTATTTATCAAAATATTATTTAAAATAAAATCGTTCTATCATAGAGCGACTTTTTGTGCTGACTTATCAACCTCTCATCCAGCTGATGTGTTGGAGAATGCTGAGGCAAAGAGTTACCCTATCATAAGGTGATATATACACCATCCTATCAAGAGGTGACTCTGTGAGTCGCTCGATCAAAGGGCAGCTCTCTAAGTTGCCTTACGATAGGACGACTTTGATATTCTACTCTCGTGCCATTCTTTCGCAATATCCGGACACCAAGTAGAGATTTGAACTTGTAAAAAAAGTTTGCACTCCAAATCATATAAGAAAGTCAAAGATGTGGCAAAGGAACAATTGTGAAGCAAGAATTTATGCTTTTAGATTGGAAGAAATCGATACATGGTAGGGATGGCTATTTTATATCAAAGACATACTCTTTGCTGCCAAAATTTCTTGTTCAGCACAATGTCAACCTTTCTAGCTCCAAACATGATCATATTTGAGCAGAAATTAGGTAAAGTGAGCAATCAATTATTATTTTGGTTAATTTATAATTGCAAAACTCATCAAGTTTTAGATTGCCTATCCATGAGAAGGGTGCCAATCTTTTTCAGATTTTAGTTGTGCTAACTTGAAGGCAAAATACAAAAAAGTCCACAAAATAAAAAGTTGCAAGTTCTTCATGTTTAAGAGACCATTTGCTGAATTGTTAGTGTGCAATAATCGAGAGATCCTATTCTGACTATTAAAGCTCATGGAAATAATTGTTATTTAAAATTAAGTATTGCGGACTCGTATTCTATAATTGTATTGTTACTATATAAATTAAGGTGTAGACAGAAACTTTGCAAAGAAAAGCTTATGAATTAGGGAATGATATTTACATGTCTTGAACAAGTCATTTGCAATATAATTGTAAAAGAGAAACCTATTAAGTGGATTTGATGAGCTATTGGAGGTATTATTATGATGTATGTACAATAAATCCAACTATCACATCTATATTAAGCTCAACAATGAAATTTTTTGGCCAGTAATAAAAATTCTAGAATGTTCAATCAGATTAAAAAAAACTTGTAATATTATTTTCAAAATAATATAAATTAATTATTAATCGTTACAAAGTTTGTTATAAAAAAAAATATGTACAACTAGTATAACTATTGAGAGGCATATATACTAAAGTACTATGGCCTTCTCCGCGTCTGCTTCTCGTAGATGCGTATCATCTCTGGTTGGTGATGTGATAGGTCAAGCACGATATCGATCGGTGGAAAGAAAGGTACTATCATGCTTGGTCTATTAACATGTGCCTGACATCTGGCTTTAAAATTCTCAATCCATTCCTGCCTCTGGCCTTCCCATGTGTATGATTGATGTGCTGCTCATCGGATCGGTATGACGTGTCTCCAGGTTGACTCATCTTTTGTGACATAGATGCATCATCTATGGAGGGATCGAAATCCAAAAAGCCAGAAAATGAGGTATGCTGGACATATGATGAGGTACTCAGATCATTCATCGATGATGCAGTGTGAAGTCATCTATCCTTAGAGATGACTTGCATACTATCAACAAGGCTGTTCATGACATCGGCAAGTGCTCTGTCCTTGCACCCAACAGTAATCAAATAGAAGCCACTCCTTGCCTAGTGATATAGTGATGTTGATAATCTCACATCACATTTGTATTCAAGCATATATGGCTCTTTATATACCGCAGTATCTCATCATTACGTCTTGATCCGACAGTATTCCGAAGATGCCAACTGCAACTATTAGACTATTTATACATGATGCTCCATTTAATCCTATTTGGTTTGACGACTTTAAAACGATGGTGGGAGCGAATGGCGTATTGTTTCACGACATGTCGGATCTATTTTTTTGATCCGAATATCATTTTCTTTCTTAACTCTTCATTCCCATCAAAGAATGGATATTTCAGCAATGCTCCATGAGATGTGGCCTCATCATCGGACGCATCAACCAGCCCAAATTCAGGAATAAGGGACACCTTGCATGGTGGGATATTCTCTTTCGCACTAGACTCTCCACTATTGTTGCCATAAGACTCTATATCATCATTCTCATCTTTGTCATCAGTAGGATTAGGATCATAGCTAATAACGGCTTCATTTTCGAACAAAGTTGTATCTGCCATTGTGGTTCCCAATCCTTCAACCCAGGCATGGCATGCATGTGATTGATTAAGTGGTATAGGATCATTACATTCATGTTTTACAGGCTCTATAGTAGCTACAACATAACTAGGACCAGCTTCCACATCATCAAATATGGCATAACTCTCATAATGATACGCAGCCTCTACCCCTACTATATACTGAGAACTATCACTTATGGATATTGCTGGTCCATTAGTTGTATATATAGGGGTGCCTCCATACTCATACTCAGCTTCATCGGCTATTGAAGGTGCATCCACTGGAGATCCTCTATGTTTGATTGTGCAAGTGGAGTAGATACAGGCTGAGACACACTCACATGCTGTTTACCACCATCAGAAACTTCCACTACTGCTGGCTTAATAAAACTTTCAACCATCAAAAAAATCCTTTGTGATGCGATGCCCAAGATGATATATATGCTCTAATCATCTTCAATAGGTACAACAAAATATTATCCAATAGTATGAATCGAAAATCTACATATTAAGAAAACTCCATATTGATTGGGGTTCCATACAGTAACAATATAGTAGACCCACACAATCTTTTGGTATATTGCATTGTGGTCCACCATGGATATTTGGATCCTTCCACTATTATAATATGCACCATTAGCATCATGACTGATTCTTCCATCCTAATGGAAGATAATGATGATAAAATTTGGATCCATTTTTCAAAAACTATTGTGACAAGTAACTATATAAATATACGAAATTATAAGAGTCTAGATGGAAGATAATAGTAACAAGTCTTATATTTGTGTGGATCTAGAAGAAACTATTCTAAAAAATTTTGCAACTTTTTGAACTACATAATAAAAGAAGAGTTTGGATGGAATAATTTAGATACTCAAGAAGATTAGATAGAATAATTTGATGTCTTGATGCCCTGCATTTTTTGCCTCCATTAAGTACTCAAAAGAATAGATGGAATTGGTATTCTAGTGGAGATTTTTGATGCTTATGCTCCCCCCATCAGATATTAATGCTTATGCTCCTCCAACTTCTTATCCCCGACTTCTTCTTCCTCCAACTTCATGTCCTCGACTTCTTCTTCTTTAATAATTTTTACATAATCTAACGAGTAAATCTATGGAGCAAAGCTTTAGGTCAAGAAAGCTTCATGCAATCTTTTTTATGTTTACAAAAATAATCCACCATAATATTTTGGTCTTTGCTTTTCCTAAGCTTAAATATAATTGGGGATAAAAATACGCTATAAAATTGGGGATGAAAATGCACTATGAAATTGGGGATGAAAATATATTTTGGTCTTTGCTTTTTCTAGACTTAAATTTGATATCTAAAATGCACTATGAAAAAGAGTGATGATTGTGTTTATGTGTAGCCATGATTTGTGGGATGAAATTGGGAAGAGTAACCATGAAATTAGAGATAAAAGTGGGATGTTTTATTGTGCTCAAATGATGCCCTACGCTGAACTGAATGAAGAGAAGTCATCCTACGCAAAGCCATGTTGTGGAAGATTAGGTCAAGTATTGGAAGCTGAATGAAGAAGAGCTGCCGGAGAGAAGCGCGATTTATTGAAGCGAGAGAAGGCTAGAGAAGAGTTGTGGAGAAGGCCGGATGAAGAAGAGTCACTATGGTTTCATCTTGGGTGCTATTGAGGGTTTTAAAAGGGTCTTAGAGAGTCGCCTGATAGGGCGACTCACTCAAAGTCCTTAGGTTCCTCTCAGGTAGCCGTGGTTTAGGATACTCTCAAGTTATCTCGGAAAGTTGTCTTAGATGGTCGCTCTACCATAAGGTGACTTTATAAGTTTTCTTATGATAGATCGACTATCTTAATTGCCTTATGGTAAGATGACTAATGACATACTGACTCATCCTAACTATGTGCCGACTCAGTAGAAAGTTTGTAGAGTTAGCAAAGAAAGTCATCATATCAGACTCAATAAAGAAAGTCGCCCTACGATAGGGAGACTTTATTTTAAGCAGTATTTTGATAAATAGTTTGTAAAGAATATTATTTTGATAATTAATTTTTAAAAAATATTATTTGGATAAAAAAGCCATCTAGAAGCAAAACTCAAGTAATATAAAGGAAAATACAACTACTAAAGTTGAATAAATAATTTTTTAAAAAAAATGAAGGTTAACACTTATTCTAAGAGGATGAAGAACTCCCACCTATATATAACAAAAAGATTTTTATATGATAACTTTATTATTTTAGTTTGTTATTTTGATTTGATATTAATTTATTTTTTTAATAAGGGCTCAAGTAGTACATACTTTTAAATAATCATTTTGCTCATTCCAAAAAAAATCACTCTATCTTCAAAGTTTTATTTTACTTATTTCTCCTCTTTATTCCAATAAGCTATACAATATTATTTTCTTTTTAAAAAATAAATTAATTTAATTATAAAAAATCTAAATAAAAAAAATATATTTCTAAACTGTCGGTCCTAAAAATCACCCAAACATCTTCCTCTCTAGTACGCGTAAAAAAAAACGTGCTCAAGTCGGTGGGGCGCATATATATTCTTCTAGAATGCTGAGCTGAAATCGAGTACTTTTGGAAGATGCGGACCGGCAGCTCGATAAGCCTGTTTTTATTTTGTCCACAATGTGACCAGTGGGTCTTATACCCTTTTTTTTATAATTTTTTTTTTATGATTATGTCTTACACTTTTGGGGTTACCAGCAGCCTTTCCGAAGCTTCCAAATTGCGGTGCTGTCACCGGCGGGTTCTTTGACAAGCTATCTTAGATTATTGCTTACACTTCATAAACTAATTTTTGCAGTGTATGCAATAAAAATGATCAGGGCAAATTCTGGGTGCAAGTGAATCAAGAAAAATCCTGGAGCATATGCATGATGGATGGTACGATCATTGGGAATTGATAGCGTCGCGTGTCATCCACCGTGGGATTTGATGCCGTCCAATTGCACCTACAGCATGTAATACGGAGGCCTTAGAAAGCCTCTAGTCCAAAGGATGGAAGTTGTTTGATTAGTTGGTGCAATTCAAATGGATCTTGTCCTCCTCTTTTCAACTAGCTTCTAGAGACGAAAACAAACGAGGAAGTACTAAAGATCAACAATCCTTCAGAATAGGCACATGGTTGGAAAAAAGTTAAGTAGGTTAGGTGATGATATCGGCAGGATTGGCTCTGCTATCCTAGTTGTTAGTCCTGGTTTAATTTGAACAGATATCAGCATATAATTTTTAATGTGCCACATTATCTTACCATCGGTAGCAAACAAAGCCATGTTAGCTTCCCCACCCACTGGTTGGCATTCCATTTCTTCATGCATGTGCAAGGTTTAAAAGGTTCAACGTTGAATGATGAAAGATGATGCTTTTATTGTGAACTCTTAGAATAAAAGGTGTACGTCGATTAATAGACAGATGCTGCCTCGGTTGATATATTCTCCTCTGGCTTGACCAAACTTTAACTTCCAAAATGTACTTGTGCTGTGAAAGACCCTGTATTGGGTTTTGGATTTGGTTGGGTAGCCTATGATGGCCTTTCCAACTTGGATCATCCAAGATTTAAATATGAGAGGAAGTGGTTTGAGAAGGTAAGAAATTATCAAGTAATTTTTTCTATACTCTTCCTATTACATCCGAGTTTTTCGAACTCTATGTATGTTTGAAACATCCTTCCAACACCAAGGACTTGGTTGGTTTGCGAGGACTTTTCTTTCCTAAATGTTATTACTGGGAAGTTGATTTTTGAGAATATAATATTCATAAAAATAATTTTGGCATATTTGATTGATCACGTGAAAGTAACTTATTTTATAGTGGCTTATGTTTGATTGAATATCCACTTTTTCATAAAAATTATATAAAATATCTATTGTACTTTTCATAGATATAAGATTATATATGTTTGTTCTCAAACTTTATATAAATATTAATATAATATTTATATTAGTATGTGTTGGGGTGTGAGTTATTTGGATAAGCCATTTTCCGTCAAAGATAAGGTGACCTAAACCACATCATAGGTCCAGCCCAAGAGGAGTAGTGCAACTTTGCAGCCTTGAGTGCCAGCCGATCTCATCACCAAATGAACACTAATCTAGTAGATATTGACTCCAGTTCATTAGAAATCGATTCATACATTGGATAATGCTACCCTGAGAATTATGACCTCATGTGCATTTAACTAGTCTTGAACTCAAATAAAGGCTGCACTCCGGTGCCACGCCGACTCAAGTCACCGGCCATCTCAATGCGGTAGAGTTAGGTCACTAGAATCTTCTAATGGTTTGTAGAACGTGAACAACTAACACCCACGACTAATAACCGTGGTTTGCAGGTTAGTGGATGGATTTTCTATTCTAACGATTTACCTGATTAAGATCTAATAGCCTATAGCATTAGGGCCTAGCGACTTATCAGATTTAGGCATAACAACTCATAGCTCCATCTATAAAAAAAAAATAATCAAGGAATCCTAAAGTAAGCATATCCATAGAGGACAGTACCTACATACACACACTCTCTCTAGTGTCTCTTTTCCTTCTTTCTTCTCTGTTATTAAGTTTCGACTAACTTAAGTAGCAGAGGATCCCTTACTGGAGTAGCTTTGGCATGTGCGGACTTTCGTATAGGTTCATCAAGAAGAAAGCGCCTCTTTGTTAGGCCCAAATTTCATGTCGGTGGACGATTGATGTCAGCCTGGAGATTTACAGCAATAGCATAAATATAATATCAATATAATATAATATAACATTAGATCATAATAATTTATTATATTAATATAATACTAATATAAATATTAATTTAGATAATAGTATAATATTATATTAATATAAATACTAAAATAATACTAGTATATTATAAATATTATATTAATATTAATAATAATATTAATTTATTATATTTTACACTAATATAGAGATTAATATAATATTATGTTAGTATAAATAATACTAATATTAATATAATATTATATTAATATATATGTTAGTATATATAAAAGGATCTCATTAAAAGGATATTTCTGGAAAAAAAAGGTCTCCAATTTTCATCGAAAAATCCACCTCCTATGGGTTTTTGTTGTGCATAAAATATGAAAATTGTATTCTCATGAAAAAAATCTTTTTTCGATCTCTTTCATTTAAAAACTTAAACTAAAGAAGAAAGATTTTCCAAGAATCATGCTTCCCCCTCCAGTCCTGCTAACCAAATGAGTTCAGAGAAATCTCTATCTTGTTTTTGCATATGGAGTATTTGTATTGTGGATTTTGAGTATGCTTTCTATTTGAACTAGTTTGATTTTAAGAATTCGGGAGGAAAAGTATGATTCTTAGAAAGTATAATTTTTTTTTTATTCAATTGGAGTTTTCAAAAAAAAGAGATTGGATAAATATTTTTTCATGGGATATGATTCTCATGTTTCATGGAAAAGAAAAATCTATGTGGAAGGCAGCCTTTTGGAATTCCCATGAGACAAAAATCTGAGGCTCCTTTATTTTTTAAAATATCCTTTTTAATGCTATCCTTTTATATTATATTAATATAAATATTAATATAATATTATATAAATATTTATTTTTATATAATATTTATATTAATTTTTAATATTTATATTAATATTTATATTAATATCTATGCTAATAAATTTTATTTTAGAATATGAGTAATATATGAATATCATATATTAATAAATATTAATATTATATTTATATTAATATAAATATTATATTAATATTTATATAAAATTTAGGAGAAAAAAGATATGGTCCTATAAGAGTATAATGTATATTTTACATAGTTTCTTGAGAAAATGGATGGTCAACCATACATGGCAAAGTGATTTTGCCGGGCACCATATTCTGAGAAATAACATGCCAAGGAAGAAGACTCTTCTCTCGAACCAAATGAGTTCTTTGTGATTATACATTTGGTTTGGAGTAAATTCCAGGAGCAAAAAAGGCATATAATTCGAACTCTTAAAAATCTGAGGAATTCCATACTTTGCACCCTTGCGAGGTGGCTCTAAAATTCAGAATTTTATTCTATTTTCTTTCAGCACCACAACTCTCCTATCTTGAAATTGTGCATGAGTCTCTTGCTTGTGAGTGGGGTTAGTTCCCCAACTCCCCTCCTTCCTTTTTTTATTACCAAAAAAATAAAAAAAAACCCGAAAACATTCTGTAGATGCAATTTAGAAGAATGTTCTTGGTAAACCATCTTTGTATTTGCAACCCTTTTAAGCATGTTTTTTTGCAATAAACCCAAGAATTTAAAAAGAGTTTCACTACAGTTTGTCCAAAGTGTCTGGCCTAGCCAAGCTATGCAACGCGCCATGCTCAATTCAAGCTAGCTAAGCACACGCGCCAGATCTGGATCAAAACCCTAATCCACAAATTTTGATGACACGCCCACGTGCACCTTCTAAGATATATGCTGACTAAGATAAATCCATCTCGAAGTAATGGTCCCATTAAATTAAGAGTAATTCTAGCTACATTACTTGTAGAGTAATAAAATTGACGTGAAGTGCACCGATTTATCCCATTTTAACATGTAGCTCTCGCTTCTCAATGTATATTTAATGCCTGCAGCATTTAAAATTTTGAACGATGAAAATGCCTCTTTCCAAAAATTATGACGTCCATTTACAAAAATTATGTTACTTTTTTACAAAAATTATGACACCCTACAGAAAATAGCATTTTATTCAGAATGTTATAATTTTTATGAATGGACGTCATAATTTTTTAAAAAAATATTCATTATTTTTTACCTCCAGACCATATTATGACATCTATTCACAAAAATTATGACACTCATTCATAAAAATTATGACATCCTATAAAAAAATATAATATTTTATTCAGGATGTCATAATTTTTATAAAGGGATGTCATAATACGATGAAAAAAAAATAATGAATATATGCGAAAAGAACATTGTGACACCTTTTCACAAAAATTATGATACCTATTCATAAAAATTATGATACCCTGAATAAAATGCTATATTTTCTATAGGGATGTCATAATTTTATGGAGTGTCATAATTTTTGTGAATGAATATTATAATTTTTGAAAAAGAGCATTTTCATCATTCAAAAATTCAAGCACCGTGGGATATTAAATATCGCTTGGGAAGCATGGCTACATGTTTCAATAGGATCACGCGGTGCATTCCAAATCAATTTTTCTACACCATAAGCGGTACAGAAAGAATTACTCTTAAATTAAATAGCAGGGGATCAAGCTTTTTTTTTTTTTTTTTTGCCTTCTCAAAAAGATTGCCTTTTGGGCCTCTGGCTACAAGAAATTATTGGTTAGAACTATTCTGCCATGTATATCTTGCACCAACCAATAACAAATCAATACATCATCCAAAAAAATAAAAAAAATATACTATCATCTATGCTTCATTTAAAGTTTTAAATAAAAAAAGTTCATTTTTACTATTTTGAATGGAGAAAAATTCATATTTTTGGATGGTGTACTGGTTTGTTTTGGTTGGTGCAAGATACACATGGCAAAATAGTTCTGACCAATAATTTCTTTATGGCCACCTCATATGTGCCACTCCGACAGCCAATTCGATAGTTCGACCGGTCCGGCCTTGCCATCGTAGCATTATAATATCTCATCTAGCATGATGCTTTTTTTTTTTATAATTATTTTATTTTATTTTTTTTGTTGATAACATGGAGCATTCATACAATATGAGTAGTCCAAAAAATCAAAAAAAAAAAAAAATCATAAAAGGACAGTGATAAAATAGTATGTCGGATCAAATATCACGACTAGAATGATCGGCAATATAGCTTGTTACCCAATCGATGGTGTTATCCATCTTTGGATGGATATATTTAATGCCGATGGAGATGCACCCTATCAATAAACATCAAATATCAACAAGAAACGGGTTGGAGACTGTGCTCCCTTGCCTCCAAATTCAACTTACCATCATGTGGCTGAATCTTCCTCCACCATCAATCGGTCGGTTCTGAGATATAGCAAAAATATCCTTCTAGATGGCCTCCAGAACCAGCAGTCTCAGCTTAGCTTAACTCAACTCTAGGCGTGATGCTCCGAGACCTCCTCAATGTTGCTGTTGGCTGGAATGGTTAATTTGATCGGGTAAGAAAGCCTGTTCTATGGGGCATGAGGACCTAAACAAACCTCGGCCCTGCCGTAAGAGTTTGACATCGGTTGCCCCGCAATTTATCAGCTGGGTGAATGCGTTGTTACTTGCACGGGCGGTTTGGTTAATAAATTTTACTAGGATAATTTATAGAACAATTAAGATTAGTAAGTTTTATAAAAGTGGCTATTTACCGTTTTCTGTAAATTTTGTTTTACCAAAACCGGCAAATCATAGCATCTTAAAAACGAGTTTTGTGAAACATAGGTCCCTTCCTATTCGTCGCAAAACATATTTTAGATGGAATCATATTTTATGATAATATATTATAGGAAAACTTGCCGGCAACCAAGGGGCTCTCTAGAGTTATGCTCTATAATGAATCTTGGGAGCGTCGCCAAGGCAAACCAATTCTTAACACTTTCAATTTGCTTGGCACCATGCTTCGACTTTCTATGTGCAACATTTTCCGAGGGAGCTCTATATGTAATATTTAATGTTACTTTTACCGAACTAATAGTAGGAAAAGTCGAAAAGATGCATGCTTTTCTAATATTCAACTATTTTTGTTTGCTAATTTTAAATCAGGAGGAAACAAGGCTTAGCTAGTGGAAGGGGCCTGCATAAAAATTACTGTGCGAGCATTTGTCCATTTAGGTCAAACTAGGGTTGAGATCTCGGAGAGATCGGTGTGCAAACCCAAATGGGCCTTCAAATGCTCCATCCAAGCCCAAGATAATGCTACTTGGAGGAAGCCCAAGTATGACTCCATGGTCCATACTTAAAAAATCAGATTGGTTTAAACAGATGTGATCAGATTTGCTCAGGTGTGCAAGATGGGGGAGACATGGTAAAGTTATGTTTAATATTTTATTATCAATTTTCTTTTTTATTTCTATTGTTGATGGTTGGAACTTAGAATTTAATGTGCTCTCGCTCTACAACCAGCTTCTTGGATTGTTTGGGCACCATCCACCCATCTCCAATGGAACCATGATTGATCGACCTGGCCTTCTACCAGATTGGGACAAACCAAAGTTTTCAGTTCCACAGGATCTCTCTCAGACCAGGTACAAGAGCCCTTCAAAAACTACCGCAAAAATTTAGAACCAAGAAGGTGGATTTCACTTATCCGTTGAAAATTGCAAAGTAAAAAAAAAAAAAAAAAAAAGGGAATTGGGGCACTTGACGAGCTTTCCCGAGCCTTTCGAAGTTCGAATTTCTCCGTCTCTTCTCTCGGACATGCCAATTATTGCACTTGTAAAAATGAAATTTAAGCTAAAAATCACTTTTCTTGTGGAGTGTGTGAAGGTTCCGAAGCATAATTTTTATATTGTAAGTGTTGGTAGGCTTGATTTAGGATATATTTAATTAAATTATAAAAATTAATTTATTTTAAAATTATTTTTTTAAAATAAAATTTTTAAAAAAATATTATGAGAGAAAAACGGTTGATATTTGATAAAATCATTTAATAAATACTCTTATCAGTATTTAAGAAGTTGATAAATCTTTTAAAAAAATAATTTTGATTATCAAATTATGAAAAAAAGTCATAGATTTATTTTATAATTAATATTATTTAAATAAATAAATAATTTTAAATATTTATTATAATTAATTTTTATTTAATTAAAATAAAATAATAAAAATATATTAAAATTTTAATCAATATAAATATAATTGAATCAAAGATAATATATATCGAATATTTTATATAATTTTTATACAATAAATACATGAATCAAAATAAGTCATTTACTAAATAATGGAAGGATTATGTGAAAATAAATAGGGATAGTTATGGTAAATAATAATTTTGAGTAAAGATATTTTTTATCTTAAAAAAATTAATTTTCTTCTTCTGCTTCTACTTTCAAGAAGAAGCTCTTATTTTCTGCTTGCTTTCTACAGCAGAAAAACTGCTTCTACTGTCACTCAAAAGTATATTATTTTTTAAAATAAGCTAGATAAAATATTTTAGTTTTTTAAAATAAATATATTTTTTTAAAAAATAAGTTTTTTTTTTTTCAAAAATTTGGCCAAACCGGTCCTTAGTTGGATGCATGGCCAGACTAACAGGGAATGGCAATTTAAGTATTAATTAAGTGACATCCCCATTTCCAGTTCAATATAGGTCTTATAGTTCAATATGGGCAATAAATTGCGAAATGATGAACCCTTCTTGGATTAACTTTTGATTTAGTGGACCTGCATCCAGCTTGATCTAAGTCAGATCAAAGTTAATTCCTCTTCTGACGTCAAATGGTGAGCTATGGAAAAAGCAATTCAATTCACTATACTGTTGATAGATATGTTTGATCATCAAGAAAGTATAGTCCCATAAAATTCTCCGCCCCTGGATCCATGGCAAGGGATGGTAGATGTCTTTCTGACACCACTTCAAAATAAGTCAAAGGATAAGATACCATATAATCAAACAACATTTAATAAAAAAAGAAGAAGCTGCAACTCAAGTGCATTATTATGATTGAGGCTAAAAGATGGGCAGCGGCTCGAGCTAATCATAAAGTTTGTGACCATGACTAACGCTATTGAAGTGGCTAACTTTATATAAGCCAGTATTTAATTGCACTAGAATACTCGGTATAGAATACAATCAAACGCTAAGACAAGAAAAAGCTGCAAATCCAATGAACCATAAAAAGCTCATGATCACGATCAAAGCCCATCGAGGCTACCAATCTTATATTAGATAATTTCTAAATGCACATTATTATCGAGTACACACCCATGCAATGCATATTCAAAAAATAATATAAAATTTTGAATTATAGTGTGTGTGTGTGTGTACGCACACACACTAAAAAAGGACTTAAAGTAATTATATTTTTTTATTTGCATCTGGACTTTTTTTTGTATTTTCTATAGTTCTAGTCTCACAAATATTATAGCTAGATATTTCCTTATCCACCTGTAACTTGTATTCCCAATTTTTATTTGTTTACTCTTCTAAATTTTATCATAATATTCTCTCTACTTATTTGCGGCATGATTTTAATATTTTTCTTCCCGTGGCAGAATCATAACAAGAAAGAATTTTTTAGTATGAGCGCGACCAAAAGAAAATGTTTATCGCATTTTTTGTTACCCATCCATAGCGGGTATTTTTTATTTTTTCTAATTTTCTAGCACATTTATTTTGGGCAAAGATTTTTTTTTAATAAATTTTGTTATAGCTCACAGCAGCTGCTATAATTATTGGACTGGAGATCACAGCCCTAAGTCCATCGTCCAAGGGCGGTGACTTCTCCGGCTTGGTCCATTGGAGTTCCTTTGGGTTCAGACGGTACCAGCGTGAAGATGCTTGACCACGTACAGAGTATCGGCTAAGCAAACTCTGCCATTGGTACAATTGTTGCAATTTGCGCGGAATTGCGTCTGCGGTCTATTCTCTTGATAAGATGGTTGTTGATTTTTACCAATATATCACGTGCACGACAGCCATAAAAGTATGACCAGCACGAGCATGGCCTCTGAGACCCTTGAACGATACGTATGGGGACGAGGGTTGGAGTTTTCTAGCGGTCCAAGAAATTGGAATTAACGAGTGCAGTTAATCATCCATCAGATTATCATCTAATTTATGAAAAAAATATTAAATAAATTTATTTTTTCGTATGCAAAACTAATATAGCAATCGGGACTGGTGCAATATACAAGATAACCGTGTCGGCCAAGCCCACCCACTGCTCAGCTAATGAATCCAATGAATGACGATTTATTAAATGATAAAATTATTTTAATCAATAATTTTATTAAATAATTCATCGTACATGTGGTGGAACTATTTTAGTCAATAATTTTTCTATCACATGATCTATTTTTTTTTATTAATTATATATATTTTCTTGTCATAGATGTTGGACTACACCTGATGGCCTGTTTGCTAGTAATAAATACATAAATATATATAAAATCTAGATGGAGTACTCGGTCTACTCCAAAAATGATATCTATCCAGTAATTCAGACTATATTATTTCTAAAAGAAAAAATAAAATATTTTTTTTTAATTCTTAATAAATTTTTTTTTAAAAAAAATAAAAGTTATGAATAGAGGGCAACAACAAGTAGACATATGATTTAAGATAATTTAATCATATCTTAATTATTTTATCAATAGTTTTTCCATAAATCTTTTTATTCAAACAAAAAACGAAGCTTTAGTTTTTTAATTTGATTTGTTTCTAGATAAATTCAACAAATCTTGATAATTATTCATTAAAAAAAAAAAAAACCACGTCATTCTCAGCTTTGTGTGCGGTACATGCTTGATGGTGTCAAATATATGCAGCCATAACAAAGCCGTGAGGCACCGGCAAATATACGGTCTATTTGCTAACTGTGTATGGTCAAAAAAATTACACATATTTTATCTGTTAAGGATGTGCAGCACCACGCAGTGCCATGAGACAGCATCGAAACATTTCAACATTTAAATTGTTCTTTTGAAAGGCTCTTTTAAGAGTTGCCACTGTATAAAAAATCTTACCCCTTCAATTTTATTAAGTGCAACACCAGTTGATTTGCTAGAAGAATAAATCTAACCTGTTATATATTTTAATACATAATTGTGATGGCGTTTCCAGCCCAAAAGAAAATACTAGGATTTAGCCAAATTTCTTATTGAGCTATTGTTATTATCATAAAGCATGTTAATATACATCAGAGTGCTGATGAAAGTCCTGGATCTAGACATGTGCTATGCCATTCCTGTAGCTGCATCAGATTTTTTATTTTTTATTTTTTTTATTTTTTGTCGTGTAGTGCTTAATTCATAAAACCGCAACGGAAGTCTCCAAGAGATGATAACGTGTACTTGCACGAGTGGCCTTAAACTAAAGGCGCAAAGCATACATAAGCATTCTTTTAATTTTATCTATATTTATATTTAAATAAAAAATAAATCTTAACATAATAGTTAGGTTGCTCCATTATAATTTAGATATTATAAATTTAAAATATATAAATATTCTCTACACACATAAGAACAGACCATGTATATCTAATTTATGTAGAAAATCATAAGCTTGAATGTGAAAAAAATCATATCTCTAGTCATTATTGCTCAAGTTCTGAACGAATTCTCTTTTCAAAGTTTGCAACTGCAACGATTTGCAATCTTTGATAACAAAAAAAAATTATCTAGATGCTTCTCGCAAATGATGAGTAGCGTTTTGATTTTTCTAATCCTACTTTGAGTATATCCGATGAAAGAATCTCAGAAGTTCTCGGATGAGAAGGAGATCGAGTCCATAAACGTCCTTATATAACGTACCTCATCCATCAGAGGTAGTATTTGAATTAATCGTAAAGATTAGAGATGAATGGTATCCACGATGGTTGAATAGAGCTCAAATTCATCTAACCATCAAATATATCTCTATTATTTTATTAAAAATTTTTCTCTAGTTAGAGTCTAGATTAATTAAAATATATAAAATAAATTCTGATGCGTGTTAGTATGGGCCACACCTGGATGGATCTAATTAGAGAAATCATAATATTCTTCCACTTAGCCCAACTTAACACAAGTATCTTCATTTTAATTATTTAAAGTATTTTTAAAAATCTTTAGTAAAATCTTATTTGGATCTAATAGTTGAAAAACTGATGTGGTCACGTTTAAAAAACTTAATTCCTCCATAGGATATATACTGTATACTTGATTATAAAATAATTATCAATGCGAATCATGGCAGCAAATATATTATCAAACAATACATGATCTTCCATGTATTACAACATCTCATAATCAAGTTCTTTATGTGAAATTATAGCTTTATGAATAGACGAAACTTTATGCCTATTCCTTGGTCTACTTTATATTGCATGATAAATAGTTGATTAGCATAAAATAAACTGAATTATAAAATTCAATGTGATAACTTTATACATAGTTTCCAATATATATCAATCATTAAATGAGCTGTATCCCTATATGATCCGCCCAACCTTCAAAATTTCAGAAATAACTTATTTAGTCAGTGGCTTTATAATTATCAGCTCTATATGATATATTTCATAGATATTATGTCCTTTATTCTCTCATGAAGAGTCAAGTACCTAACACCAATATATCTGATGGCACTTGCACTCTTTATACTATAGGAGAATCTTACTTGTAAAAGATATTATCTCAGTATCTTTTTATCGGTTTGCTAATAGAGTCAACAATCTAAGTCTTGTGATAAAATTCTAGAACCTTATAGCTTATGAGGAAGTCTCATATAAGCTACGTACTCTACTTTCATAATGAATGTAGTAAACAAGACCTTATTTTATATACATCTATAATATAGCATCTCCTGTAGGTAGAAAAATATCTTAATAATAAATTTTCTACTATTAATGCATCCAACAAAGTCCGAATCCTAATAGCCTATTACTTTATGATTAGACCGACTGTATGTGAGCATGTAAACTTTTATACTCTATAGGTAATGCATTATTTTCTTTGTAACTTTTTTATGCTCCAATCTTGGATCATGTTAATAATGTAACAACATTGATGCAATAAAAATAATTTTGGATGTATGCAAACATGAGCATAGACTCCTAATACTAAATGCACAAGTTATGAACTTTATTTCTTTTATCTTTATCTTAATTCTTGGATGCTGAGTTTTATTCAATGTATCACTCTTTACATTATGAACGTACATAGAGGAATATTTTTCTATCCCAAATTTAGTACCTTAGAGATGTAAGTCTGTAAGATAGTCCAAATAGCCTTAAGAATCTATCCATATAAATCTGAATGCCGATAACTAAAACGGCTTCATCTATATCTTACATTTTAAAATTCAAAGATAGAAACTATTTAATTTTCTTAAGTGGATCTAAATTATTATTGGCAAGTAGAATATTATGAACTTACTCCCACTGACATTCAGGTATGTAAAATTTTTTTTAAACCCAAAAATAATGATGATCCAATTAAAAACTAGATACCATAGTGTGGAAGTCTATTTAAGTTTATAACTAAATTTCTTTAATCTGCAAACTATATGCCTTTGTCCACTGACCATAAAATTTCTCATGTATCATATCATATAGATTTCTTCCTCTAGATCATCATGAGGAAGACTATTCTTACAACTATCTGATGTAGCTCTAGATAAAAAATGAGCTACTAAGATCATGACATTCCCAGATATGATTGTTATCTATAGAGCCCAGCTTTTCTTTTATGGTATCCAATCATTAAAGGTATTTACACCACTCATGGCTTGTAAGAACATCTTAAGGTTATCAACCCTTTTACCTATATTAGCCAGATATACTATATAATCTGGAGGTATAGTAGATTATCTTACTTTAATAGATCTCTAAAAAATTATTCTTGAACCATTTATGACAGTAGTTAGACAATTACTTCTTTGGTAATAGAAACCACATAAAGTGGAGCTTGATGAAGTGATAATTTCTCTTGAATATTATCTCAAAGAATAATAATAGGAATTATTACTTCAGTTTACATTATAGGCTTAGTATTTTCTTAAAATAATATCTTAAGGACCTCCACTCTCACTAAACATACCAATCTCTAGAATCTAACTTTATTAATTTTCTACTATTTGTGAGATGGATAATAAAATCTATACCATTTTGATATGATATACTAGGCATTATATACTAGAGTATAGTGTCTTGTACCTTTAGGAATTTCACTAATGATCATGATTATTATTCCATCTCGGTACATTCACCATAATATTCATCACTTTTATCATATCTGACTATTTCAATCACTTTTCTTAATTATCCTTCTACCTCTGTTTTAAATTACTTAATAGACCTTAAAGATATTAGCCCCATCAAACAGAAGGTATAGATATATAAAGTGCATAGTCATCAATGAATGTGATGAAATACTTTTCTTTATTATATATAGAGAAAAATTTGCATAAAATAGTATGAATGAATTCTAAAGTTTCTTCGCTCATTCGGGCACCCTTATATATATGTATCTACTTTATCTTTATGTAGTTATCATATGTTACAAAATCAATGAGCTTTGATAATCCTAAGATCATTTTCTTCATTAGCCTTATGACTCTTTCCAACTTTGATGCCATAACATAGAAATATTTTCAAAATGAAAACCTATTCTAGGATCTAAGACTATTCTATAGCATTCAACTATCTTAATAAGTAAATATTCTTATTTTTCAATGAGAACAAATTATTTACTTTCAATCAGAGATCTTCTTAGTAGAAAGTCCTGTAACTTATTGGCAATGTGCACAAGTGCACTATAGTTAGTCCATTAAGTAAAATAAGGAATATTTACTAAATTGGATTCAAAATATATACTATAGTAAAGAGTATTTTCTTTTGCAACCATCTTTTATACTTTATGCAACTTTTTTTTAGGTGTCTCTTCTTTTTGTAGAAGAAGCATTTGATAACCTTATTAATGGCTTCACCTAATGCCATAATAAATACTTTTTCTCTTCTGCCGTTGATACCTTATGTATATATTTTTTTTTAATGTGAATCAAAGTTTCTTTCTTTCTCTTCTGCCTTTCTTTTTCACCAACTTAATATGAATCAAAGTTCATGCTCTCTATATTTTTTCTGATTTAATCTCTTTTCTACTTGTACATATTTGGTCAGTAATTATTAACTATCCATTCTTCATTGTGTATACTATAGAAGTCTTAAAGAGATTGACGTGATGAAAAAGTAGTGAGGATAAAGTAGACTAAAAGGGTATCTAATATGAAAACTTTAATATCAAATTAACTGTACTGTGATATCTCTTATTTATATAATATACTCACGAATATTGGCTTTTATCTTAAGAGTTTGCTGATTTTTACTTTATAGCATATATGACAATATGAACTTTGTGATATGATCTCCTAATATGCCACTTTGAGTTAAATTTCTTGTAGAGCAAACTGAATCCATTGAATCACTTATGATTCTTAAAAAGCTCTTCTGATATGGTATACTTTTATTCATAAGTGGTGAAAGTTTATCAACTCGATACACTAGATTAAGGTCAGACATTCTAATGCGAGCAATATTTTTTTCTCTTTATTCCAAGAAAATTAATTTATTAAGAAAAAAAATTATCTATGCTGTTATCAATAATTATGAAAATTAATACTACAAATAACACATGCTCACTTTATCATCAAATAATGAAACTAATTAAACTTGATCCAAAGTAAATAAATTTTTTTATATTTAACTTTGGTAGTAGTAAATTCTAACCTTCCTGTAGGCAGAGGTGCATCACGTATAAAATTTACTAATATTTTATTAATAAGATCAGTAATATATATATCAAAAGATAATAAATTTTTATACCTATGGATTTAAAAAAAATCCTATCCTCAATACCTAAATTATCATCTTATTCTAATTAAATTATAAAAATAATCACTTCTTATGGATAAAGTAAATTATTTTATGACTTAATAATAATTCTGTTCATATGCCATTTTACTTTATTTTATAGTCTTTATATGGTATTTACTATATCCAGGATGCTGTGGCTATTCCTGAATATAATAAATTCACTAACTTTATATAATATTGAACATATTATCAATAATATGATAATAGGTCTATAAATTTTTATTTGCATATAAATAAATTAGTAGCATAAAAATAAATCACATAATGTGCAAACAAAACTTTTATACAATAAAATCTCATGAAAAGGACCTTACCATAATTTTAGAGGATCTTAGTGTAATAAACTTTATTATGAGGACTAAACAATAATTCAAGAATCTTTATATAACAAACTCTATGATGAAGGCTAAAATGCAATTTTATAAAGATCTTTATGCAATTTATAGCTTTGGTAGCGATTAAATTGCAAAACTTTCTAAACTGATTCATTCAATTATAGAAAAGAATCTTTATATAACATATTACTTTATAAGAGACTTGATTGCAAAAGTCCTCTAAATAAGGTTTAACCGAATATTGAAAAGGATTTAATTGAAGTATACCCTTTACCAGGGGCTTAATTGCAAAATCTCTGAACCAAATTAAATCAGCTTGAGTTGATTATCAAAAAGGGTTTTATTGAATAAAAATTTTGATAGGGGCTTAAATGCAAAAGCATACCTTTAAGTAAATTGGTCCAGCCGAACTTCAGATTCGGGTCGAAATCCAAACCCGAACCCATTACCCTTTTCTTCTTCGTCCCATCCTCCGGCGGCCTTCTCCCTACCGTCGTCATGTCGGTGAGGTGGGGTTCTTGATGGAAGATCGGAGGGAGAAAAAGAGGCCCAAGCCAGTGGTTCTCCCCTCCATAAATCTGGCCGGCAGCCATCAGAGTATCCAAACGGTGGGCCACCCAACTCTCCCCAAATCTCCAACCACCTTATGCTGCTATGAGGGAGGGAAAACCATCAGTTTGCCTTGATCCGATGACCTATTCTCCTTCCTCTTTTGGTCGAATCTTAAGCTTGACGCCAGCCCAGATGTTCTCAATGTCGGGTCAGGAGGCGATGAAACCCATCTCATCTTGAATCTGGATAGGAGACCAAGATACGGGAGGAGAGAGCTCCGATGCCATGGCTTCAGGACTTGGCATTGGCCCATCTCGGACGGTCGCCGACAACTCATCCTCCCATTGCAACGGGAGGAGGGCACACGATCGACCATGTTTTCTTCCCTTTTCTCCTTTTTTTTTTTTTTTGACTGGTGGTGGGTTTTCGGAGGGAGAGATCGCCGGCAACATCCCTTCGATGGTTGTTGGATGCAGACCAGAGGTCCGGCCACGGATGATGGGAGGAGGAGGGCACGACGGCAAAAAATCATGAATACCGTCATCCTACTCTTTTTATTTATTTATTTAAACAATAAGGCAAACCCAAACATAAATCATGCATCTTTGGATTTAAATAAATAAATAAAAATAAAAATCTTTATGGCATCTAGGAACAAATCCAGATTTGCATGACTCTCATCATAAAATCCATCGTGAGAATAAACGGACGCACCTTTTATTTTGTTTTTCATTTTATTTATAAATTTTTTTTAATATATCAAAAATAAATCTAAAATTTGGTATATAAAATTTTATAGATCATTGACCGAAAAAAATAGCATAGAAGTTGCTCTAATATCACTTAATGTTGGAAATCATAAGCTTAAATATGAAAAAATCATATCTCTAGTCATTGTTGTTCAAGTCCTTAATGAATCCTCTTTTCAAAGCTTGCAACTGCAACGATTTGCAATCTATGATCACAAGAAAAAATTATCTCGATGCTTTTCACGAACGACGAGTAGTGCCTTGATTTTTCTAACCTTACTTCGAGTATATCCGATGGAAGGATCTCATAAGTTCTCGGATGAGTAGGAGACCAAGTCCATAAACATTCTTTTATAATATACCTCATCCATCAGATGTAGTATCTAAATTAGTCGCAAAGATTGAAGATAGACAGTATTCACGATGGTTGAATAGAACTCAAATTTATCTAATCATCAAATATATTTTTATTATTTTATTAAAAATTTTTCTTCGATCAGAGAGTTCAGATTAATTAAAATATGTAAAACAAATCTTGATACGTGTTAGTATGGGCCACATCTGGATGGGTCTAATTAGAGAAATCACAATAACTTATCCATATTTTATAATGATGGGAGCCTCGTGTGCCATTTTATATTTATATAACTATAAAAAATTATTTATTATATCTTGTTTAAATATAAGTTAATTTGAGTGCCTTCTAATCTCATGTTACACTTTCCTTTTAATTAGTCAAGTTTTTTAAACTGTAGATGGCACTCCTTTCCTTTTTATTATCAAAAATTAAATATTTTTGAGTGCCAATAGATCTATCTAACCTCCGAATTCCTGCTCAATAGATTCTAAAGTACGAGAAAAAAAATGAAAGCCTACAATGACATGATCTACATGTATTAGTTTTTTTTAAAAAAAACTCAATAAGATATGATATTTATTTTTTCACCGAATAAAAGAGGAAGCAAGAAAACTATTCATTTCCTCGAGGATCTTTTAACAATCTTTTTTTTTTACCACTATCTACACCTCCTTCGTATTTCATATCTTTTAATTAAAAGAACTAGAGTGGAAATATTCATCTATCTTATTTGCTATATATTTATTTGTGGCGCATGCTAGACGCTAAAAACTTTTATAATTAATCCCTTGTCTTCATCAACCGTTGCCACCCTCATGTGAGATCACATGTCACAACTTTATCAACTTTTCTCATGACTCCAGACTGATAAATATTTTAAGGCATGTCCATAGATTTTTCTGGTGGAAGGCAAGAGTTTTCGGGCACTATCGCATGATAAGCACGGATTTCAGGAGCCAGGGTAGACTTTTAGTGGTGCAAATGATGGGAAGTTGGCCATCTGTGCTTGGACGGAAGTGTCATTGCCGTCAGTTTGTGGTAAATGCATCACGTCGTATGATAAAAAGTGAGGAACCTTAGATTTTATGGTGGTTAGCAAGGTCTGATCAAGGAATCTAATTATAACTTCCAAAAAAAAAAAAAAAAAAGCTCTCAACATTGTTTGGGAGCAGGATAATTTTATCTTTCTTTTTTACTTTTTATTTTAAAAATTTCTTTTCTGCCGTCCCATAATAATAATCAACCTGAATGCCAAGAGTGTAATAAGCAGATGCACAATTGGCCGCCACGTAAACAGACTGGTTTCAAGTTTTGTCGCTTTAATATGCATTGTATTCAACCATTTTTTTTATTCATATATGCACAAGAGCTAAGCGATCAATTAGTTAGGGAAAATTTAGAATGCGTGATAGTTACCAACTTGCTATTCGTTAATTTATAAAATTTACTTGACTGTAAGGAGAAACTCATATGTGGTCAACCAAAAAAGAAAAAAAAGGTCATGCTCGTCCATCATAGCAAAAAATGCTGAGCTAATGAACGATATATATTCATATGGCTTTCTATTGTGATCAAGGGTTTATTTGCAGAACTATGGGCTTGGATATAAACCAAGTCTTAAAATACCAGTAAATAGCCTTTGCAAACATCAAACAAAATGAAGGGTAGATAAGCAGTGATGTAGCTCCAGGTAGAGAGACATTGAGGAAAGTATCTAAATCACGCTCCTTGGGAATTTCTAATAATAGGATAAATGATGCTTGTGCAAGAAGAGATTCTCATGCGTGCTCATTATCATTTGACAAGCTCCAGAGATTTTGGTGGGTTAAGTCAAGATCATCTCCAAATTATTTTTTTTTGAGTATAATCTCCAAATTAGATTGAAGCAAGTTTTCTAAATCTGTATTCAAATTGACATCCACATAAATCTCTATTGTACTCAAATTAATCTTGCTAGAGAATAGGTTCTGTAATTGTTCGACTAAATCATGTGCAAAATTAATATCATTACCTTCATACCCTAGATGACTTTTTTGCTTCGGAATTTGAAAACCCATCTACCCCTGAGCAATTTTGAACCTGATAGCTCTCAAAATAAAGAAAATTTCCTGAGCAATTTTAAACTTGATAGCTCTCAAAATAAAGAAATAATACACAACCACTAGATTAAACTTGTGGCTTGCTTTTTGAAGTAAACGACACCCTCAACCCAATTCAAGATTTGAAGGCTCTGGAGAATCAGAGATAAGCGACGGAGACCAACCAGGTCCCAGGGGTGATGTCATGATCATTGAGGATACATGTAATCTAGCATGTCATGATAGGGCATGCGGTCGATGGATGATCCCTTCAAGTCTTTGTTTTTGTTCTGAAAGTCCTTACCTACCATCTGCAATGTATCTACCATCTCAAGGCTTATTTTGACATAGTTAATAGTTACTGCAGTCATGAGCAAATGAAGGGATGGTTATCGTTTTCCTCGCAAGATAGTTCTAATTTGTTGCTCCACACTCACTCATGATTCTCTCATGGAATGTTTGGAGATCTGGTAGGCCACAAAAACGACGTGTTATCAGAGAAACAATAAAATAATCCAGATTTACTGTTCTCTGTCTGCAAGAAACTAAACAAAAGCGTATTACCCCAAGGCTACAAAGATCCATTTGTGGTACTGGATATCATGGTTGGTTTTCAAAGGATGCAATTGGATCATCAGGAGGATTACTTACTTGCTGGAATGACGAGATCTACGAGGGCTATCTCATTAACTCTGGGGACTTTTCTCTGACTATCAAATTAGTCAACAAACAAAATAACTTCTACTAGATGCTTTCAAACATATATGGGCCACGCAATGAACATGACCGAAAGCTTCTTTTCGCTGAACTAAAGTGGCATAAGACGCTCTTGCTTGCTGCCTTGGGTACTCTTAGGAGATTTCAATGCCACTAGATTTCATAACGATCGAAAAGGTGCAGCTATCTCCCAAGCACCATCAAGACTCTTTAATGAATTCATCGATAGTCAATAGATGATGGAAATCAAATCCTCGAACAGACGATATACCTGGTCTAACCTAAGAGAGGACCCCTCACTGGCAATCCTCGATAGATGTTTCATTTCTCTAGATTGGTTCAAGCGCTTCCCCACTAGTCTTCCTCTTAACAATGACTCGTTCTACTTCAGATCACTCGCCACTTCTTCTACAGTCCAAACAATCACAAGGTACGACTCCTGCGCATAAACCATTTTACTTTGAAAACTTTTAGTTTATGATAGACGGTTTTCAGAATGAAGTTCGGCAATGGTGGGATTCGAAGCTTAATTCTGGCAATGCAATCTCAGACATTGTGACTAAGCTCAAATTTCTCTGAGTAAAACTGAAAGCTTGGAGTCGTACAAGGATCAGAAATCTAAACATGCAGAAGAATAGTCTTTCAAACAAAATCAATAGTCTAGACCAGAAGGAAGAAGATCATCCCCTCCTCCCCGCTGAACATCGGGAACGCTCACGGTTAAAGCTAGAACTTGAACAAGTTCTACTGTATGAAGAAACGATGTGGAAACAGCGTACCCGAATTGACTGGCTTAAGCATGAGGATAGCAACTCCCGATTTTTTCACACATGGACCGGTAATAGACGCCGAAAAAAATTGATTTTTGAGCTGCAACACAATGAGAAACAACTAACTGAATACAAACAGATACAACAATCTTTCAGAGACTTCTTCATAGGACTCTTAGGCTCTACCCCAAACATAAGTGTTAAAGCAGACTGGCAAATGCTATATCTGGAAGAACCACCAGCTCTACATGACCTGGAACGACCCTTCACAGTGCATGAAGTGAAAAAAAAATGGTGTTCTCACTTGCTGCTCAAAAATTCCCAGGATCGGATGGCTTCCTCTTTGAATTTTATAAACGATTCTGGGATACAATTGAAAAAGACCTGATGGTGGTACTAACAGGCATTTACAATCATCAATTCTCTTTGGACCGGATCAATTATTCCTACATAACACTCATACCTAAGAAAGATGACAATTGCATAGTGCGTGACTATCGCTCAATATCTCTCATCCATGGTGTTGCCAAAATTATATCTAAGGTTCTTGCAATCAGGCCTGGCAAAAAAATGCATATTCTAACTACAGCAAAATAGATGGCTTTTATACAGGATCGTTCATTGCCTGAAAACTTTGTTGCAGCAAAAGAATTACTCACCCAAGCGCATAAGAACAACCATAAAGGGATCCTATACAAACTAGATTTTGAAAAGGCTTTTGACTCCCTACCTTGGTCATTTTTGATGAACCTGTTAAAAGCAAGAGGATTTGGTAATCGATGGTGTTGGGGATAAATCCCGCTACCGCCGAAGTCTAGCTCGACGGCAACCTGTAGCCGCGAAAGAACTTCGACGAACGGGTCTTAGCCGAACTCCTACAGCCGGCCGAACTACTTAGCGCCCGAGCTCCTTGGACTCCAAGCAGCCGAGCTTTGGCCGAACCCCCAGCGGCCGAGCTCCTCGAACTCGTAGTGGCCGAGCTCCTCGAACTCCTCAGCTGATGAGCCTCAACCGAAGTCCGACATTCGGCCGAACTCTCCAACGGCCGAGCTTCGGATTCCCAGCGGCCGAACTCCTCAGCGGACGAGCCTTAGCTGCATACCTCCAGCCAGACGCCTATGGGAGCCGAACTCCCTCCAAGCTTCCTCTTCAGGAGCCCGAACTCTTCCAAAATGGGCACACGACGAAGGCCTTCAATCCTTCATTCGGCTGGTTCTGCGGCCATCACCATCAGTCCGCCGCAAGCTCTGCAGCCATCACCATCAGTCCACCGCAAGTGATAGCGACCCGCTATGAGGCAGTGATGGCTGTCACCATCAACCCGTCGCACACGGCACATTCCCGTGAGACTGGCTCCGCCGAACCTCGAGCGGCCCGCCCGCCAGCACGCGACTGCAGCTGTCACCATCAAGCTCCGCTATAAAAAGGACCCCTCCAGATATGCTAACTCTAATCTCTCTGATCTCTAAGCTCTCCTCTTCTTCTTCAAGCTCCGGAACTCATTCCGAGCACTCCATTCCTGTTGGCCAGAGCTGATTTGAGCGTCGGAGGATCCTGCTGGAGCCACCCCCCACCGACTCCGGACGGAACTTTGTTTTGCAGGTCCCCGACGGCGACCTCAGCGGCCTCGACTCCGACGACCTCTGACGATGATCAGTTTCTACACCAACAGAATGGCGCTGGAAGAAGGGACCCCGAACCTCCGAGGTTCCCTTGTTCTTAAAGGAGTGCTCGGCGACTCTTCTTTTCCCTCTCCGAAGATCTTCCTTTTCTCTCCCGAAGAGAAAATGCCCCCAGGAGAGCTTCGACGCGGCGATCGACGTCCTGCGCGCCAGGTACACTTGCTCCCATTGCAGCCCCGGTAGCCCAGGCTCCACCCGAAGCCACCACAGATGTAGAGCAGTTCAACCTGTCGGATGGGTTCGTGGCCCCACCGAGGTGATACAGACCGTGCGATAATCTTCGACGGAGACTTTGCCAGAAAAATGCGAGGAACCGACCTTAAGGAAGAGCATTTGGGCATGCCAATCATCTTAGGAGAGAAACGGAGAGCAGAAGTTCTTCCGCAGAAGCGGAATGAAGTTCGGCGCGAGGAAGGTTCCGTGGAAAAGCGGAATGAAGTTTGCCGCGAGCAGGAAAGCGGAATGAAGTTCGGCGGCAGCAAGGCCGAACTTCCCCTGAAATCTCATCATCGGAATGAAGTTCGGCGCAAGTGAGGCCAAACTTCCGCTCGGGTATGACACCAAGGGAACCACCTACGAAGAAGTCATAGGAGGTGGAATGAAGCTCGGGCAAGCGACGCCGAGCTCTTCCTCGAACTCGTCATCAAGAAAGTTCTCCCCCAGGTTTCAGAAGGAGATGGAATGAAGTTTGGTCGCGCTCACGACCTCCCAGCGCAAGCAAGGCTGTACTCTTCCTCGAGCCCGTCATCGAGGAAGCCCTGACAAAGGGGTATGAAGTCCTCCCACGGAAGCTTCCATGGGAAAGCGGAATGAAGTTTGGCGCAAGTGAGGCCGAACTCACGCTCGAGTATGATACCAAGGGAACCACCTATAAAGAATTCACAGAAGGTGGAGTGAAGTTTGGGCAAGCAAAGCCGAGCTCCCCCTCGAGCTCGTCGTCAAGGAAGTCCGGACAAAAGCAGCAGAGGAAGTTCTTCCGCGGAGGGTCTCACGAAAAAATGGAATGAAGTTCGACGCAAGTGAGGTCGAACTTCACCTCGAAGCCCATCATCGAGGAAGGGGCATTAGTCCTCTCGCAGAGGCTTTCGCGGAAAGGCGGAATGAAGTTCGGTGCACGCAAGATCAAAATCTCCACTCAAACCTCATAATCAGAATGAAGTTCGGCGCAAGTGAGGCGAAACTCCAGCCTGATTATGTCACCAAGGAAGCCTCCTACAAAGATTTCACATAAGGTGAGACGAAGTTCGGCCGAGCTCACAACCGCCCCAGGGCAAGCGAGGACTCCCTCTCGAGTATGACTCTAAGGAAGCTCCGACAACTGGGCATAAAGTTCTCCCGCAGGTTCTCCCATAGGTTTTACAATCCCGAACTCTTTGAGCTCACCACCAAGGAGGCTCCGACAAAAGGACGCGAAGAAGCCCTCCCGAAAGGTTCTGCAACTACGCCCCACTCTTCTAACTCGAATTCTCAGCGAAGTTAAGAGTCAGTTACCAAGATCAGAAGGTTTACGGTCTTCCCTAAACAAGCATGGTCGTACTGCGTCTACCATTGCGACCACGGCCATGATGCTAAAAAATGCGTCCGACTGCGAGACGAAATTGAGGAGCTCGTCAGGAAGGAGCGGCTGGAGAAAGTCGACTAAGGGCGCTGCCATAATCAGAAACTTCAGGGTCGACCGCCTCACAGCGTCATCAACGTTACCCCGGAGAGGAGCTTGGTACATCGACGGTTCGTTGGCTCCCAGCGATAAAGTCAAGAGCTTGCTCCAAATCGAGAACGCCAGCATGGGATAGAGGAGGTCGTCTGGATGGGACTTACTGTCCGAGGGAGGGAGCTCCGAGGAACAACGCCTCGACGACCCCTTAAACAGGGATGTGCTGCTCGTAACTTTCCTTCGATAAAATTCTTTCCTTTCAATAATATTATTCCCTGGCACAGAAACTACGGTAACAGGGGATGGAGCAGTCAAATAGTTGCCGTATTGGGGACTGACGAGGGACCTCGTGCTAACGGGGGCAGGTCAGAAGCCTTAAAAGCTCGAATATAGGAGATAAGATCTCCTCCGAGCACGCACTTCGACCTCGGCTGCAGGAGATAAGATCTCCCCTGAGGAAGGCTCGGTTGCAGGAGATAAGATCCCCCCGAGGAAAGCTCGACCGTAGGAGATAAGATCTCCCCCAAGTGCGCACTTCGACCTCGGCTGTAGGAGATAAGATCTCCCGAGGAAGGCTCGACTGCAGAGATAAGATCTCCCTCGAGCGCGCACTTCACCTCGGCTGTAGGAGATAAGATCTCCGAGCGCGCACTTCGACCTCGGCTGCAGGAGATAAGATCTCCCCCGAGGAAAGCTCGGCCGTAGGAGATAAGATCTCCTCCGAGGACACTCGAACTCAGCTGAGATAAGATCTCCCCCGAGCGCGCACTTCGACCTCGGCTGCAGGAGATAAGATCTCCCTCGAGGAAGGAGGAGATAAGATCTCCCCGAGCAGGAGATAAGATAGGAAGCTCGGCTGCAGGAGATAAGATCTCTCCCCGAGCGCCACTTCGACCTCGACTGTAGGAGATAAGATCTCCTCCGAGGAAGGCTCGGCTGTAAGATAAGATCTTCCGAGCAGTTTGCCAGAGATAAGATCTCTCCCGAAAAGCAACCTCAGTCAGAGATGAGATCTCTCCCGAGCAACCACCTCGACTAGAGATAAGATTTCTTCCAAGCAGTTCGGGTCAGAGATAAGATCTCTTCCGAAAAGCAACCTCGGCAAGAGATAAGATCTCTTTCGAGCAGTCGTCAGAGATAAGATCTCTTTCAAAAAGCAACCTCGGTAGAGATAAGATCTCTTCCCGAGCAGTTCGGCCAGAGATAAGATCTCTCCTAAAAAGCAACCTCGACAGAGATGAGATTCTCCCAGCAACCACTTCGGCCAGAGATAAGGTCTCTCCCAAGCGACCGAGTCAACCTGAGCTAGCGACCATTGATCGCTAGAGATAAGATCTCTTCCAAGCGATCGTGGACAACCTCAGTTAGGAACAGGAGGAGAACCTCGTCCTAATGCGAGCATCAGTGCAGGAGATAAGATCTCTTCCGAGGAAGGCTCGACTGCAGAAGATAAGATCTCCCCCAAGGAAGGCTCAGCTGCAAGAGATAAGATCTCTCTCGAGCAGTTCGGCCAGAGATAAGATCTCTTCCAAAAAGCAACCTCAGCCAGAGATGAGATCTCTTTCGATCAACCACCTCAGCTAGAGATAAGATCTCTCTCGAGCAGTTTGACCAGAGAAAGCAACCTCGGCAAGAGATAAGATCTCTTCCGAGTAGTTCGGCCAGAGATAAGATCTCTCCCGAAAAGCAACCTCGGTCAGAGATAAGATCTCTCCCGAAAAGCAACCTCGGTCAGAGATGAGATCTCTCCCGAGCAACCAACCTCGGCTAGAGATAAGATCTCTTCCGAGCAGTTCGGCCAGAGATAAGATCTCTCCCGAAAAGCAACCTCGGCCAGAGATGAGATCTCTCCCGAGCAACCACTTCGACCAGAGATAAGATCTCTTCCGAGCGACCGAGTCAACCTCGGCTAGAGATAAGATCTCTTTCGAACGACCGTTGACAACCTCAGCTAGAGATAAGATCTCTTCCGAGCGACCGTGGACAACCTCGATTAGAAACAGGAGGAGAACCTCGTCCTAATGCGAGCATCAACCTCGGCTGGAGAGTTTTAGCTTCGACCTCGGCTGGAGAAAGCAACCGTGTCAACCTCGGCTGGAGAGCTTCAACTTCGACCTCGGCTAGAGAAAGCAACCATGTCAACCTCGGCTGGAGAGCTCCAACTACCACCTCGGCCAGAGATAAGATCGGAGACAGCCTTGTCCTAAAATCAGATCTCTCCCAAGCGACCACATCGACCTCAGCTGTAGGAGACAATGTCGCCCCCAAGGAGCGCAACCTCCGGCTTCGATCGCAGTGGACGAAGCCCCCTCAACCTCGATTGGAGTTGAGATCTCCTCCGAGCTTTGACCTAGGCCAGCTCAGGGCTCAGAGGAAGACTTCGGTAGTCATCTTTTCTGCACTCCCTTCCTTCGATTTTCGAACTCGGAAGTTGGGGGCTAATGTTGGGGATAAATCTCGCTCCCACCGAAGTCTAGCTCGACGGCAACCTATAGCCGTGGAAGAACTTCGACGGATGGGTCTTAGCCGAACTCCTACAGCCGGCCGAACTACTTAGCGCCCGAGCTCCTTGGACTCCAAGCAGCCGAGCTTCGATCGAACCCCCAGTGGCTGAGCTCCTCGAACTCATAGCAGTCGAGCTCCTCGAACTCCTTAGCTGACGAGCCTCAGCCAAAGTCCAATATTCAGCCGAACTCTCCAACGGCCGAGCTTCGGATTCTCAATGACCAAACTCCTCAGCGGACGAGCCTTAGCTGCATACCTCCAGTCAGATGCCTATGGGAGCTGAATTCCCTCCAAGCTTCCTCTTCAGGAGCCCGAACTCCTTCGAAATGGGCACACGACGAAGGCCTTCAATCCTTCATTCGACTGGCTCTGTGGCCATCACCATCAGTCCGTCGCAAGCTCTACAGCCATCACCATCAGTCCACCGTGAGTGATAGCGATCCGCTATGAGGCAGCGATGGTTGTCACCATCAACCCATCGCATACGGCACCTTTCCATGAGACTGGCTCCGTCGAACCTCGAGCGGCCCACCCACCAGCACGTGAGATTGGCTCCATCGAACCTTGAGCGGTCCGCCCGCCAGCACGCGGCTGCAGCTGTCACCATCAAGCTCCGCTATAAAAAGGACTCCTCCAGATACGCTAACTCTAATCTCTCTAATCTCTAAGCTCTCCTCTTCTTCTTCAAGCTCCGAAACTCATTCCGAGCACTCCATTCCTATTGGCCAGAGGTGACTTGAGCGTCGGAGGGTCCTACCGGAGCCACCCCCCACCGACTCCGAACGAAACTTTATTTTGCAGGTCCCCGACGGCGATCTTAGCGGTCTCGACTCCGGCGACCTCCGACTACGATCAGTTTCTGCACCAACAGATGGTGTATGTGGATACTGGATATCGTCTCTACTGCTAAGTCCTCACTCTTAATCAATGGTTCACTTGGACAACCATTCTAGCATCGTCGAGGCCTCCATCAGGGGGATCCACTATCCCCTCTACTGTTTGTCTTGGTTACTGATACATTGGATAGGATCCTTTAGGTAGCAGTTGAAAACAATCAGTTGGAAGGGCTAGGAAGAAATGCATCAATATTTCATAGTCTCCAATATGCTGATGATACTCTTATCTTCTGCGGGGCATCCTGTGATAGCGCCAAAACGTTGAAGTTCATCCTATATTCGTTTGAATTACTATAAGGTTTACGCATCAATTATCATAAATCATTAGTACTTGGCATAGGTTTATCCTCAATGCATACTGCTTGGATAGCAATAATTCTAGAAAGCAAGCACTCTGAATTCCCTCTTATCTATTTAGGAATGCCATTATGACAAACAAAGCTCAAACTAAGAGACTGCTCACCACTTTTGGAAAAGATCTCAAAAAAACTAGCTGGATGGAAAGATAAACTCTTATCATTAGCAGGTCGAGTGGCTCTTCTTAACGCAGTTATTTCACCACTAATCACTTTCTGGATGACAAACTTTAATATGCCATCATATATTATCTATTAGATATGTGCCATAGAAGTCAGATTGGTTGTCACTTGTAATACACTTATAAAAATAATTTTATAATTTTGACTATAAATTAATAAATAGATTATTTTTCTATTATAGTATATATTTAAAAATATCTGTGATACATCCTTTGAGTTAATGGTAATGATAATTCATATTTTCAAGAGTTAAAAATTTAAGATATAAATTTTTATAATTAACTCATAAAATGCTCTCGACCATAGAATCATTATAAGGATGGTGATCGATTTGAAAGGTTGGTATACGATCACTTTCTTAGAATAGACGTATCTTAAGTCTATGGTATGGAGACATTGGAGTGAGAGTACAGATATTTGTTAGAGAATGAGGGCACTGAACGTGACCACCTCGAGTAGTCATAAAGAAGTCTATCTTTTCATCGATGACTGACTTGATGCTGCGGTGGTGTGTATGGTTCTTTGATCTGAGGTGCATCGATAGTTCACTTTGAGAATATTATAGTTTGACTATATCATAACTCAGTCTTCTAGCTATTTAGAATCTTGAGGTGTATGTTGGCTATAGCATATTCATTGTAGAAATTTGATTGCACCAATAAGAAGATCTATCTACCTCGGTAGATAAGGAGTAGTCCTATGATAATCATGAGATTGAGTTCTTAAGCCTATGGCCATGACCGAGTGAAGATGATAGAAAGAGTTTCTATTAGAATTTTACATTGAACTCGAATTGAATGATTAATTCATATGACGAACATTGGGTTTGACAAGTTTACTTTAACCCTAATCCCGTCGGGGCTCAAGATAGAAGAACCCAATCACATAGATAACTGCACTAAGAGGTTCGCTTTCAATTTTGATGGATTGCCACTATATACTGCTAGATGTCACTGATGGATTTTGGAAGTAATTAGAATAATTTTGATGATCAATCATTCTAATTGTATGAATCAAAAAAGTTTTGGTCCATCGAAAGGTGTTTCAATGATGTCGATGATGGAGATCGCGATATATCCCATTACCATATAGAATTAAATCTAACTGAATCACACAAATAAGAATTTAGGTCTGGATATTATCAATTGAGCTAACTCAATTTGATTGATTTAGATTAGATCCAATCAGATTAAAGGTAATCATGCTAGCATACGATTGAGCTTGACTTTCTCCTTCTGAAATCTTTCTAATTCATCGCAACCAAGTCAAATTTGATTTGACTCATTCTTATATTTTGAATGAGTTTATTTTTATATGACTAAAATAAGTCTAGATTAAATTAATTATAAAAATTAAATTCATTCATAGTCAAATTGGATTAGGGTCAAAAATTGACCAATTTGAGAGAATTGAGGGTCACCTAATCAGATACTTTTAAAAAAAAAATTTAGAAATTATTTTGATCTAATTTTTAGATATGTGATAGAGCATGAAGTATATATTTGGTGTACCAAATTTTATAATTTTTAAATATATCTAGATTGAGTTATGATAGAGTTTGATTTGGATCAAACTCTTAAGGAAAGAGTTCTAGGCGTAGTGGACTCTTCCTTATCTACTTATGCCGCCACTTTCTAGATTGATTTTTGGTATCAAAATTAGATGAATTTGGGGATTTTCATGGAGATCAAGTTCAGAAGTTCCAATGATTGAAAAAATGAGAATTTTGATCAAAGAGGGACTCTAACTTGGCGCTATGCTTTTGTATAAGAACTCTTGCACCAAGGCTCTTCACGAAAAAATATTTTTCATAGTCAAAGGCTGCCATTCCAGATATCTCACACCCCTTCTATCCTCTCTCTCTCTTCTACATGTCTAAAAAGTTAGACAAAAATCTGAGAAGAAGATCCAATCAAATTTGTGAAGAGTTCAGTATCTACATGATGGTGTTCGTGAGATGGATACACTGCCTTCAAAATTTTTTTAAAGGACTTTCAGATTAGATTCAGATGTGATCTTTCGAAAAAAGATTTATGAGAAGAAGATATCCAGATTCTTTCTAAATGGATACCGATAGAGATCAGACACGTGCGTGACTCCTTTCAGAATCTCAGAAAACATCAGGATCATCACAGGATAATCAGATTATCTAAACAAGATATAAAATTAAATTAAATTTAATTTTTATTTTAATTTTTAATATTAGATCACCATGATCAGATCTAAGAACTCTTAGATCTAATCAAATTATTTAAAAATTTTTTAAAAAAATTATCTCAGATCTGATCAGATCTGCACGATCCTACGATGGAAAATAGGATTTTTTCTTTAACTGGTATCAGAGCTGTGTTAGCAATTCTTTAGATCTATCTTAGATCTGATTTTATTTTTGATTATGATATGATAACAAAAAATTTTAGATATCACATCAGATGTGATTAGATCTAAAATTAAAAAATTAAAAGTTAAATAATTTAGATCTAATATATATGAGATGCATGACTAGACTAGATATAGAATAGTTCTATGTGTAGTCTAGTATGATTATATATTTATTTTGATTAAATATAATTTTAAATTTATTTAATTTTTATTTTTTTAATATTATAATTATTATAATTAGATCTAAAAATAAAAAATAAATTTTTTAATTTTTAATTTATTCATATGAGATATGAAAGATGCATACTTAGACTAGTCATAGAATAGTTCTATAAGATATTTAGAATAGTTTTATATTTGATATGATCAAATTTAAAATTTTATTTTTTAAATTTAATATATGATATTTTAGATCTAAAAGTATGCATATTGATGATATATGAGATATATGTAAGACATGTATTAGTTAGATCTTTTTATATATGATAATGATCTAACTAGTTTTATAGTAAAAAAAATATATTTTTGATTAAGAAGTTTTCCATGGCTGTCTAAGAATAAAGTAGGATTTAAAGATCCTCTCCTTTCATTTAATGGGATGTTCTTATGGTGTGTAGGGGTGCCGCATGTTCGTCTTTAATCAGAAATCAGAACTTATTTTTCTGCAAAACCCTAGATCCTGAAATTCTAAAATTTTTATTACATATTTTATTCATAAACCTAAAACTTAATTAAAAATTAAGATTATAAAATTAATTAAATCTAAAAATTATTAATTTTTAGATCTAAGATATATTCATAAAATTAAATTCGAGCTTAGATAGCTCAATTAGGTCTAGTGGTTGATCAAACTAAATTAAGAGTTGGTTAGGTAGGATTAAAGAAAGTTTAGATTTGACTAGTCTAATAGGATCAAGTCTGGATCAAGATCGAATGACGTTAAGATGTGACTCGATTAAGTTAAAACCTAATTTGGCTCCACGGTTTGAGCTTGGATTGTAGGCTAATCCAATTAGTTCTGATTCGATAATTTGATGTCTAAGGTAAGTTTGGCAAATACGATCGACTGGTTTTTAATTGAAAGCTACTCAATCTGAATGCGTTTTTATCGAATAAATGACATATCCCTTCCATCGTCTCACTTATCTTACCATTTGTGTCGATCTAGTTCTGATTTGAGGTGGCTATCAATTCGAGCCAACCCATGTTACTTGGTTAGTCATAATTGTTATGACTAAGTCAAGTCAAGTTTAAAGAGACTTTAATTAAATTTTTCTAAAAAAATATTAAGTCTAAGATCTTCCACCATTGTAGATGTGTGGGCTCTTCTCAGGATTGATTGTTCTCGACTGAATACAGTGGTTCAGTTGCATCGAAAAGATACAATCATGTCTATTAGGCATTGGATGCTACGGGTTGAAGGATGGGTTGAGCTCAATATTTTAGATACGGTGAGAGACCCAATCGAAAATCCTATCTATGCAAATGGTGGGTTTGACTTAATTAAGGAGTGGATCAATATTTCGGACATGATGAGATTCATGAATTAGAGATCAGATTAGGTGCACCATGATTACAGAATCATTGGACAAGAGTTGTCCACTCATCGATTGACCCATCATCAATAACTATTAGATGAGGTGGTGAGTCAGTTGGTGGGATAGCACCATGTACTAGAAATCAATAATCATAGAAATTTTCACATTTCTGTCAAGAATATATAGGAATCTGAGTAAATAGTGAAAGTCTAATTTATTTAAAAATAAAATTTTTAAATAAACTGATTAAGTCTAATTATAGAATCTAACTAAAAACTTTGACTCTCTATAGAAAAATATTTACGTCTAATCCACTAGCCCGTATCCTGGACACCCATAGACTGACCAGATCAAACTACAAGGATTGGCTCCAAAACTTCAAAATTATTTTGGATTTTAAGAAGTTAACTCATGTGTTGGAGTAAGATCCTCCCATCTTATCAATCCGTCCATCTACTGATTAGAGAGCATCTCTCGAGAAGTGGATGAATGAAGATAATAAAGTCAGGTATTACATGTTGGGCTCAATGTCTGATAAGCTCCAGCGCCAAAATGAAGATATTAAGACTAGCTGCCAAATGTTGGCTCACCTGCAATAGTTATTTAGTGAATAGAGTCACGCAACCAAATATCAAGTCACTAAAAGATTGTTTAAGACTCAAATGTGTGATGGATAGTCGATCCAAGATCATTGTCAGATTATGATCAAGAACATAGAAGAGCTTGAAAAGCTCGATGTCAAGTTAGATCAGAATTTATAGACTGACATAATTCTACAGTCCTTGACTGATGTGTATGGGCAGTTCATCATGAACAACCATATGCATAAACTTCAAAATATCTTAGCTGAGCTCATGAATATGCTGGTTACTGCTGAGCTTTCTATAAAAGGTTCTAAAAGCTTAGTACTTGCTGTGGAGCGAACTTCTTCTAAGAGAAAATCTTTTGGAAAGAATAAAAAGTCCATAAAAATGCAAAAGGTGGATGGTGGAAAGAAGAAGATAGAGCCGAAGAAGAAGTCCGCTGATAAAAAAAATATTTTTATTGCAACACTGACGGCCATTAAAAGTGGAACTGCCCTCTTTACCTAGCCAACCTAAAAAATAAGAAGGAGGCAGATCCTTTTGGAGGTATACTCATTATAGAATTTAATCTTACGGTTTCTTCTACATCCAGTTGACTTTGGTTCTACTACTCACTTATGCACTTCTATGCAGAGTCTTGAGGATAGCAGAAAGCTGAGGGATGGTGAGATGATCATATGTGTCGAGAACAGTGCAAGAGTTGCTGTTGTGGCCGTGGAAATCTACTCTCTACGATTACCATCATGATTAGATTTAGTACGTAAGGATTATTTTTATGTACTTGCAGCAAGCAAAAATTTAATTTTTATTTCATATTTAGCACAGGAAGGCTATGTAATTAGTTTTTTTAAGGATCATTGTAATATTCTTTATGAAAGAAATAAAATTGCAAGTGATTTTCTTATAAATGGTCTCTATCAGTTACATATTGATGTTTTTGTTAAAAAAAAAGGAGGAGATTGGCCACCAATATAATTGGCTAGGTTTTGGGTTTTTTTTTTTTTAAACTTTGGGGGTGGGAATTTTGAGAAGCAAATTAGATGATTTAGAAGATC
>QRFJ01000356.1:283428-345161 GCA_006176705.1 Cocos nucifera | reverse complement strand
AATCATTCAGCTGTTCGAATCAGATGAGTTCTGATCCATCGAAAGAAGTTTTGATGATGTCGATGATAGAAATCTTGACATATCCCATTACCATACAGAACTGAACCTAATTGGATCACACAAACAAAAGTTTGAATCTAGTGATCATCAATTGAACTAATCCAGTTCAATTGATCTAAATGAGATTCAATTGGTTCAAAAAAATTGTGCTAGCACTCGATTGAACCTAACATTCTTCTTTTACTATCATAAATAGTTGTCCTGACTGAGCCAAAGAAGTTTGTACTTATTCAGAGGTCTTCAATTGATCTGATTGGAGCCTGTCCAGGTCAGAAAAAGATTGTCTTATTTTGTAAGATAATACCTACCATTTTTAGTCACCTGCCATTTCTCGTCCTTTGACTTTGGTCAAAAGTTGACCTTTGACTAGTCAAATATTGACCATTGATACTTTGACTTCTGTCCATATGTCATGCACCTATTGGAGTGCTGGTGGAGTCCTGTCCCCCCTACCAGAACCCGACAAGAAGGAGGGCGCATGCCACCCTTGGCGTGTGCCCAAGCTGGAGGCGCCTAGGAGTCCCTGTTGGATAGGGACTCCATCTCCTTTTTGGATTCTGATTAGAGTTCTTCTAAGAACCAAGTTTGACTGATCTTAGGTGCCATCTAAGGAGAAATCCAAGGGACTCTATTTTCACCAATCAGATTTAGATCTGATTTCATAAAGGGTTGTGATTGGTTGGGAAGAAGAGGAGTTGGATCATAGATAGTCTATAAATAAGACCCTACGCCTAACTCAAATTAAGGATTGAAAAAGGAATTCAATTTCCACACCCCAAGGCCTCCTCTCCCCTCTTTCTCCATGCCAAATCCACCTTCTCCCTCTCCTTTCCACGTTCAAAGTGGTTTGGACTTTAGTTGGTACAATCCAGACGAGAGAAAAGCGACTGAAAGATAGAAGGTTGTGTTGCTGCAAAGGACAACTACTGATCTTCGAAAGAAATTTTGAAGATCATCCAGATCAGATCCAGATCTGATTTTTGGAGATATGATAGAAAAGAAGAGGATCTCCAGATCTAGTCCAAGTGGATATTGGTAGAGGCCAGGCACTTGCGTGGCTAAATCCAAAATCTTCTACTGTTGTCAGGATCATCAATGGATAATAGGATTATCCATTTCAAGATAAATTAAATTAAATTTAATTTATTTAAATTTATTTTAATTACTAAAATAATAAAAATCAGATCTGAAATATTTCAGATCTGATCTGGATCAAAGAGAAAAATTTTTGAAATATATCTCTTGATCCGATCAGATCTAAACGAATCTGGTCCGAAATATCAAGATTTTTCTTCATCATGTATATTTATAATAATTTATAAAATATTTATAATAAATATTATAAATATTTATTATAAATATTATAATTATCTGCATGTCGTAGTTTTTGGATTGTGCCGTGGTGGTAGTCTTGAGCTGTGCTATATCGATGGTTGTGGACTAGATCTGTCAATGGATTGGATTCAGATTAGAACCTAGATATTCAGATCCAGACCTAATTTTAATTACTGATATTGGATCCAAATTTGAATATTCAATGGGTCTGTACTTGAAGTATCAGATCCGGACTCTAATGGATCTCGGAGGATCGGACCCGATTTCAGGATCCAAAACTAAGAAATGGAGAGACTGAGAGAAAGACCGACAGATTGAGAGAGAGAGGGTCGGTTGCTCACCGACCATCGATAAGGAAGATCGAGAGTGGAAGGGAGGAAGGGGGTTTGGCCTCGCCGCCTTCGTCGACGAGGAAGATCGAGAGAAGGAGAGAGGAAGGAAGGGATTCGGCCTTGCCGCCATCATTGGAAGGAAGGGGGTCCGGCCTCATTGGCGAGAAAGATCGAGAGAGGAAGAGTAGGAGATCGAGAGAGGGAGAGAGGGAGAGAGGGGGTCCGACCTGCCAGCATCACTGAGAGGGATGGGGTCTGGCCTTGCCGGCTTTTGAGCGAATAGAATTTGATATGTTTCTCTAATATTCCAACTTTAAGTCCTAAGGTGCCACCATCATCTACTTTGTTCTTCTTTTAGATTTCTAGATTAACATCAAGGTTCGCACAAGAGATCGGATCTATGACTGTTGCTTATCCTTAATTATTTATGAATGTAATTCATGTTGTAGAATTTATTGCATAATATTTTTTGGATGTTTATATCTTGTTGCTTTATTAGGATAGTACCTATCTTTACCTATTAGTTGGTGATAGGGTGCATTTATTGCATATCTAAAAATGATATTTAATCCAAGTTCCATACATGATTTACTTGCAGTATCATCATTTTTAAAATGGATAAGAGATGGATGAAGTTTAGTAGGCTCTTGTGAGAATATGAGGCTGGACTTCAAAATTTTTTTGATTATGCTATAGAAAAATTTGGAGATCATAGACTGATCCAATATCCATGTAAAAAATGTATGGATGGACCGTAGCTATCTCATCAAGATGTCAATGATCACCTCACTATTTATGGCTTTAAAGTCGATTATAAAATTTGTTGAGACCAACATGGTGAAGACAGGCCATAAGGAGGCGATCAACCTGAAGAAGGAGTGAAATAAATGGTTCGTGATATTTTTTTTATTTGTTGCCATAATGATGGTGCATCTACGTTCATGTTTGATCCTATGATTGGTCGAATGACAAACAATGAGGATGTAGAGAAGGTCCGCAAGTTGATGGAGGATGCTAATATTCCGTTGTATCTTGGATGTTAAAAGATGGCAAAGCTTGAGTTCTTAATCTGGTTGTATCATGCGAAATGCTCCAACGGATTCAATAATAATGGAGTGAATTGCATACTAGAGCTTTGGGAGGATATTTTTTTGGATGATGCATGAATTTCAAAGAATAATTATGAGATATCAAAGATTATTGAACAACTGGACTTTACTTATACCAAGATACATGCTTGTCTCAATGATTGCATGCTCTATTGAGAGGGGGATGTCAACTGCAATGAGTGCACGAGAAGTGGTGTATCAAGATAAAAATAAAATAAAGATGGTACGTTGACTCGTGTACCTTAAAAGTTGATGTGGCATTTTTCTTTGATTCCGAAACTATAAAAATTATTTATGTCGGCAAAGACATCGAAGGACATGAGATGGCATGAAGAGGACTGAATAAAAGATGATGCATTGAGGCATCCAGCCGATGGAGAGGCATGGCAGAAGTTTAATGAATTACATTCCGACTTCGTACAAGAGATACGTAATATGAGGTTGGACTTATCATGCAACGGTTTCAACCCATTCAAGCATATAAATACTGTCCATAGTGTATGGCCAGTATTTATTCATGTTTACAACCTTCCATCGTGGATGTATATGAAAAAAGTCTTTGCTTTCATGACAGTGCTCATTCTTGGACTGATGGAGGTAGGTAATGACATTGATATTTATTTGCAGCCTCTTATTGTCGAGCTAAAACAGTTATGGAGCATTCAAGGTGTTCCAACTTTTAATGCTTTGCTGAATGAGTCATTCTCCATGCATGCAGCACTTTTGTGGATAATAAATGACTTTCTAGCCTATGCCCTAATGTTGGATTGGAGCACCAAAGATGAGCTAGCATGTTCGATCTGTAGAAGAAACACCCGATTTAGAAGGTTGACACATCAGAGGAGCTTTAGCTATATGGGATATCGATGTTTTCTTCATCGAAATCATCCATACAGAAGGGATGCACGCTCCTTCGATGACACTGTTGAAGAAGGTGAGGCACCTGATTGGACATCTGAAAGTGAAGTACTTAGAGAGTTGGATGGTCTCAGTATTGAATTTGAAAAAGATGATCCGATTGGTGGTAAAAAAAGAAAGCATCGATCAAAGAAAGATGACACACACTTTAATTAGAGGAAAAAGAGCATCTTCTTTGACTATTTATTGATGGTAAATAAATATCATGCCGTGCTGTACCGGTCACTAAGAGAACCTCCGTCTGGTATAAATATTAGAGACTATTTATTGATGCTATACTAATATTATTGTTCAATATGTTATATTGATTAATGTTCATTAATATTGCAGGTCATGATGGCACTGAAATGTCATTTAGCTTTCACCCCTGCCTCTCGGTGGATTACTTGCAGTTCAACATCCGAGGAGCAGTCGGAGCATACTCCGTCCACCTCGACATCGGCTGCTTAGGGACCTCCACCGTCAGCATCTACTCCACTAGCGACATCTACTCCACCAGCAGTTGAGCCTATACCATCGTCCATATCTGAGACATGCTACTACGCAGGCATCTAAGTGTACATTTTTATTATGTTAGTACAACTTTATTTTTTATATAGTATTTATATACTTATATATTTGCATAATATATTTGCATTGCAGGTGCATCATCTAGTCGGACATTTCGTGGTTCCATACGTATGGCACACATGTAGAACCACCAGCATCAGGTGATGGTCTATTACGATGCGTAGGAGAGGTCGGTAGGGGAGACCGCATGGAAGATGCATTCCTCTTTTGGAGTGCTTGTGAGGCAGTCAGACATCATTCTCGTAGAGCCCAGAGACTGACGTTTGATGGATGCTACCGTCAGCGATCGAGTATGGAAGGAGATATAAGTAAGTACGCACATCTTAGTTATATTTATATATTTTATATATTTACACTATATATATTTGATTAGAATAATTTAGTAACTGATTTTTGATAATTTTGTGTAGAGAAGGTATGATTTTTCTGATCACGAGAGGGCTCGAGATGTCCGACTGAGAAAGATCAGAGAGTTGTACTAGGGTTACAAGGTCAAGCTCCATAGAGGATGGCTCGAGCACCAACAAGATATTTCGGAGGAGCTTGTTTCCTGGATATAGGACTGTCCTCTGAGTCAGTGGGAGAGGATGGTTAGACACTCAAGGAGCCAAGAGTTCGAGATAAAATTTCTAACTTTTAAATTTTTTAATACATTTAAAACTTTATTTAAATATTTTTTAAGAATTTATTATTTATTTGAATACTTATAAGGCTACCTTCCGTTAGAATTAGAAGAACTATGCAGCCTAGGAGTATACGCATACTCTAGACTGCGAGTTTATGGCCAATCGTATGCATAGATAGGTAATTAATTCTAAATCTTACTAGATAAATTAAATTTATATATTTTATCATCTTTCTGATAAATTTGTTCTTTGTTATAGCTGGTGGGAGATGGAGTGATGCCCAATCGTAGCGAGATCTTTCGATCCAACCGTACAAATAAGACGGACAGGTCGATGAACATTGCGATCGAACGTATTTTTATAAGTATTAAATATATTAGTATATATGATTAGTATTATAGTATTTTTTATAAAATTTTATTTTAATTTATAATTACAGGATCAGTTAGATGCGCTCACGAGCGAGGTTTTAGATATCTCTAGGCCCCATGACCATCTATCTCAAATCTTGGGGCCTGAGCACTCTGGGAGGATCTGATGCAGGCTCAGACATACGTCGATGAGCTACTGATCCGAGGCGAGCGTCTCCTCACAGACTTTCGGTATCGTCAATTGAGAGGAGCTTGAGGAAGCATTGGTACGGGCAGATCATGTTGCGATGCAGATAGATCGGGCTGAGAAGCGCGCATCTCATCTGAAGGACATCGTGAGAGATATGATGTCGATGCTCAGCACGCATTTTAGAGTCATAGGTTTCGAGGATATGTTGGCCCCCATTCCAGCTTCGGCTTCGACTCCAAATTCGGCTCCTGGTGATGACGACGATGATATAGATTTAGAAAACTTTTGATGTATTTTATTTTTTAAAAAAATATTATAATAAATTTTATTTGGTAATCAAATTTTAGCATTTTAGAATAATTTTTGTGTTTATTATATTTTCTTGTGTTATATATCTATATTTATTAGATAAAATATATAAAAAAATAAAAATTTTAATTTTTTTAATTATTCAAGATTTACGACAGCGATTTTATAACCGCTACTATAGGTTCTTAATGTAAACGGTGCCAACCGCTATATTAGACCTATGATAGCAGTTAATAAACTGCTGCTATAGATTACCTATGGCAGTGGTTATGTAACCGTTGCTAAAGATAACCTATGACAGCTGTTACATAACCGCTGCTATAGGTCGATCTATTACAGCGGTTTATAAATCACTGTAATAAGATATCTATGACAGCGGTTCAAACAACCACTGCAACAACCGCTACCATAGAGCTACGGCGATGGCTGCAGTAGCAGTGGTTAGAGAATCACTGTCATAGCTTATGACAGTGGTTTTCTGGGCTACGATAGTGGTTACGAATCGCTGTCGTAATTTTGTTATGTAGTAGTGACTGCTAGGTATCATTGGTAGATTTTTAGAGTAATTAGAATGATTTTGATGATCAGTCATTCTAATTGTATGAATCAAAAAAGTTCTGATCCATCGAAAGTTATTTCGATGATGTCGATGATGGAGATCACGACATATCCCATTACCATACAGAATAGAATCTAACTGGATCATACAAACAAGAATTTGGGTCTGAATGTCATCAATTGAGTTAATCTAGTTCGATTGATTTGGATTAGATCCAATCAGGTTCAAGATAATCGTGCTAGCACACGATTGAGCCTGACTTTTGCCTTCCAAAATCTTTCTGATTCATCGCAACCAAGTCAAATTTGATTTGACTCATTCTTGTATTTTGAATGGATTTATTTTCATCTAACTGAAATAAGTCTAGGTCAAATTAATTATAAAAATTAAATTCATTCATAGTCAAATTGAACTAGGGTCAAAAGTTGATTTGTTTGAGAGAATTAAGGGTCATCTGATCAGATGCTTCTAAAAAAATTTTTAAAAATTATTTTGATCTAATTTTTGAATATATGATAGAGCACGAATTATACATTGGGTGTATCAAATTTTATGATTTTTGGAGGTGTCTAGATTGAGTTATGATAGAGTTTGATTCAGATCAAACTCTTGAGGGAAGAGTCATAGGCACAGTGGACTCTTCCTTATCTACTCATGCCGCCACCTTTCAGATTGATTTTTGGCATAAAAATTAGATGGGGTCTAGGGATTTTTGTGAAGATCAAGTTCAGGAGTCTCAATGGTAAAAAAAATGAGGATTTTGATCAAAGAGGGACTCTAACTTGGTGCTATACTTTTGTATAAAAACTCCTATGCCAAGGCTCTTTACGAAGAAATATTTTTTATACCCAAAAGCTACCATTCCAGATATCTCATGCGCTATCTATCCTCTCTCTTTCTCTCTTCTACATTCTTAAAAGTTAGGTATAAATCTGAGAAGAAGATCTAATCAAATTTGTGAAGAGTTCAGCATCTACGCGATGGTGTTCGTGAGACGGATATGCTGCCTTCAAAATTTTTTTGAAGAACTTCCAGATTAGATTCAGATTTAATTTTTGAAAAAAAAAATTTATGAGAATATGTCCAGATCCTTTTCGAGTGGATACCGATAGAGGTCAGGCGCATGCGTGGCTCCTTCTAGAATCTCAAAAAATATCAGGATCATCGCAGGATAATCAGATTACCTAAACAAGATGTGAAATTAAACCTGATTTAACTTTTATTTCATCATGATCAGATCTGAAAACTCTTAGATGTGATCAGATTATTTAAAAAAAATTTAGAAAAATTCATCTACGATCTGATGCACGATCCTATGATAGAAAATAGGATTTTTTCTTCATTATCAAGCGCATCGACAAATGTAGACGCTCTTTTCTATGGTGTGGACACAATCAATGGAAAAATGGCAAAAGTTTGCTTAAATGGGAATACTACTGTAGACCAAAAAAGTTTGGAGATTTGGGCATCACAAACATCAGAACACTCAACCTGGTCCTGTCACTTAGATGGTGGTGAAGCATGTTTTGCCCAGATTCTAAGCCATGAAAATCGTTAATCCGACAATCATATTTCAGAAGCCAATAGATAACACTGCAAGATATCAACCACCGTCATCAATCTGACTTCTGGAAATTTATTTAGCGTAATAAGAAAGTCTTCAGATCCTTGATCAGATTTAGGATCGATCGGTCAAGGAATTCAAGTCTCATTCTGGGAAGACACCTCGATTCTTGATTCTCCATTGAAAGATAGGTTCCATAAATTGTTTGAATTATCACCATATCAGAAGACATCGGTTTCAGAGGTTCTTGGATCTTCTTCTTCTTCTGACTCGATAATCAGATTTGTCTCGGATAGGCTGATCCTACACCCAGACGTCCTCACACTCAATCATATTATAGCTGCAACAGACCTCTCCAACGCCCCTGATAGACTAGAGTGGAAATGGTTTTCCAACAGCAAATTTTCAGTCAAAAGTAGTTATGAGTTCCTGCTAGATGGAGGTATCCAACCATTCTTCAGTAGCATTGTATGGAAATTCTGAATACCATCAAAAGTTCGTTACTTTCTATTTCTCAGTAATCTAGATAGAATCCTCACAAAAGCCAACATGGCAAAGAGAGGCTGGAGTGGTGATCCTAAATGCACACTTTGCGAGAAAATAATAGAAATATCGGAGCATCTATTTCTTCAATGTTCATACTCCAGAATGATTTGATCTTCACTCCACAGCACACTCGAAATTCCAGACCTACCTGAAATACAAGAACAACTCTGGACGGTCTGGAGAATGCAACAACCAATAATAACATTAATTTCGAGCATAGATTCCCTGATTGCTGCTGGTTTTTGATGCATCTGGAAGGAGCATAACAAAAGATGCTTTGAGTTTCATGCCTATCTCCCTAAAGTTACGCCTTCAAAAGTTCTCAGATTTTTCATGTTGTGGGCTAGATTTTTACTCAAAACTGATGAAGGAAGAGTTGACACTATAAGTACGGAGATTCAAGATTTAATTAGCAGTTCAATCAATCTTATTAATTGCACAGCCATACGGAAGTTAGCAATCAAAAACAAACGAATCTTCTACCGGCTCTTCAGATCCCAGTTACACTCACCTGCGGCTCTTGAAGCAATTTCTTTGTCCAACCTGACCTTCTAATGATGTTCCTCCTAGAACTATTCATTATTTGCCTGTTCCCTCTATACTGTAATTATATATAATGTAACTTCTTAATAGTTTAATATAATTTTCTTGAGTTAGGTCACTCTACCTCAATTTCATCAAAAAAAAAAAAAAAAAAAAAAAACACAACCACTAAAATTAGAATATATTTATCTTTTTTTTTTGAGAAAAATGAAAAAAGTGAGGCATTTCTCTCACGAATTTTATTAAGGTATAAGTGAAGTACAATACCTTCCATGACAAAAAATGTGTAAAACAATAACTATGTGTCTTTATAAAGGATACAATGCATTATCTTTATAAAGGATACTATGTGTAAAACAATAACTATGTGTAAAACAATAGCTATTCAAAATTTCAGCACACCAAGAACTAAGGCAACCAACCTCGCCCGCCGCAACGGAGTCCACGACAAGGGGCATTCTCGTCATTCCGAAGAGCCAAAACATCAACGCACAGGGGCAATACAGTCATTTCACTGTCGACTCCCCGCACGGCAGCCGCGATTTTTCTCCAAAGTGTCGCCTGGGTCTTCGGAGACGTCACGCATGGTCCGACGCGGACGACGTCGACAGAATCCAACGAATCGAACTTGTCGGCAGATATTTTTTGTTACTGGAGACGGATTGCCAATTAAAACCCGACAAATCTTCCATTACCACGTCACGGGGTACAGCTAATCTGACTCCCTCGTCACGAGAGTGCGGTGCAACGGACCGTTCGCCTGCCTTCCCGCCCATGCCTATTGCCGTTTGTTGTCTTCCGTGCAGTAACCGAGTTCTTCCAAAAGGCGTTTTGGGATTGGGAGTCCTATATAAAGGATTCCCTGGCTTTGACTGGATCGCATCCAGTGCTTTCTTGGGGTGTTTGGTTCGGCGAAAAGAGCCTTGCCTGTCCGGGCGGGTTTTGGGTATTTCTTTCGGTTTTTTGGGGGATTTTCGTGTGTTTTTTGAGGGGATTTTTGGGTTGATTTTTTGTAGCTGGGTTTGGAATTTTTCTTCTCTTTTTTTTTAAGCTGAGAAGATGACGGTAGGGGCGGGGATATCGATTGCGGATGGGAATTTGATGGTGCTGGGGACCAAGATCTTGTCGGATGTTCATGGGAACGTCCTCTTGACGCCGGCCCGTGGGAATGGGATGATGAACGGGGCTTTCATCGGCGTCAGATCCGATCGGGCTGGGAGTCGCAATGTCTTCCCGGTCGGAAAGCTTCAGTAAGTTTTTCCTTGTTTCTTTCTTCTGTCTCGCTGTTTTTTCTCCTTTTTCCTTCCTTTTAAAAAGTTCCTGCTCTATAGATTTGTTCTCCTGTTCATAAGAGTGGTTGATTATGGTTTAGTTATCTATTTTTTAATTTTTTTCTCGTAGAAAACTAATTTTCCATTGAAAAATTGTCTGATTATCTCTTTTTATTTTTTATTTTTTTTGATTTTTTTTTTGATCGTGTCTATAGTTGATGCATTTCTATATAGTGAAATATTTTGTCCTTTCCTTTCTAAAACAATAATAAAGAAATATTTTAGCACCTTTCAGTGATTTCCTTTTCTTTTACTCTTTCTTCCTCTGATCGTAGGTTCTTCCCCCTACTATGAGAGTAAATGCAGGGGAAGCCTCACCAAAATTCATTTTTTCCGATCGTAATATAAAGTTGATGTGTAATCTTTTCGGGAAAAGTATCTTTTGCCTTTGATTTTTGACGAAGAAGCTTCGGCTTGTTCATTTTTAAGGCTTTTCTTTTTTCATCTAATATTGATCAAATATCTACTTTTTTTTGAAAAAAGTCTTCCTCTCTTCTTCTTTTTCTTTCGTTCCTACAAATGCTCTAGTTGTACCGATTCCTAGTTTTTAGGAGTTATACAGTGTCTTTCCCTTGTAAAATTTCATATGTAATTTTTGTTTACCGGAATGATTAATGATCTGATTGCACTATTTTTTGAGGAATTTTTGATGGATTTTTACCATTCTGTCGGATTGCAGGGATTTACGGTTCATGTGCACATTCCGGTTCAAGCTGTGGTGGATGACTCAGAGGATGGGTTCGTTCGGCCGAGACATTCCCTTTGAAACCCAGTTCCTGATCATCGAGGGAAGCGATGGCTCTCACTTTGGGGAGGGGAATGAAGATGGGGTGGGGCAATCGGCAGTGTATGCTGTGTTCTTGCCAATTCTCGAGGGAGCTTTTCGAGCAGTTCTTCAGGGAAACGCAAATGATGAACTGGAGATTTGTTTGGAAAGTGGTAATGACTAAACGCATCTCTTTTTTTCTCCCAAAAAAAAAAAAAAAACAAAGGTTTCCTCATGAAAAATGGAACAGAAAAGGGAGAATTTATGCTTTTTTATGCTTTTTTTAATAAAAATTTAAGAAACATCCCCTACTATATTTAATGGGAACTCTTGGACATCCATCATTATTTTGGCAGGCTCATATGATAGCATGCAAGTAAAGATACAGATTAAGTGAGCATTTATAGTTTCAAAAGGAAGGCTACCCAACTGATATAATTACAGGGGAGTTCCACAAAATGAAAAGTCTAGATTTATTAGGGTTCCAAGAAAAAAAATATTTTAAACTATTAACAACAAAAATCTAACTTGAATGAGTTTTCCATGTGCATCGCATGAGTTAAATGCTTGTAAATATTTGCAGAGAAAGATGGTCTTTCAAGTTCCTTTTATTGTTTATATTGATATGAATATACTTATTGGAGATTTTTTTTCTTGCTTGCATTTCAGGTGATCCAGCTGTTGAAGCATTTGAAGGAACACATTTAGTTTTCATGGGAGCCGGATCGGACCCGTTTGAGGTTATTACAGATGCAGTAAAGTAAGTAGTTCAATTTTCTTTTGTCATCTTTATATCATTCAGCACCATACTTTTGTTTATTGTTGCTTGAATTTGTCTCTACCATACTGCAAAATTGAATTTTTTTTTATGTTATTTGTCTTATTCGTGTGCTGTATTGTAAGAAGCTTTTTTAAAGTAATTTGTTGAAATGGATTTGTTGCTATGAGTTCAAAGTATCTATTTGAATAATTTTGTTGCTAAATTCCTGTTGTAGTTTCATGATTCAGTATCTGACATTCTTCATTGTACCAAAAAAATAATGGATCTGTCATGTTGTATAAAGAGACAAATTAGATACCATAAACTAACCTTGAATTTTTTCCTTTTGAATAATTTCTCTTACTTAGAGTTCAAAGAAAAAAATGAACTGCTTAATATCTGGAATATACTTTGTAATAATTCCTGCATTCAAAACATTAGAGTCTAGCTAATGAAGAAGGTGGAACACTTGTTCTTCCTTGACTCAAAAAAAAAAAAAGAAAAAAAAAAGGATAACAGAAATATTTTTCAGCTTAATATTAATATTAAAGTTTATAACTCCTTCAGTGCCATGATTTGGAATTTTGTTCTGTAAGTTGCAAGTACCTTTATAATACCCCCTTTTAGAAACTGAAACTAACAACGTGTCATGTTGCTCATACACAAATTTGCGGGAAAGTTTTGATACTTGATTTTTTATTTCCAAAGATCTCCACACTTTAAATGTGTTTGCCTTTTCTGGAACATAATATACCGATGAATCAGTTATGTTGTTTCCAATTAGAATGATTTTCCAAATTTTCATAAAGCAATGCTTGTTACCGGTTGTTGTTATGATAATAAATGTATTTGTTGTGTCCAGCATTGTGTGCATATGAATTGTTAGAGCATATGCAAAAAATCTTTCTAGCTCAAAGGTTTTTTTTTCTTGTGATCCAAGATGTGGAGACTTTGGGACTCTTTTGAATATCACACTGATAAAATGTTATATATTTGCTATCACTCACTCTGTTTTGATGGATTTTTGTACACCGAACTTTCACAGGACTGTTGAGACGCACTTACAGAGTTTCTCTCACCGGGAAAAGAAGAAGGTATGTTTGTTATTCTAATTTCTGTTGATATATTTATTATGTTCTTTGAGTTGGTTTGACTTATTCTGTAATTATGTTCCTTTGGCAGATGCCGGATATGTTAAACTGGTTTGGCTGGTGCACATGGGATGCCTTTTATACTAATGTGACTGCTGAGGGGGTTGAACAGGGACTAGAAAGGTTCTTACATATTCCTTCTATGCATTTTATTGGTCTGTGTCCAATGTTATATAATATTCTAAGTTGTATTCCTTTTGATCCAGCTTAGAGAAAGGTGGAATTCGTCCAAAATTTATTATAATTGATGATGGCTGGCAATCTGTGTCTATGGATTCTAATGGTATTGCTTCCATAGCAGATAATGCAGCAAAGTGAGTGCTTGTTCATCACTGTTTTGGGGCCCTTAACTTTTTAAATGTTCTTATTAGTTTTTATTACTTTCTCGAATAATTGTCTTGTGATTAACTTTTTGTTTGTCATTTTTTCCAGCTTTGCAAACAGGCTAACCCATATTAAGGAAAACCACAAATTCCAGAAAAATGGCAAAGAGGGTCCCCAAGATGAAGATCCTGCAAATGGCTTTTCTCACATTGTCAGTGAAATCAAGGGAAAACATGACCTAAAGTAAGACAACTTTGCAATTTTTGGATATGTTGCATCGCAATTTCTTCTACTTGTCTGTTCTTCTATCAAACTATTCTCACGAATTGTTAAATCTCTTCTAACCTTTTTGCTTGCAGGTATGTTTATGTGTGGCATGCAATTACCGGGTACTGGGGTGGAGTAAGGCCTGGTGTTACTGGAATGGAACATTACGAGTCCAAGTTGCAATACCCCATATCATCACCAGGGGTTCAGTCAAATGAACATTGTGATTGTTTGTACAACATAACAACCAATGGCCTTGGCCTTGTGAACCCAGAGAAAGTGTACAATTTCTACAACGAACTCCACTCATATCTTTCATCTGCTGGGATCGATGGGGTCAAAGTAGATGTGCAGAACATTCTTGAAACCCTTGGTGCTGGCCATGGTGGAAGAGTACAGCTTGCCAGAAAGTACCACCAAGCCTTGGAGGCTTCCATTGCTAGGAACTTCCCAGACAATGGAATTATATCTTGCATGAGCCACAATACCGACAACTTATACAGGTATTAGACATTTATCTCTCATTCTTCTTTAGGTTGCAAGGAATAAGTGTTTCGATATTCAGTCTGATATATCGTATCTCTTTCTTTTCTCTGTGGGTATAGCTCAAAGAGGACTGCTGTTGTGAGGGCCTCTGATGATTTCTGGCCAAGGGATCCGGCATCCCACACAATTCATATAGCATCTGTCGCATATAATACTGTTTTTCTTGGAGAATTTATGCAGCCTGATTGGGATATGTTCCATGTAAGCGAATCAAAACTCCCTTTAGTGCATGTTTTGGACAGCAATACCATAAATTTCTATGCCTGATATCTGACTTGGGTTTTTGATGTTTTTCTCTCAGAGTCTGCACCCACTGGCAGAATATCACGGGGCAGCACGTGCGGTTGGTGGTTGTGCCATATATGTCAGGTAGCTCAAGTAGCTAATTGTTCTCAATCTTGACTTTTGGAGGGATACCAGGAGTAGTTCTAACATGTAACTGAATTATTTTATGCAGTGACAAACCAGGTGATCATGACTTCAATTTGTTGAAGAAGCTTGTGCTTCCTGATGGATCTATCTTGAGAGCCAAACTTCCAGGCAGACCCACAAGAGACTGCTTATTCTCAGATCCTGCCAGGGATGGGAAGAGGTGAGCTAGAGGTTTTTCTTGTTTTCCCTGTAATACTATGGTTATTTTATTGATAACATGTCTTCTAACAAACTGGTGCTTGCTGTTATTGCAGTCTTCTGAAGATATGGAATTTGAATGACTACTCTGGAGTAATTGGAGTCTTCAATTGTCAAGGAGCTGGCTGGTGCAAAATTGAAAAGACAAACTTGATTCATGATGAACAACCTGGCACAATCACTGGTGTTATCCGATCAAGGGATGTAGATTACCTTCCACGGGTTGCTGATGATGGCTGGAATGGTGATGCTATTATATATTCTCATTCAGGAGGTTTGTCTTTGATGATTTCAGAGCTTCATAATATATCTTGACTATTTTTGAGAACATGTTTTTAATATCTATAAGCCCCATACGCAAAATCTAACTTTCTTAGGTGTTTTATTTTCTGCTATCTAAAATCTAAATTGCTTCAATGCTTGCTGCAGGAGATGTGACTTACCTACCAAAGAATGCATCTATGCCCGTGACATTAAAATCCCGTGAGTATGAAGTCTTCACAGTTGTTCCAGTCAAGGAATTATCCAATGGAGCCTCTTTCGCTCCCATTGGACTGATTAAGATGTTCAATTCTGGTGGAGCTGTCAAGGAGCTGAGATATGAGTCGAGGAAGAGTGCCATCATAGAAGCTAGGGTACGTGGCTCTGGCATGTTTGGGGCCTACTCATCGATCAGGCCAAGGAGAATATCAGTTGATTCAGAGGCAGTGGAGTTCACATATAATGAGGGGCATGGTTTGGTTACCTTCGTTTTAGGGATACCACAGCAAGAATTGTACCTGTGGGATGTAACCATAGAGCTGTAAATGGTTAGAGTGCATGATGTTGTCGGTCCATGGAAGACAACAATCTCACTATCTTGTGAAAACTTGTTGCAAGATCTTTTGACTACCTTGTGAAACATCACTGCAACTCTGCAAGATTTTACAGAATAGTTGAAGAGGAGCTCTCAGAATTGCTTATGGAATGGTTCGTGGGGAACTCTGTGAATTGTTGCACCTCAAACATGCTATGAAAGGATTTGCTATGTTGACTAACACCAGAATCTTCTGCACTGCCTGAAAGAAGTGGTGTCTCTGCCTTCTGTTATATTTCTTGCATCATACACAATACTTGATCAAGCATGATGCAAGATGTTATCCTTGAATTTTTAGTGTTTATTTTATTTTGTGGAGAAGAGCAGAAATAGTCTTATGGGGTTGAGAGTTTAGAATTTGTGGCTGCTCCATATCTTAGCATCTCCCCGGATTCTGAGTTTTCTTGTAGGTGGCATGACGTTAGCTGCTTCTTTCAACCTTCTCAAGCTGGGCAAGACTGCAGTTTTTGCGGTTTATTCTGGGCAAGACAGCAGTTTTTGCGGTTTATTCATCCTGATACGTCATCTCAAATCACTGGAAATCAGCATTTTAAGTCTGGAGTCTGCAGTTCTCAGAAAGTTTCTTACCCTCGTTGAGACTACATAAACAGCTGTTATCTCCATGAAAAGTTTTCATCTTTCATTAGAAGGTTATTAAGTGATGGCCATGGTTTTCAGTTGGCAGAATCCTGCTCTTTAATAATTGGGAAGAAGGATGCAAATCCAAGTCTTAATTATTACTTTTATGGCATGTTTGGCCAAGCTTTTAAAAAAAAAGAAGCTACTTATTTTTTTTTTAAAAATTATTTTATAAATAAAATATTTGATCAAATTTATTTTAAAAAATAATTTATTTTTGAGTCATAGTAGAAGCAATTTTTCTGCTATGGAAAGAAAGCAAAAATTTGGAGCTTCTCCTTGGAAGTAGAAATAGAAACAAAAAATTAATTTTTTTAACATATAAATATTCTTATTCAAAATTATTATTTATCATAATTATTTTTATTTATTTTTATCTAATTCTTTCATTATGCTCACGTTGCTTGATATCCTCATTATTTTTTATATTTTAATTAAATAAAAATAAAAATAAAATTAATTAAAATTAATTATAATAAATATTTAAAATTATTTATTTATTTAAATAATATTTATTATAAAGTAAATTTATATATATCTTTTTTCATAATTTAATAGTTAAAAGTATTTTTTTTGAAAGATTTGTTAAACATAAATTGCTTGTCAAATATTGATAAAAATGTTTATTGAATGATTTTGTCAAATACAAACTGATAAAAAAAATGATTTCAAAATAAGTTAATTTTTTTTAGTTTTAAATAAGATGGCAATCGTATGTGTTGATGATATATTTTCTATAGTGAGCTGCTCCAGCTTAGCCTACTTTGGGCATGAGAAGGTCATATTCTCAGTTTCTCATATAATCAAAAAAAAAAAAATAAAAGATAAAAAGAAAAGGGAAGAAGAAGAAGGGAGCACCCTTTCTCATATCATCAAGCGCACTGTCAAGTATTCGTGTATGCAGGCAAAGGGTGAACTACAAGTTTGTAGGTTGCGCATGGCTCGATAGGTAGCATGTAGATCAGTATCACCAACAGGCGCCCTGCTTTAGCACCTGGCTGGTTGTTAGCCATCAAAGGATCCAGTATTTTCTTTATGTGGTGATTGGTGAGTCCACTGCTGGCTTGGATGTTGATGTCATATAACATGCACATCTAGACCTTAGAGCTCTTCTATCATAGCATAGCATATATATTGTGGATCAAGAAACATCATGACCATTAATTTGGTAGCGTCAGAAAGCTCCACTAGTAACTGCATTCCCATAGATTGAAATCCTCGACGCTGATCACACAGCTTAAATCTGAGTCCATCCGTGTGCAGGGAGGTAAGAAATGGCAACGTAAAGCAGAGTAGGCACATCGTACCACTTAAACTACCTCACGTACGTATGAATCACTGTGCGCTTATCCGGAGAGTACTCCGGCTGTAGCCCCCGCACGTGCGGAAGGATGGAAATAAGCATGGTTGGCCTGTACGTGTCGGCCGGTTGCACCCGCTAAAGCGAAACAATTGCTGCTTTCTGGCTGGTTATGGAGCACTTTAGTATACTGTAGCAAGCTATCCCGCCTCCTTACTATAGTGCTAGTAAAATTGTTAGGATTTGATACATCGAATTTGACCCACAAGAAGCCCACAACGAGATCCAAGACGATGAGTGAAGTCCAACGAGCTTAAGAACAGTCCAAACGAAGTCCAAATAGAGGAGTAAACGCATAGCCAACGAAATGAATGGACTGCTGGAGTGGATGGGGGCCATGGTCGGTGGGCCGACTAGGAAAGCGGCCCAGGCGCGCTGGGCCGCAGGAGGGCACGGCCTGGGCCCAGGTGGCCATGCGAAGGAGGGCCATTCGTTTTTCTTTCTCTGGGGCTATTCTGACTTCGGGTACGGGACGATAGCAGGCGAGCATGCGCGAATGAACATGATGCGGTCTCCAATCTCTTACCCATGGACTGGTTGTATTCATGGGGTTCAGGAGTTAGTTTGCGCGATTTAGCGGCCACATAGGGCTACGGTTGCAATCCTAAGGCCAGAACACATTCTAGACATGACTAAAGTGATGTTCGATGTGTATTAGGAGAAAGAATCCTGTTAGGACTTCCATTAACACCCGACACGAGTCTATTTAAGGGGCTGATGGTGCTGTGGAGAAGAACAACATAGAAGGCTCTGGTAGCTGCTGAGAGGAGCTTGGCAGAGCATCGAGAGCGTGCAGCCTGTAGAGCAGATGCAGGCAGAGCGAAGTGTCAGGCAGAGCGAGGCAACGACTGTGTGAGTGGCCGTCAAGCATGGTGTAGAGGCTTTCACAGAAAGCATCCAGGAGCATTGAGGATCCTGGTACCGGTAGGCCTATGAGAGGATCTCCTTGGAGATTTTGAGAGAGCTTTTGTGAGGATAGTTTCTAGTTAAGAGAGGTTTGTGTACAGAGAGTTGAGAGAGGGTGTTCTCCTCTTGTACTTGATTTTCTTCTTTCATAGTGAAGCTTTGCATGCCCCATGGAGCTAGCACTTGGGCTAATCCACGTACCTAATTATGTTCTCATTTTATTTTTTCTTTTTTCCTGTTGTCAACAAAAAGATACCGGATCCTGAAGTGATGGTGTCTTGACCAAGAAATATACATCAATTAGTATCAGAGCGAGATGATACCACAATAAATTGATATTAGAGCCAAGTGGAGCCAGGTTGGTACCGAGATAGGTTGTGGTGGTGGTGATCAAGATTGAAGATGGAGAAGACAGGCGCAATCAAGATGGAGAACAACCATGAAGGGTTGATCAATACTCTCTTATGCAAGGAGAAGTCGTCTACATGGAAGATACTAGCAGGAGCCCAGTATGAGGTGGAGCTCCAGATGGAGATGGATCGAGTATAAGACGGAAGACTTGGGAGGATGAACAACATTGCGAGAAGGCTATTCTGAGTAGGTCTCAAGTTAGGTGGAGCAGATGGAGATGGGATCGAGTGGCTTGGCTTGACTCCTATGTTTGTCCATCCATGAGTAGCAGGCGATTGTCCCAGAGTATGGGGGAGAGAAAATCCAAAAGCTCTCAAAATCATGTAGAGGCCAAATGTCAAGTCAAGATAGAGATTGTTAGGATTTAATGCTTCGAATTCGACCCACAAGAAGCCTACAACAAGATTCAAGACGATAAGTGGGTTCCAATGAGCCCAAGAACAATCTAAACGGAGTTCGGATGGAGGAGTAATCGCATCTAGAAGCCAATGGAGCGAACAAGCTACTGGAGTCGGGCCCATAGTTGGCGGGCTCGCTGGGGAAGTGGCCCAGGCGTGGCCCGCAAGTGGGCGTGCACACGAGCGCAGCCTGGGCCCAAGCGGCCATGCAAAGGAGGGTCGTTCGTTTTTCTTTCTCTAGGGCTATTCTGACTTTGGGTACGGAACGACAGCGGGCGAGCGCACGCATGGGCGAACATGATGCGGTCTATGGTCTCTTACCCATGGACCAGTTGTATTCATGGGGTCTAGGAGTTAGTTTGTGCGATCCAGCAGCCACAGAGGGCTGCGGTCGCAATCTTAAGGCCAGAACACATTCTAGACATGACTAAAGTGCTATTTGATGTGTATTAGAAGAAAGAGTCCTGTTAGGACTTCCATGAACACCGAACGCAAGTCTATTTAAGGAGCTGATGGTGCTGTGAAGAAGAATAGCACAGAAGGCTCTGGCAGCCATCGAGAGGAGCTCGGCAGAGCACCGAGATCGTGTAGCTCGCAGAGCAAACGTAGGCAGAGCAAAGTATCAGATAGAGCAAGGCAACGGCTGTGTGAGTGGCCGTCAGGCATGATGTAGAGGCTTTCACGAAAGCATCCAGGGGCATCACGAATCCTGATACTAGCAAGCCTGTGAGAGGGTCTCCTTGGAGATTTTGAGAGAACTTTTATGAGGGTGGTTTCTAGTTGAGAGAGGTTTGTGTACAGAAAGTTGAAAGAGGATGTTCTCCTCTTGTACTTGGTTTTCTTCTTTCATAGTAAAGCTTTGCATGCTCCGTAGAGCAAACACTTAGGCTAATTCACGTACCTGATTGTATTCTCGTTTTATTTCTTCTTTCTTCCTACTGTCAACAAAAAAGTATCGGATCCTGAGGTGGTAGTATCTTGATCGAGACATCCACATCAATTGGTATCAGAGCGAGATGATACCACAACAAATTGGTATCAGAGCCAAGTTAGTATCGAGACAAGTTGTGACGGTGGTGATCAAGATTGAAAATTGAGAAGATAGGTGCAATCAAGATGGAGAACAACCATGAAGGATTGATCAATGCTCTCTTATACAAGGAGCCATCTACATGGAAGATGCCAGCAGGAGTCCAGTGCAAGGTGGAGCTCTAGGTGGAGATGGATCGGACACGAGATAAGAGACTTGGGAGGATGAGCGACGTCGTGAGAAGGCTACCCCAAGCAGGATTCGAGTTAGATGGAGCACGGCACATGACGGAGATAGGATTGAGCGGCCTAGCTCGACTCCCATGTTTGCTCATCCATGAATAGCAGGTAATTGCCCCAGAGCATGGGGCGAGAAAATTCAAAAACTCTCAAAATCAGGTGGAGGCCGAATGTCGAGTCGAGGTGGAGATTGTTAAGATTTGATGCTTTGAATTCGACCTACAAGGAGCCCACAGCGAGATCCAGGACAATGAGTGGAGTTCAATGAGCCCAAGAACAGCCCAAATGAAGTTTGGATGGAGGAGTAAACATGTCCAGAAGCCAACAGAGCAAATGAGCTGCTGGAGTGGGGCCCATGATCGATGGGCCCGTTGGGGAAGCGGCCCTGGCATGTTGGGCCAGGCGCGGCCTGCAAGCGGGCGCACACGTTGGCGTGGCCTGGGCCCAAGTAGCCACGCAAAGGAGGGCCGTTCGTTTTTCTTTCTCTAGGGCTGTTCTGACTTTAGGTACAGGACGATATCAAGCGAGCACGCGCACGGGCGAACATGACGTGGTCTACGATTTCTTACCCATGGACCGATTGTATTCATGGGGTCCAAGAGTTAGTTTGCGCGATCCAGTGGCCACTAAGGGCTGCAGTTGCAATCCTAAGACCAGAACATATTCTAGACATGACTAAAATGCTGTTCGATGTGTATTAGGAGAAAGAGTCTTGTTAGGACTACCATTAACACTCGACATGAGTCTATTTAAGGGGCTGATGATGCTGTGGAGAAGAACAACACAGAAAGCTCTGGCAGCCGCTGAGAGGAGCTCGATAGAGCGCTAAAAGCGTGCAGGCTGCAGAACAGACACAAGCAGAGCATCAAGGTAGAACAAAGTGTCAGGCAGAGCGAGACAATGACCGTGCGAGTGACCGTCAGGCATGATGTAGAGGCTTTCACAGGAAGCATCTAGAGGCATCGAGGATTTTGATACTGGCAAGTCTATGAGAGATCTCTTTAGGAATTCTGAGAGAGCTTTTGTGAGGATAGCTTTTAATTGAAAGAGATTTATATAGAGAATTAAAAGAGAATGTTCTCTTATATTTGGTTTTCTTCTTTCGTAGTGAAACTTTACATGTCCCGTGAAGCTAGCACTTGAGCTAATCTACGTATCTAATTGTGTTCTCGTTTTATTTCTTTTTTTTTTCTCTTATCAATAAAAGAATACCGGATCTTGAGGTGGTGGTGTCTTGATCGAGACATCCACATTAATTGATTTCAGAGCGAGATGATACCACAATAAAAATGCCGTCCATGAATGACTCATTATATCAATGCATTCTAATAATTATGGCTTATGTTATACTATGGTTCGAAGGAGTTCGGTGAATTTACTCCTTGCCTCTGAAAACAAAGATTAACATAACCATCACGCTTTGTCACGAATCACAACGTATGAATCTAAGTATAATAATGTCCGTTGACTTTCACTGTACCTACAACAGGAACATTAAAACCCATTGTATAATTCCCTCAGGCAACAAATCACCGGCCAGCTGGAAATTCCCTTTTCCAGCTCAGGTAATCCGTACAGGAGGAATTTTAAGCAAAGAAGGAAAAAATTCATTTTGTGCGAAAGCCATAGAGCAACATTGAGCTTAAAAAATTGGTGCTAGTTCACATGTTCCAGAAACCTGAACGATGCACCACCAATAAAGCTCCAGTATCAAGCAATCTTATCTGTATAATCTTTACTTCACACTGAAGCTAGCTAACAGTTATCTCACGCCTAAAAAAATAAAAAAAATAAAAAAAAAGGGGGTAACTTTGCTTGCCGAGTTATTCATCGAGACGTCTCTCCAGACCATCAGCTAGCTTCTTTGCAATTGAATCTTCTAGACCATGATCATTGTATCATATCATACATCTTCAGAGAACTGCAACAACAACCAAAGAGTTTTTAGAACGTGATACAAACTTAGGAATGTCAAATCTCTATAGAAAATTCAGAAACTACTCATTTATCTGCTTCAATCAATCAATCTGCAGCTTATTGAATCTTGGGTCTTCATATTGTTTGGTCTGTTATAAGATGAAATGATTCTTCTTGCAAGAGATTTACCTCAAATCTCTCACCTTCGTTCATGAAAGAGTAAAACAAACTACAAAGATTTTCTAGTTGCACTACATGATAGAGATAAAATATTCCAAATGCAGGTTGTAGTCATTGCAATTCAACTGTTTGGTTGAGAGACGGAATAAATCTATCAGCAATATAAAGATTATGAATATCAATATCAATAAATAAATGTGATGAGTTATTTGGTTTCAGCTTGGTGGAACATTGCCACCAGATTCTCATAAACTCAAATAGAGTGTTTTATGCGTCTGATGGAATATATTAAGGTGGAAGTGCAGGAAGTTTTAGTTAGTAATTAAGTTAACCCAGTCGTCTAAAATACATCTCATTAGAATTTTATATTTTAACTTACGCATGTAAGCTAGACACAGAGGCACAACAAACAAGTTTTGAAATGAACAAAGTTGTATACTTGGCAGTGTACACCAAGAACATCAAGTATATACAGCCGTAAAATGTTTGTGGGAAATGAAAGAGGCAAGTTAAGGTGTTTACCTGTGAACTAATTAAATTATCAACTTAATGATTTAGAGGTCCTGTGCTGATATAGGCTATTTGAAGCTGGTTATTTTCTTTAGAGGGGAAAAGTTGGAGCTGGCTCTTTTGGGCAGTCCTGCTCGGGTTAAATCAGGACAAGAGTTTTAGTAGAATTCCAGTAAGAAAAAAACAATCCCTGATGCTGAAGAACTTAAACACTGATAAAAATAACTACTTCAAAGGTACTCTAATTCATCTGCTGTGAAAACCAGATATATTTCTTAGTGAATAGGATTACATGCAAGCAATATTTAGATTGTACTGCTAAACAGGATATCCATTACCTCAACCCAACCAGATCTCAAGGTCATTAGTCGAGTTCCATTGAGACAGGGATTAGAGGACACCTCCAGAAGAACCAAAACACAGTACAGAATCCAGATCAGCCCACCTCTACTGCATTCTCTCCAGAAAGTGGATCATCATTCTCAGCAGTTATGGACCAGGTTCTGCAAATGATTTATGCAAAGAACCTTTGTAACCAACATGTTTTGAATCAGGAAGAATGCGATAATCAGAAAATCTGCAGCTCAAAAAAGAAAAAAAAAGGTCAAAGGTTTGGTTTCAGATCCTGCAAGTCGTAGGAGACAGATCAGGCACATTCCTATTATTGGCTCCCTAATAGACAAAAAGCTAGTCAGGAACAAAGTCCAAACAAGTGAGGCCCTTTTTACAATAGCTTCAAAATGCACATAGTACAATCTAAAATCAAGGGGAAAAATAGAGCATACATATCAGTAAGGCGGGATGACATCTCCGTCGTCTAGAGATGCACGCCTATAATTTCGATGAAGAGTTGATATATTGAAAAACCGATTAATGAACATATAAAAATTGAACTACTTATCCACCAAGCTATGAAAAATTAATCTTCTCTGCTCCTTCAAATTGAAAAAAATGAGGAAACCTTAATAATGTAATGAGGATTGCAATTGAAAATGCACATAAACAGGCTGTTTCGGTGGTGAGGGACACTGGTAGACACAGGTGGTGGTCTGGGTTAATATCTCCATTGGAGAGAGGACACCAACTGTTAGATTTCTTTGGGTACAAACCCCAAGTGTTAGGTTTGATGCCATTATATAGCCATATTCTCAAGCTCTCATTTATATGATATTATGAGGCAGTTAAAGGTCGCTTTTTCCTCTAATCATGCATACTTTTATGATTCACACATGATGCTTGATTTGATGTGTGGCATCTAAGATGCATAAAAGTATTGGAAGGTATTCAGATGACCTACTTGAGGCAATTATGGGAAAATTTTATATGAATGAGGTCGATAACTGACCTATGATGCAGTCATCATTACATCAAATCATGGGATGGAAACAATTTTTCTCAACCATCCCAAAACCAATGATGCAGAGTTACATGTGTGTGCCTGTATGACGTTGTCTTTCTTTTAACATGAAACAAATTAGTCTATCCTAGAAGTTGTTGCCGTTTTGATAGTCAAGCTACATATTCAACCTTCATCTAAAATTTTAAGTGGCCCTTAAGATGACCATGATTGCTGCCAATAAAATATATCAATTCTTAACAAGGAACCTATCAGGGCTTTAAATCCATCTGGCTGAAACTAACCAGACAGGATAATGTTGTCTTTACATAAAATGGTGGCATGTCTCAAAACAAGAAACAATTTAGTATGTCCTAGAAGTTGTTGTTGTTTGATAGTCAGCTACGCATTCATCTATTATTCAAAGTGGCATATAAGATGAACATGATTGTTGCCAAGAAAATATATCAATTCTTAACAAGGAACCTACTAGGGCTATCAGTAGGAGACCCCCAAACTCAGACCCAATAAGGACTCTATACAAAACCAACCCAGACTTGTAGACTCGTGGGTTGCTGTGTGCCTCAATTTTTATCAACCCAACCCGATTTGCATTTGATAGTTTATCCGGCAAACAGTGTACAGCATTACTTTTACACCATTTGCATTCTTCTAAAATCTACTCATTACTTTGAAACTATATCATTAATAAATTGTTTGGAGGCCCAAATCTGACCCAATTGGTCTTACTAAATTTCTCCTAATAAACCCAAACTTGACTCTTGGATGGTAGGATTTGGATCAAGATTTTGACCCAAACTCCCTAATGGTTCTAGGGCCAGGTTGGCCATTTTCCAGACTCAAACCAACCCAATGACACACCAAGAACCCAAATCCTGTTCATGGACATCATCAAGTTTCAGTCAATGGTTTAATTGTAATAGAAGTCTGAAACTGATGACTGGTCAAATTTGGTTGTATACATTGTAATGATCTGTGAAAGTAAACTTCATGAGTAAATAGTTCCCATAAAGTTAGATTAGGCATTAGGATCCTATGCATGCGATTTACATTCATTTAAAATTTGAATTAAGGATTGAAGTATTATGTGCCATTAGCATGCTGACCTGGCACAACCATGATGCACATCATGCTGTGTCATTGTATTACATAACCTTAAGGAACATGTTGTCAATTTGTCTAATGTGGAATGAATTGCATGCTTAAGAAAGTTGAAGGACCTCCAACATGTCTTTTACCTTAAAAGGATGGGGTATGTGTTTATATTGTACAGTATTATCGAGGTAGGCAAATGTGGTCAGACAAGAACATTGTCCAGCTAATTGTCTAACTAATCAATTACTAATTTATCACCCTAGATATAAGATAATTTCCAGGTCTGCAAGGAGTAAAGCATTAAATGAAAGAATCTAGTTTTGGTATACGAGTTAGATGTTGGGCCTTTATCACAAGGTATTTGACAACAAGAGCTCATTATCTATTATTGTTATAAATGTATTTTTCCTCAATATTTCAAATGCTGTGTGGCTTTTATTTCTAAAAAAAATTTAAAATCTCTAGCTAATTGCCTGATTTCGATGGACATAATAATATTATTTTCCACTTCTATCCAGTCTCATTCTTTGATCAATGAATGCATGGATTGCTACAGTGTTTACACAAAGAGATCAAATTTTGGGCTTTTAATCATGTCAAACACTTATTTTGTCATATATATATATATATATATGGCAAACACTTACACACTTCTTAACCCTTTAAAACAGAATGGTGTCATCACCATTACATGCCAGCTTTTGATGCTTGTATAGTTTTCAAGTTTAACATAACAATTGACAATCAGGTTACATAGCAATTGGTCAAACTATTTATTAGTCTTGTTGGACGGCCTAGGAAGCTGCCTAGGTGCCTTCCCCAGGGCCTGAGCAGCTTATCCAAGCAGCAGAGAATTTGGGTGGCCACATAGACAGCCTGGTATGCTGAACACAATCATCTAGGAGGTGGTGGCAGCTATCGTCACAAGCAGCAAAATCAACTACTGCTGCTACCAAAAGGAATTGAGGGAGAGGGAAACTATTGCTTCCTGCCAATATTGTGAAACTAAAGTATCATATGTTACAAAAAATGTGCCTGACTTGAAAAAATAGGGCCTGCCCAGGCACCAATCTAGTGCCTAGCCACTAGGCGAAGACATAGCTGCACATCCAGTACCATTTGATTTTGAAAACATTGCTAACTTTTTATTATATGCATACATCCATACATATTAACATGCAACTACATACTATAGACATGTCCTGGTATAATATCCAATTTCTTTAAGGTTCTTGTGTCAAATCTTCTAGACATCTGGGCGCATGTTAAATGTCCGACTCCTAGTATCAAGAACCATCAACTCATCTAACCAGATTATCATCTACCATGTAAAGCTAACTTGCTACAGGTAGAATGACTGCAAATAGTATTGACACACACACAGAGAGAGAGAGAAAGAGAGAGCATTAAGCAATTCATTATAAATAACAGTAAAAGAAACTGGATATTTTTTAACTCAGGGAGAAAAAACTGGAAAAAATATTGAACCTTTGTGATATAGAAAACTTGGCGACCATCCAGTTTCATCAAAGATCAGAGACATAAAGGGATCATTGAGAAAACAATGCACTTGACCAGAGTCAACACAATGTTTTCTAAACCAAAACATATTCTAATGTGCAGGACTTGAAAAGGCAAGGATCTACATCAGAAATGGAAGAACACCCTTTCAAAAAACCCACCAAAAAGCGAAAACAGTAGATAGAAGAAATCAGGGAGGCAAAGGAATCAAAACCAAACTCTTTCCAGAAAGAGAAAACAAGGGAAAGGAAAATACAAAATACTAGTGTAAAAAGTCCACCCTGTGCAGAGAGTACCCATTGGACCAACAAAACATAATAAGACCCCACATATTGAAAATGAAAGAGAACCATGCTATGCACCAAATAAATACCCTGAGGGGCTAGGCTTCTTGGTTGAGAACTTGAGATGCTCTCAGATCTACGACATTGAGCTTACAATCAGTGTTCCTCCCTGTGCTCTGGTTACTGATGCTCCCACCATCATTCAGTGAGCTCAGCATTTTTCCTCGACTAATTGACAACTGACAAGCATCTCACGTATCTGTTGAACTAAAATCCTAATAAATAAGTATGACTATATCACCAATAATCACCACATGAACAAGACCCACCACTGAAATGATGGAACCTGTTTGTGTCTCTCACAACAATCTCCCTCCCCATTACTTTAGAAACATGTTTAATTGCAGAATGACAATCTCCACACATCCTTATATTCTTCATGATACGAATGATTGCCCCTGGTGGAATGTTTAGCAGCGCAAATGCAAGAGCAAGCTTCTCACTGTGGTACTGCAATTTTGCCTCTCTCTCTTGATCATCCACATACAAAAGCACATGATTTGTATCTGGTACATACCCTGCTTCCTTAATCTTCCCATCAATCTTCTCCCACATCATATGCATCTCTTTAATTTGTGGGTGGGAATCATCATTTGCAACAAACATGTGGACCAAGTTCTCTATCTCGACCCAGCTACAAGCAGGCTCTTTCTTCACCCCACTCTCCTTCATCATTCTTCTTACTTTAGCTGCATCATCCCATCTACCAGCAGAAGCATAGATGTTATAAAGCAACACATGCGGGCCAGCATCATGTGGGTCAAGTTCAAACACACGCTCAGCAGCAAATTTTCCCAGTTCAGCATTCTTGTGCATTCTACAAGCTCCAAGCAAAGCTCCCCAAACAGCAGCGGTTGGTTGAATGGGCATATCATTTATAAACTTAAGGGCTTGATCAAGAAGCCCAGCTCGGCCAAGAAGATCAACAATGGTCACATAATGCTCAACCTCTGGTTCCAACTTATACTTCTTCATCAATTCAAAATAGTGCCGGCCTTCACTCACCAACCCTCCATGACTGCAGGCCGTAAGAATGCAAAGGAAAGTAATATGATTTGGTTGCACTCCAAGTTTACGCATCTCCTCAAAAAGGTAAACTGTTTCCTTACCGAGTCCATGTTGTGCGCACCCAATAAGCATTGAATTCCATGAAACAATGTCTCTTTTATCCAACCGCTCAAATACTTTTCTCGCATCCTTGATGCTGCCTGATTTCGCATACATGTCCAGAAGAGTATTCCCAACAAAAGCTGTAAGCTTCTGCCCAGATTTTATCATATGGGCATGCACCCACTTCCCTTGTTCCAAAGCTCCAATACTAGCGCAAGCACTAAAGACACTAGAGTAAGTAAAATGAGTCGCTTCGAAACCACTCCTTTGCATCTCCCAGAACTGCTTGAGAGCGCTCTCACCATTTTCCTTCCTTACATACCCAGCAATCAATGCATTCCATGAAACCTCATTCTTTGAATCTAATCTATCAAAGACCAAACAAGCTTCATCCATCTGTCCATGGCGAGCATACATATCCAGAAGAGAGCTTCCCACGTAAACATCCGATTGACAACCATACTTAATGCAAGCTGCATGTATTTGTTCGCAAGATTCATCCCCAGACGCAGCTGCCCCACAAGCCTTCAAGAGGCTTGCAAAGGTGAATCCATTTGGTTTCAAACCGAGCCGAAGCATTCTCGGAAACAGTGTAAGTGCCTCCTTCGGGCGATCATTTTGGGAGTAGCCCGTGATCAGAGCAGTCCAGGTAACCATATCCTTCACCGGCATCTCGTCGAACGCCTTCCGTGCGTCTTCCAGGCTGCCACATTTGCAGTACATATTGATGACGGAGTTGTGGAAAAAGAGGTCATCTTTGAGTCTGGAAGTGAGAAAGTGGGCGTGAACGAGCCGGGCTTCATCAAGTCGCTTCAACTGGGTGCACTTCTTTAGGAGTTGGGTGTAGATAGCGGCGGTGGGTTCGAGGGAGCCGGCGTCGATAAGGTCGAGAACATGGAGGCCGGATTGGGATTTGAAGCTTTTCCGGAGTAGGTCCTTTTCCTGGATGATGGGGGAGAACGGGAAGTCTTCTTTGTCTTCCGGAGGCTCGGGCTCGGTGACGGTGGTGGCCGACGTGGCGAAATGGGTGGAGATGACGGGAAAATGGGTGCGGTTGGTGGGGCGGGTGGAGGAGAGGGGAGGGAGACGGAAGAGATTCTTCATGAATTCGAATATGGGTAGGGGGTGGGGCGGTGGGGCGGGGGAAGGAAGAGAGGTTTCGATTCGATCACAGTAGCTGAACCAGCAAGCCACGTCAAGTGCGATAAACGAAGAGAACTTAATGCAATCAAAACTCTCCTTTAAAAATAAATAAAGAGAAATTTTGTTTCATAAGATTTCAATTTTATGCCGATATTTGGCACGTGGGGTATATATGAGAGGACATACGAAAGGAACGAGGATCAATAGACAACAATGGAGTATGCGTTGGGCTTCCCAATAATACCCTTTTAGAGATAGAAAAATATTTTATACATCACATATAGTATAATAAAATTAATATAAAGTACATCAAATTATTTCATTAAAACACATAGCCATTGATTTTCAAAGTGCATTTAATGTCCCACAATATTTGAAATTTTGAATGACAAAATATTTCATTCGAAAAATTATGGCACCCATTTATAAAAATTATGACATTCCTTCATAAAAATTATAACATCACTATAAAAAATATAGCATTTTATTCAGAATATCATAATTTTTATGAATGGATGCTATAATTTTTGTGAAGGAGTATCATAATATGGTATAGAAAAAAAAATAATGAATATGTATGGAAAGAGCATTATGACACTTCTTTATAAAAAATATGATATTCATTTACAAAAATTATGATATTCTGAATAAAATGCTATATTTTCTGCAGGATGTCATAATTTTTATGAAGGAGTATCATAATTTTTGTGAATGGATGTCATAATTTTTGGAAAGAACATTTTCATCATTCAAAATTTCAAGCGCTACGAGATATTAAATACATGTTGGGAAGCGGGGGCTACGTATTGTAATGGGATGATTCGATGTACTCTATATCAATTTTATTATACAGCACATGGTGTACAAACAATTACTCTTTAGAGATAATCCTCGTGTCAAAGAATTCAAAGTCTAGCTCACATGCATATTGAATTTACGGCACTTTTTTATTATTAGTGTTGCTACAAGGCTTTAGATAGACGAGAAGAATTTGCATTGGAGAGCTGATTGGGTTGAATCACCATGGATCACGGAACAACCTACAAGAAAAAATTTCAAGAACTAATGGAGTATCCTCCAGTTTAGGACCCTCCGATACTTAAGTCAGGTAAGGCCTTGAGAATAGATAGTGGAAATGAGAATTCAAGAAAGCAGTAAGAGAGGGTTTGAGTGAAGAGTGGTTCCATCTTCTTTCAGTGGAAAAGTCGAGAGTGATTTCAGCAGAGTTTCGACTCTGTGAATCGAAGCTTAAGCTTGGACTCTCTTTTTTCAAAGGATATCTTGTCCTTCTATTTATAGAGGAATTTGCTAAGACCTTAAGGAGAGTTTGTTAGGCCATTAGTTTATTATGGCTAGCTGGATTATAGCTGTTGGCCATTTATCTTGGTGGTAATTAGTTGTAATACAGCTGAAGGAGGGCCACAATTTGATTAGAAAACAACTAGCGCTTAGTCAGTTTTTAGATCATGTCGAGATCGGTAAATAACCGATCTACTTGGTATGTTAAGCCCGATGATTCATCGATCTTGTTGTCAGTTGAGGCAGCACTCATCCGCAACGTTGATGACATCGGTGTTTTATCAATTTTGGATATCAAGTTGATCGCAGTCTGATCTCAAGCTCAGATGGGTCATTGTTGTCAAGGTCGGTACAAATCCGATCTCTTGTGAAACTTAGCAGTTGCTGGTCTTCATATTGGCAAAATACTGATATAATTCTGTAGCTATCACGAGGTCGGTCAAGTACCGATCTCGGGCCATATTTGGCTTGTATATTATGGATGGTGGTTCTCTGATTTGAACTTCATTATGGTTGATGTATTACCAATCTAGGCTTGATCACTTAGTCGATTTGACTATCTGATTAAGATAATAATCAATCTGGACTCTAGGTCAGTCTTTTACCGACCTAGGACTGACACTTGTCATTTTTAGTGTTCATCTGGGATGATGGTTCTTCTGATGATGCCACATGGCCAGCGAGGATTGTCTGTACCAATAGCTATCCTCCACTTTTCAGACTCAGAATGAAACTCCTGAAGGAAAATCTTGATTTTTCGGATCGGATTCGTTCAGATCTGATTGGATCAATAGATATATTTCAAAATTTTTTTTTTTTGATCCAAATCATATTTGGGATGTTTCTGATCTAATTCTTATTATTTTAATAATTAAAATAAAGTCTAGATAAATTAAATCAAATTTAATTTACCTTGATGTAAGGTAATCCTATTACCCGTTGATGATCCTGTAAGCAGCGGAAGGTTCTGAATCTAGCCATGCAAGTGCCTGACCTCTACCGGTATCCACTCGAACTAGATCTGGAGATCCTCTTCTTCTCTATCACGTCTCCAAAAATCAAATCTAAATCTTATTTGGAGGATCTTCAAAATACCTTTCGAAGATCAGCAGTTGTCCTTTGCAGCAGCGTAGCCTTCTAGCTTTCTATCGCCTTTCTCTCATCTGGATCGTACCAACTGAAATCTTAAACTACTTTGAGTGTGGAGAGGAGAGGGAGAAGATGGACTTGGCATGGAGGAGGAGGAGAGAGCCAGCCTTGGGGCGTGGGAATTGTGTTCTCTCTTTGAGTTGGGCGCAGGGTCTTATTTATAGACTATGTGTGATCCAACTCCTCTTCTTCCCAACCAATCACAACCCTTTGTGAAATTAGATCTAAATCTGATTGGTGGGAATAGAGTCCCTTGGATTCCTCCTTAGATGGCGCCTAAGACCAGTCAAACTTGGTTCTTAGGAGGAGTCTATTTGGAATCCAAAAAGGAGATGGAGTCCTTGTCCAACAGGGACTCCTGGGCGCCTCCAGCTTGGGCACACGCCAAGGGTGGCGTGCGCCCTCCTCCTTGCCAGGTTCTAGCAGGGGACAAGCCCCCACCAGCTCTCCAATAGGTGCGTGACACATGGACAAAAGTCAAAGTGTCAATGGTCAACATTTGACCAGTCAAAGGTTAACTTTTGACCAAAGTCAAAGGATGAGAAATGGCAAGGTGACCAAAAATGGCAGGTATTGTCTTACAAAATAAGACAACCCTTTTCTGATCTGGACAAGCTCCAGTCAGACCAAATGAAGGCCTCTGATTGAGCACAAACTCCTTTGGCTCAGTGAGGACAACTATTTATGATAGTAAAAGAAGAACGTTAGGTTCAATCGAGTGCTAGCACGATTTTTTTGAACCTAATTGAATCTCATTCAGATCAATTGAACTGGATCAGTTCAATTGATGATCACCAGATTCAAACCCTTGTTTGTGTGACCCAGTTAGGTTCAGTTCTGTATGGTAATGGGATATGTCATGATCTCTATCATCGACATCATCGAAACTCCTTTCGATGGATCAGAACTCTTCTGATTCGAACAGCTAGAATGATCGATCATCTAAATCATTCTAATTGCTCCCAAAATCCACCAGTGACACCTAGCAGTATATGGTGGCAACCCATCAGAGCTGAATGCGAACCTCTTGGTGCAGCTACCTGTGTGATTAAGTTCTTCTATCTTGAGCCCCGATCAGATTAGGGTTAAGGTGAACTCGTCAAACCCTAGTCTCTGTCATATGATGTAATCATTCGATTCAGAGTCCAATGTGAAAATCCTAAATAGAAACTCTTTCTATTATTTCACTCTGCCATGGCCATGGGCTTCTGGACTTGATTCTCATGATCATCATAGGGCTGCTCCTCTACCACCGAGGTAGATAGATTTCCATCTTGATGCAATCCAGTTCCTACAATGAACATGCTATAGCCAACATACACCTCAGGGTTCCAATATGGCTAGGAGACCGAGTAATGGTGTAGTCAAACTATAACACCCTCAAGGTGAACTATCCGATGCACCTCAGGTCAAAGAACCAGACACACTACTGCAGCATCGAGTCAGTCATTGACGAGAAGGTAGACTTCCTAATGACTACTCGAGGTGGTCACGCTCAGTGCCCTCGTTCTCTAACGAGTACCTATACTCTCGCTCCGGTGTCTCCACACCGTAGACTCAAGACTCATCTACTAAAGAGAAGCGATTGTACACCAACCTTCCGGATCAATCACCATCCTCGTGATGATCCTATGGTCGGAAGCATTTTATGAGTTAATAATGATTATTCATGTCTTAAATTTTCAACTCTTGAAAATATGAATTATCATTACCATTAACTCAAAGGATGTATCACAGACACTAAATACACATATGTGATAGAAAATAACCCATTTTATTGATTATAGTCAAAATTATAATTTTGCCCCTAGAAGTGTATTACAAGTGTCAGCCAATTCTGGCTTCTAGGGCACATATATCTAACAATCTCCCACTTGTCCTAAAGCCAATTGGCTACAAGTCTAAGTCCCATCTTCTCAAGGTGGGCTTCGATCTTCTGCTGGCCCAACGGCTTTGTAAGTGGGTCTGCCACATTATCTGCGGAGTTGACTCTCTTGACCTCGACGTAACCCTTCTCGAGGTAATCGCGGATGAGGTGGTATCGCCGCTCAATGTGCTTGGATTTTTGGTGAGACCTCGGCTCCTTAGCAAGGGCTATGGCACCATTGTTGTCGCAGTATAGAGGAATGGCATCTGATGGCATTACTCCGAATTTCTGCAGCAAACTTTTTATACCAGAATGCTTCCTTCGCAGCCTCTGATGCAGCGATATATTCTGCTTCCATGGTGAAATCTGCTATCATGATTTGCTTGGAACTCTTCCAGCTGACAGCACCACCATTGCACACAAACAGACTCCCAGATGTCGACTTTCGATCATCTATATCGGACATGAAATCCGAGTCTGTGTATCCTTGGACTTGGAGTTCTCCATTACCAAAGACCAACATCATATCCTTAGTTCTTCTCAAGTACTTAAGGATACATTTCACAGAAGTCCAGTGTTCTTCACCTGGATTTGACTGATATCTGCTTGTGACACTCACAGCATGGGCTATATCAGGTCGTGTACATAGCATGGCATACATGAGGCTCCCTATTGCAGAAGCATAAGGGATCTTGCTCATGCGTTCTATTTCCTCAGGTGTGCTAGGGCACATCTTCTTGGAAAGATGAATACCATGTCTGAAGGGTATTAATCCCCTCTTAGAGTTTTCCATACTAAACCTCTTTAGTACTTCCTCTATGTACATCTTCTGTGAAAGTCCTAGCATCCTATTCGGTCTATCCCTATAGACCTTAATTCCTAGAATAAAGGATGCTTCACCTAGGTCTTTCATGGAGAATTCCTTGGACAACCACATTTTGACTGATGTCAACATGGGAATATCATTCCCAATAAGGAGGATGTCATCCACGTACAATACGAGGAAGACAACAGCGCTCCCACTGACCTTTTTGAAAACACATGGTTCCTCTTCATTTTTGATGAAACCAAACTTTTTGATCACATCATTGAAACGAGTGTTCCAGCTCCGAGATGCTTGCTTAAGTCCATATATGGACCTTTGCAGCTTGCAAACCTTGTGATCAGTATCACTGGATGTGAAACCTAGCGGCTGTTCCATATAGATATCTTCCTCAAGATATCCATTTAAGGAATGCCGTTTTCACGTCCATTTGCCATATTTCATAATCGAAATAGGCTGCAACAGGCAAGCAATGTGCGGATGGATTTTAGCATAGCCACTGGGGAAAAGGTATCCTGATAGTCAATGCCTTCGCGTTGACTATAACCTTTTGCCACTAGTCTAGCCTTGAATGTCTCCACATTCCCATCTGCACCAATCTTTCTCTTGAAGATCCATTTACACCCAATAGGTACTATACCTTCTGGTGGATCTACCAAGGTCCAGACTTGGTTTGAGTGCATCGAGTCAATTTCTGACTGCATTGCCTCTAAGCCATTTCTCGGAGTCGATATCTGATATCGCCTCGTTGTAGGTTTTGGGATCATCACCATGAGCACCATTACCTATGAGGAACATTTTCCTCTACTTCCTCTGAAATAATACCTAAGTATCTTTCAGGGGGACGGGAAAACTCTTTCCGATCTACGAGGTGGAGGAGGTAGTGTTCTTATTGGCTCAACCTGATTTGGTTCCAATTGGTCCTTAGCTCGTTGTACTTGTGAGACTTTCTCATCAAGCTTAATCTGCTTTCCAATGCCGCTATCTTGAATAAACTATTTTTCAAGAAAGATGGCATGTCGACTCACAATCACATTGTGGTCTTCTGGAATGTAGAAATAGTATCCTAATGACTCTTTAGGATATCCTATGAATCGAGCTCTAAAGGACCTAAACTCTAACTTGTCCGCTTGTTGTCTTTTGACATGAGCCGGACAACCCCAAATTCTGAGATGACTCAGACTTGGTTTCTTACCGTGCCATATCTCATACGGTGTGGTAGGAACGGTTTTAGAGGGAACCCTATTCAGTAGATAGATTGAAGTTAATAATGAGTGTCCCCAAAGAAAATCAGGGAGGTCTGTGAAGCTCATCATGGATCGAACCATATCCAATAGAGTCCGATTTCTCCATTCTGAAACCCCGTTGAGTTGAGGTGTTCCTGGTGGAGTCCATTGAGAGACTATGCCATTTTTCCTTAAGATAGTCTAGGAATTCCGGCTAAGGTATTCACCTCCTCGATCTGATCGAAGAACCTTAATGGGTTTTTCCAGTTTGTTTTTCTACTTCATGTCTGAATTCTTTGAACTTTTCAAAAGCTTCAGACTTATGTGTCTCATAAGATACACATACCCATACCTAGACAGATCATCGGTAAAGGTAATGAAGTAGACAAAATTGCCTCTAGCCGGCACATCAAATGGGCCGCACACATCAGTATGTACTAGGGCAAGGAGATCTGTGGCCCTCTCCCCATGTCCAACAAAAGGGAGTTTAGTCATTTTGCCTTGAAGACAAGATTCACAAGTTGGATATGACTCGGAAAGTCAATGGACTCAATAGCCCATTTTTCTCCAATTTGTTGATCCTATCTTCTGCTATATGACCTAATCTCAGGTGCCATAGATATCTGTCGTTTGGACTATCCCTAGGTCGTTTGGCATTCACGTTTTGCTCGATAGTTAGAAATAGGTACATCAATATGTAGCTGATAAAGACCATTAATAAGAAAACCATTTGCAATTTTATTTCTTTCATAAAGAATGTTACAATGGTCCTTAAAGAAGGTGATCACATAACCTTCTTGTGCTAAGCATGAAACAGAAATCAAATTCCTGCTAGCTGCAGGCACATAATAACAGTCTTTCAAAACTAAGTCTAAACCAGATGGTAATCGAAGAGGGTATGTTCCCACGGCTACTGCAGCAACTCTTGCTCCATTACCGATGCGTAGGATCATGTCTCCATCCCTCAGCCTCCTGCTATCCTCAAGACCCTGCATGAAAGTGCACAGATGAGCACTAGAACCAGAGTCAAGCACCCAACTGGATGCAGAAGAAACCGTAAGGTTAGACTCAATAACGAGCATACCTCCAGAAGGACCTTCCTTCTTGTTCTTCAGGGTGGCCAGGTAAGTAGGGCAGTTCCGCTTCCAATGGCCGTCGCTGTTGCAATGGAAACACTTTCCTTTGCCATCGACCTTTTTCTTCGGTTCTGCCTTCTTCTTCTTTGATCCTTCCACCTTTTGCTTTTTCACAGACTTCTTTTTCTTTCCATAAGACTTTCTTTTGGAAGAAGTCCGTTCCATAGCAAGAACTGAGCCTTTAGAACCTTTCATAGAAAGCTCAGCGGTAACCAGCATATTCATTAATTCTCGGCCAAGGAATTTTGAAGTTTATGCATGTGGTAATTCATGATGAATTGCCCATATGCATCAGTCAAGGATTGCAGAATAATATCGTTCTGCAGAGTCCAAGTCCAACTTCACACCGAGCTTCTCAAGCTCTTCCATGTCCTTGATCATTGTCAGACAGTGATCTTGGACTGACTGCCCATCACGCATCTTAGCCTTAAAAAGTCATTTTCGTGACTTGATATTTGGCTGCGCGACTCTGTTCACCAAACATCTCCTGCAGGTGAGCCAACATTTGGCGAGCAGTCCCGATATCTTCATGTTGGCGCTGGAGCTCATCAGACATCGAGCCCAACATGTAATATCTGGCCTTATTATCTTCGTCTAATCCATTTTTCCAGAGACGCTCTCTGTTCAGTGGATGGACGAGCTGGTAAGGTGGGAGGGTCCTGGTCCAAAACATGGGTTAACTTCTCTGAACCCAAAATAATTTTGTAGTTCCTGAGCCAATCTTTATAATTGGGTCCAGTCAGTCTATGTGTGTCCAGGATACGTGCCAATGGGTTGGACGCAGACATTTTCCTGTAGAGAGTCAAAGATTCTAGTTAGATACTGTAATTTTGACTTGACCAATTTGTTTAGGGATTTTATTTTTAAACAAATTAGCTCCCACTATTTTCTCGGATCCCTACACTCCCTCTGTAGAGATGCGAAAAATCTCCACGATTAATGATTTCTAGTGGGTGGTGCGGTCTCACCAACTGACTCATCACCTCACCTAACAGTTATTGGTGATGGGTTAGCCAATGAGTGAACAACTCTTGTTCAATGATTCTCTAATCATGGTGCACCCAAACTTGGTCTCTAATTCATGAATCTCACCGTATCCGAAATATTGATCCACTCCTTAGTTAAGTCAGACCCACCATTTGCATAGACTGGGTTCCTAATTGAGTCTCTCACCGTATCCAAAATATTGAGCCCAACTCATCCTCCAGCCCATAGCATCCAATGCCTAATAGACATGGTTGCATCTTCCCGGTGCAACTGAGCCACTGTATCCAGCCGAGAACAATCAACCCCGGGAAGGGCCCGCACATCTACAATGGTGGAAGACCTCAGACTTAATCTTTTCTTAGGGAGAATTGATTCAGGTCTCATTAAACTAGACTTGGCATTAGTCATAACAATTATGACTAACCTAGTGGCATGGGTTAGCTCGGATTATTGACCACCTCAGATCAGAACTGTGTCAACAGATATGGCCAGGTAAGTGAGACCGGTGGAAGGAATATGCCATTAACTCGTACAAGAACGCATTCAGGTCGAGTAGCTTCCAATTAAAAACCAGTCGGTCGTATGTGCCAAACTTACCTTAGACACCAAATTGTTGAGTCAGAACCAATTGGGTTAGCCTACAATCCAGACTCTAACCTCTGAGCCTAATTAGGTCTTGCTTGATCGGGACTCGATCTTGACCCAGACTTAATCCTATTAGGCTGGTCAATTTAAGCATTGTTGATCCCATCTAACCAACTCTTGATTCGGTTTGATCAACCGCTTAGACCTAATTGAGCTACCCAAGCCCGAACCCAGTATTATGAATATGTCTTAGATCTAAAATTCTCAATTTTAGACCTAATTAATATTTCCATAATCTTAATTCTTAATTAAGTAGGGTTCATAAACAAAATATGCACAATAAATCCTAGGGTTTCAGGATCTAGGGTTTTGCAGAAAGTAAGTTTTGGGTTTCTGATTAAGGACGAACACGCAGCACCCCTACACATCATAAGAACACCCCATCGAATGGGAAGAGAGGGCCTTTAAACCCTTCTTCGTTCTTATGACCGGACGGCCAAGAGGAACGCCTTAATCAGGAACATGTCAATACTACAAAACAGTTTTAGATCTATATCATATATCTCATATACAAATTAGATCTAATCATGGCATATTTTGCATACATCTCATGTATCAAATCATGCATATTTTCAGATCTAAATTATCTCATAATAATCTAAAAAATTAGATTTAAATTGATCTAATCAAAATAAATTCTAATCTAGACAATTATGTAGAACTATTCTACAACTAGTCTAGACATGCATCAATCATATCTCATATGATATTTAAAATTAAATAATTTTTATTTGCTATTTTTTAGATGTTATTATAACACTTATAATATCAAAAAATAGTAAATAAATAGATCTAAAATATGATTTAATCAAATTAAATCAAAAACATGCAAGACTATTCTATAGAACTATTCTATTTTAGAACTAGTCATGCATATTTTCTAATCTTAGATCCAAATCTTAATTTTAATTTTTTCAGATCTAAATCAATTTAGAACCTTGGCTCTGATACCAGTTGAAGGAAAATCCTGATTTTTCCGGTCCAGGTTCGTTCAGATCTGATCAGATCAAGAGATATATTTCAAAAATTTTTTCTTTGATCTCAAATCAGATCTTGAAATATTTTAGATCTGATTCTTATTATTTTAATAAATAAAATAAAATAGATAAATTAAATCAAATTTAATTTACCTTGATTTGGGTAATCCTATTACCCTGTTGATGATCCTGTAAGCAGCGGAAGGTTCTGGATCTAGCCACGCAAGTGCCTGGCCTCTACCGGTATCCACTCGAGGTTGGATCTGGAGATCCTCTTCTTCTCTATCACATCTCCAAAAATTAGATCTGGATCTGATCTGGAGGATCTTCAAAACTCTTTTGAAGATCAGCAGTCGTCCTTTGCAGCAGCGCAGCCTTCTTGCTTTTGATCGCCTTTCTCTTGATCTGGAATCGCACCAACCAAATCCAAAACTACTTTTGGACGTGGAGAGGAGAGGGAGAAGATGGGCTTGGCATGGAGGAAGGAGGGGAGAGGCAGCCTTGGGGCATGGGAATTGTGTTCATCTCTTTGAGTTGGGCGCAGGGTCTTATTTATAGACTATGCTGTGATCCAACTCCTCTTCTTCCCAACCAATCACAACCCTTTGTGAAATCAGATCTAAATCTGATTGGTGGAAATAGAGTCCCCTGGATTCCTCCTTAGAGGGCGCCTAAGACCAGTCAAACTTGGTTCTTAGGAGAACTCTAATTGGAATCCAAAAGGGAGATGGAGTCCCTTGTCCAACAAGGACTCCTAGGCGCCTCCAACTTGGGCACACGCCAAGGGTGGCGTGCGCCCTCCTCCTTGCCAGGTTCTGGCAGGGGGACAGGCCCCCACCAGCTCTCCAATAGGTGCATGACATGTGGTCAAAAGTCAAAGTATCAATGGTCAACATTTGACCAGTCAAAGGTAGACTTTTGACCAAAGTCAAAGAACAAGAAATGGCAGGTGACCAAAAATGGCAGGTAATGTCTTACAAAATAAGACAACCTTTTCTGACTTGGACAACCTCCAGTCAGACCATATGAAGGCCTCTGATTGAGCACAAACTCCTTTGGCTCAGTCAGGACAACTATTTTTATGATAGTAAAAGAAGAACGTTAGGTTCAATCGAGTGCTAGCACGATTTTCTTGAACCTAATTGAATCTCATTCAGATCAATTGAACTAGATCAGTTCAATTGATGATCACCAGATTCAAACCCTTGTTTGTGTGATCCCAGTTAGGTTCAGTTCTGTATGGTAATGGGATATGTCATGATCTCTATCATCGACATCATCGAAACTCCTTTCGATGGATCAGAACTCTTCTGATTCGAACAGCTAGAATGATCGATCATCTAAATCATTCTAATTGCTCCCAAAATCCACCAGTGACACCTAGCAGTATATGGTGGCAACCCATCAGAGCTGAATGCGAACCTCTTGGTGCAGCTACCTGTGTGATTAAGTTCTTCTATCTTGAGCCCCGATCAGATTAGGGTTAAGGTGAACTCGTCAAACCCTAGTTTCTGTCATATGATGTAATCATTCGATTCAGTCCGAATGTGAAAATCTAAATAGAAACTCTTTCTATTATTTCACTCTGCCATGGCCATGGGCTTCTGGACTTGATTCTCATGATCATCATAGGGCTGCTCCTCTACCACCGAGGTAGATAGATTCCATCTTGATGCAATCCAGTTCCTACAATGAACATGCTATAGCCAACATACACCTCAGGATTTCCATATGGCTAGGAGATCGAGTAATGGTGTAGTCAAACTATAACACCCTCAAGGTGAACTGCCGATGCACCTCAGGTCAAAGAACCAGACACACTACTGCAGCATCGAGTCAGTCATTGACGAGAAGGTAGACTTCCTAATGACTACTCGAGGTGGTCACGCTCAGTGCCCTCATTCTCTAACGAGTATCTATACTCTCATTCTGGTGTCTCCACACCGTAGACTCAAGACTCATCTACTAAAAAGAAGCGATTGTACACCAACCTTCTGGATCAATCACCATCCTCGTGATGATCCTATGGTCGGGAGCATTTTATGAGTTAATAATGATTATTCATGTCTTAAATTTTCAACTCTTGAAAATATGAATTATCATTACCATTAACTCAAAGGATGTATCACAGATACTAAATACAAATATGTGATAGAAAATAATCCATTTTATTGATTATAGTCAAAATTATAATTTTGCCCCTAGAAGTGTATTACAAGTGTCAGCCAATTCTGGCTTCTAGGGCACATATATCTAACAACTTCTTCCATGACGAGTATAGAAAGTCATTTTTCAAAAGTCATCCGCTAGTGTTCTGCACCAAGAATCATGTTGCATGGCCACCAAATTTAATTTTTCAATGATTTAAAGTGATAGAACGTCTCGTTCCCTGTACCCACCGTACCTAACATTTAAGAAAGCATGGGGAGGCATAGAATCATCATTGGATGTTTCACTACAACCCAGGTGGTATGGGGCATATGTCATCCATCTATTGGCCAGCAAAACTGTCCTACAAACCAAGCTTACATGGCTTAATTGGAACGAGTGTGTTGAAACGATCTTTTTGCAATCTCTTTAGATGACCAACAAGTGGATCGAATCTAATGGTGAGCGAATTGATCTGGGCCATTGCTTTTCCTTATATATAGGATAGATGTTCATTTCTTTTTTATTTTACTGCCTTTCATCTGGAGCGAGAGTATTGCTGCTAAAGTTTTGGAGGCTCCCATGCATCCAAGTGGTCGAAGAAGGAAGTGGTTCTGATGGTCGCCGGAGCTTAAGGAGGGTCACCGAAGCTTTCAAAAAAGGCTCTCCTTATCCTTAGGTAGTATCCCTCTTTTCCCCCCATTGAGCTTTAAGGTTCCTTTCTCTTGATTTTTTCTTCTTCCTCTTATTGTTCCTTCCTCCTCCGTCCCCATTTTTGTCTCCTTCATTCCCTTTCTTAACCAAGTCTTCTCAAGAGAGTACCTCTCTTGATGGCAACAGAAGGAGGGAGATAATCTTAGGTGGTCCTGACATCTAGACGATCCAACCCTGACTGGCCATTGAGGCAGGTAATCCATCTCAAGTAGCCGCGAAGGCTAGTATCTCTAGCCATAATGATTCAGAGTCTCCGATAAGAAGATTCTTGAATTATTTTGGTTAGCCATTAATCTTGGTTGATGTTGACCTGGAAAGGCTCGGGTAAAAGTACTTTATTCTTGAGAACTTTTAACTCATTGCCCCAGTCCGAGCGATCGATAGAGCTAATAAGATGAGCTGGCCCACCTCGATCAGTCCCGATCCAATCCGACCCACCTCTAAATATGGTGGAATAGGCTGGCCCATTTAACTGATGGGTTGGAAAAACTCCAACCCGATTCAACCCACCATGGGTTGCGAGTTAAATAGGCCAACCCATCAAAAATTCAAAAAAAAATTCTATAATCACTGACAAAGAGTTGGGTTTTGGGGGTGGGGGATGGAGCAGGGAGGTCGGGAGGCGTTGGGGATGGAGGGCAGCGGGAGGTCGGGAGGGGTAGGGACGGAGGGAGAGCGGGAGGGACAGCCAGGGGGTGGGTGGCAGGGGATGGGGGGGGCGAGCGGGGCACCAAGAGGAGAGGCGGCCAGTTGGAGGGGGGTCACTGACCGAGAGGGAGAGGTGGCCTGGGGTCGAGCAAGGAGGTCGGAGGGGCACGAATGGAGGGTGAGCAGGGAGGCGACCGGGGGTGGGGTCAAGGGATGGGGGGCAAGCTGGCGGGTAGAGGGTGGGGCAGGGGCACCGAGGTGTGGGCATTCAGGGGGTGAGGGGGTGGCCGGGGGTTGGGAGTTGGGGTGGGGGGGTGGGGTTGCAGGCACTGGGCATTGTGGCCAGAGCCAAGAGGGAGGAGGGGGGTCAAATAGAAGAGAAAAAAAAGGGTAGGGGGTAAAAAAAAAAAAAAGGAGGTAGGCCAGCCCACCCTGACCTGCTCTGAACCTGCAACCCAAATGGGGTGAGTTATTTAACCCACTTTTAAATGAGTTACTAAAACATGAATCCAACCCATCCTATTTACATGGCGGGACGAGCCAACCCAATTGGCTCAATCCAAATTGATAGCTCTAGTGATTGGATTACACAGCCTCCTGAGGATTGTGTAGCTTTCTATGACAAGTCACTTCGATCTAGGTTGCATTTTGCTTTGCATCCTTTTATCTATAACATATTAGATTACTATGGCCTACAACAAACTTAAGTCACTCCCAATGCCATTAGGATTATTTTAGTTTTTATCATTTGCTATAGTTTTGCTGCTATAGATCTTAGGACTTCTCTTTTTAGGATACTTTTTGTTTTGAAGAAACATCCCATTGAGAAAGATTGGTGGTACTTCTCATCCCGATCTAATTGTAAATTCGATCCTTTCCTTCTTTTCTCTATCCACGACTGAAAAAGTCATTTTTTTTGTCTCTTCTGATACTTCTTAGGATTTCAGTACTAGCTAGGGTAGATCTCAGCTTAACTAAAACTCCAATAAATTCATTTTGCCTGAAGACAAGGAGGCCTTCGAAGAGCTGCTGGGTATGAAGGTGCCCAAGCTCAGTCAACTGATAATGGATTAATCATGGTTCGACTCCGGCATCAGTCTCATCTCCCCCTAGGGTGAGTCTGTCGTCTGGATTTTTTCTTTAAATTTTCTCATACTTGATCTGTATCTGATTATCATGTTTTCTTTTTGATCATTGCAGCACTCATGAGATTCAATCCGAAGAGATTGGCAGAGCAAAGAAAGAAAACGTCAGAGCCCTCCAATCCTCCATCAGCAAAAAGAGGAAAGGAGAAGGACACCACTATCTCTTCCTTGGCTTCTCCCCGATTTGCGCCAACTTCCACCGCGGGGGCACTAGTCATCAATGCGGTGCTAGTCAGCGCCCTACCTTCTCCTGCATCTTCTTTAATGTCTCGGGGACATTGTCAATCTACCAAGGTGGCCCGTCTACCTCATCGAGAGCCTGTGACCCATCTGAGATCAGGTTCTGCTGCCACACAGTCGAGGTCTAGTCCATTAACTGCATTGACTTCGGCTTCTGCTCACCAAACTCGACCCTTCGGAGGGCCGAGGGTTCCAACATCTACCTTCTTCAACTGGATCGACATCTCTCAAGTCTCCATGCAAAATACTCCGACACTTGATAAGGACTTGCTCTACGTCGTGATGCCGCAAGCAGACTTGCATGCCCGCAGGAGGGATCTCAGGCCAGACATGCTGCTCAATCATGGTTTCAGCAGCATCTTGGACGTAAGAAAGCTCCTCTTATATATATATATATATATATATATATATATATATATATATATATATATATATATATATATATATATATATATATATATATATATTCTTTTTTCTCTCTCTTTCTTTTTTTTTACATCGGTGTTTTACCGATCTAAAATCATTTTGTCTTTCTTTTGTCAGGCCGCCTCATACTTCAGGCTATTCACCAAGCATGTGTCGTGGTTGTTCGAAATTAAAAAGTCCTTGAAAGAGGCTTTGCAGTCCGTGAAGGACTACCAAAAAGTGACGGAGGAGAAAGCTACCAAAAAAGAACGGGGCTAAAGAAGCAGCTCCAAGAGAAGCTTAACGAAATAATAGAGAAGAATAAAGCCTTGCTGAACCTCCAGAGGAAGGCTAATGAAGGAAAAGAGAGGCTGCTGAAGCTGCAGCAGTAGGTCTCCATGATTTTCGATCTGGAGGCCAAGATCAAGGAGCTGGAGGAGACGATCTCCTTTTGGGATGGCACACTAGCTGCCCATGACAAGGCCCTTCTGGTGTACCAAAGAGATCTGGAGTACTAGAAGGCCATTATTGCTTGAGTAGTGGAGGACTATAAGTCCTCTGAAGTTTTTGAGGAGGAGATCATAGAGACTTCTGGAGAGACTTTTGACAGTGGGTTCACCAACTGTAAGAATCTGGTTGGAAAACTCTTTCTCAACTTAGATTTGAGTGCCGTCATCTAGGAGGCCGGCTTTGTCTTGGCATCGAAGGCAGACACCCAGCTGGCGCCAAATGTGGATTCTTCTGCTGAAGCACTTCAGCTTGTTATCGAGGTGCCTACTGCCCCAGTCCAGCCGAAGGTTGAGGTGCCAGCCCCCGACGAGGCTCCAACGCCTGCTCCTACCGAAGCTCCCACCCCAGCACAAGCTGAGGTCCCAACTGTCGAAGTAATTTCCCTGGAAGATGATTCGGCAACTATTCCTGCAAAGGCTCCTTAGGCAAATGTCCAATTCTTGTACTCTCTTCTCTTTCTTTTCTATTTTTCTGTCTTTTTGTATCGATCCAATTTGGGTTTTTGTAAATACTTCATTCAATGAAATGGAAATCTTCTTTTTCCATGACTACTCCTGTGTATGTGATGTTGGATTCCTCCGATCTAATATAATTTGTTGTGAAGCTTTATAAGTTTTATTCAATAATTTTTATATGTAATGAGAGAACAACATCACTTCAGTGAAATCTTGATGCAGTTTGCATTCTAGGATCGGATACCAGTAGTTTGAAATAAAGCCGATCTGGAGATCGATATTAGATAGGAGTCCAACGCAATGTCGATCTTAAGATCGGTAATTCATAAAAGTAAGATAATATGATAACTTCGCCCTCGAGGTTGGTATTAAACAAAAATCCATGTATCATCAACCCGAAGGTCGGTATTAAACAAAAATCCATGTATCATCGATTTGGAGGTCGGTATTAAACAGAAATTCATGTATCATCGATCCAGAGATCAATATTAGATAGAAATCTGATACATCATCAATCAGAAGATTTGTATTAGGCAGAAATCTATATATCATCGATCCGAAGATCAATATTAGATAGAAATCTATATGTCATTGATCCGAAGATCGGTATTAGACAAAAATCTGATATGTCATCGATCAAAAGATTTGTATTAGGCAAAAATCCATATATCATCGATCTGAAGATCGATATTAGATAGAAATCCATATATCATCAATCCATAGATCGATATTAGATAGAAATCTGGTACATCATCGATCAGAAGATCAGTATTAGGCAAAAATCCATATATCATCGATCTGGAGATCGGGATAGGGGATATATCATCTTCTGATAGGTATTTGATAGGGACCCATAATAGCTTCAATCCAAAGATCGGCAATCGATAGAAATCCAAGATATGTCGATCCAGAGATCAATTTTTTGGGATAGTGGAGATCTTATCTCCTGTGCCCTTTGGAGCTCTGCCGATTTTGAGATCAATCTTTAGAAATGGGGGAGATCTTATCTCCTATACCCTTCGGGACTCTATCGATCCTAGGATCGATTTTAGAAATAGAGGAGATCTTATCTCCTATATCCTTCGGGGCTCTACCGATCCTGAGATCGATCTTAGGAATAGGAAAGATCTTATCTCCTATGTCCTTCGGAACTCTATCGATCCCAAGATCGATCTTAGGAATAGAAAAGATCTTATCTCCTGGCTAGATCAAGATTCTTTTTTGGTCTAGCTCGATATTTCACCAAGGTCATTAAGAAGATTTCAATATTTTGAAGATGTCTTCAATGAGACAGAATTTTTAGAATCTTTGTCCAAAATTCATTGATAATATACTCTGAGATTTTTGGTATTCCATATTCTAGGAATACTTTAACCATCTAGGTTCTCAATCTTATAGGCTCCTGATTTAATTACCTCAGTAACTCAATATGGCCTTTTCCAATTTAGGACAAGCTTCTCTTATTCTAAGAGTTTTGAAACTTCCGCTCGACAAAGGACCAAATCACTTTTTTGAAAAATTTTTGGCTTCTCCTTAGCATTATAATATCTGGTCACTTTTTGTTTATAGATCGCCATTCAGATTTAAGCTTTTTCTTTGGTTTCTTCTAATAAGTCGAGGTTGGTTCTCAACCGATCTGAGTTGCTCTTCTCATAGAAGTTTTCTATTCTTGATGTTGGAAGGTCAATTTCCATAGGTATTATCGTCTTTGATCCAAACATGAGTTTGAAGGATGTTTCTTCAGTTGGTCATCTGGAAGTGATTCTATAAGCCTAGAGAATATTGTATAGTTCATCAATCCAGAGATCTTTAGTTTCAGTGAGCCTGATTTTAAGACCTTGGAGAATTATCTAATTCATGACTTCAATTTTTTCATTAGATTGTGGATGTTCTACTGAGGTTAATCTATGATTGATGAGCAACTCGGAATGGAATTTCTTGAACTTCGCATTATCGAATTATTTCTCATTATCAGTAATAATTATCCAGGATAAATTAAAATGATAGATGATTGACTTTCAAATGAAATCTTTCATCTTTTTCTCAGTGATTTGTGCTAGTGGCTCAGTCTCTATCCATTTAGTGAAGTAATCTATGGCGACCACTAGAAATTTTTTTTGTCCTATTGCTATAGGGAATGGCCCCAGGATATCCATCCCCCAAATGACAAATGGCCATAGAGTAGTAATAAAAATGAGTTCCATAGCTGGTTGATGTTGAATATTATTGTACCTTTGATATTGATCGTACTTATTGACAAGATTAGCTGCGTCCTTTTGCATGCTTGGCCAATAAGAGCCCTATCGGATTACTTTATATGCCAGAGATCTATCCCCCAAGTGATTGCCATAGATTTCTTCATGAACCTCTCGGAGAGCATAATTAGCCTTTAAAGGCTTTAGACATCGGAGTAATAGAAAGAAGAATGATCTTTTATAAAGTTTACCATCTAAAATGACGTACAAGGGAGCTTGCCTCTTAATTTTTCTCGCATAAGCAGGATCATCGGGCAATATTCCTTTATCCAAGTATTCCATCAAAGGATCTATCTAGCTTGGTTCATGATTCACCTGAGCAATCATTTGGATCTCTTTGCTGGATTTCTCAGGGATTTCGATGAATACTTTCTGATTGAGATCAGAGAATCTTGATGTGGTAAGGTGCGAAAGTGCATCAGCTCGGGCATTTTCTAATCTCGATATTTGAATGATTTCTAGGTCGTTGAAGCTTTTGGATAATTCTTTTGTATTATGTAAATATTGAGATATGATAGTCTTTGGCTTTGTATAGACATCATACCTATCCTGCGACAAGCTGGGAGTCTGTAAAGACTTTAAGCCTCTTAATATTGAGCTCTTTTGCTATTCTGAGTCTTATAATGAGAGCTTTATATTCGACTTCATTATTGGAAGCTTTAAAATTAAATCTTAGAGCATGTTCCATGATAGCTCTCTCTGGATTGGCCAAAATTAAGCCGGCTCTACTCCTTTGAGCATTGGAGGCTCCATCTACATGTAAGAGCCAACACGGTCCGTCAGTAGCTCCTTCCTGAAACTCTAGGATTTTTTTTTTCAGATATTGAACATTCTACCATGAAGTCAGCTAGCACTTAAACTTTTATAGAAGGTCTAGGCCGATAATAGATATCAAATTTACTCAGTTCAATGACTCATTTGGCCAATCAGTCAGAGATGTCAGATAGTTGAAGGATTGATATCAGTGATTGGTTAGGATAATAATAGAATGGGCGTGAAAGTATGGTCGGAGCCGTTTGATGGTAGTGATCAGAGAATAGATCATTTTTTCGATTTTGGGGTATCGGGTCTTCGCATTATGTAATAATTTATTGGTATAATGATTTGCTTGTATATCCCTGCATCATCTTGGACTAGAACTGAGCTGACTGCGTTCGGTGAAATAGATACATATAAAAATAAATCCTCACCTTCGACAGGTTTTGATAGCAGTGGAACTGTGCCAAGATATGCCTTGAGTTTGTCAAAAAAAGATTGACACTCCTCTATCCATTTGAAATCTTTGATTTATTTCAAAGTTTTAAAGAATGGAAGACACTTTTCAGCTGACCTGGATATAAATATGCTGAGCGATGCTACTCGTCTAGTGAGCCACTGTACCTTCTTTAAGGAGCTTGGGGGCTTCATTTCAAATAATGCCTGAATCTTTTCGAGGTTGGCTTCTATTTCTCTCTGGGTCATAAGGAAATCAAGGAATTTTTCAACTGTAACTCCGAAAGCATACTTATTGGGATTGAGCTTCATTTGATATTTGCGCAGCTTCTCGAATGCCTCTTCCAAGTCGTTAATATGTCGATTTGTCTCTATACTTTTGACTAATATGTCGTCAATATAGACTTCTATATTGCGACCAATCTAATACTCAAAGACTTTATTGACTAGGTGCTAATAGGTGGCACCTACATTTTTCAAATCAAAAGACATCATTTTATAATAGTACAAATCTTTGTCGATGATGAAGGCTGTATTTTTTTCATCTTTAGGAGCTATTCTGATTTGATTATAGCCAGAGAAGGTGTCCATAAAGCTTAAAAGCTCATGCCCTGAGGTCGCATCAACTAGTTGGTTAATTTTCGATAGAGAAAAGCTGTCCTTTGGGCAAGTCTTGTTGAGGTCGATAAAATCAATGTAGATTCTTCATTTTTCATTTATCTTTTTAACTATCACAACATTGGCTATCCAGTTTAGGTACCATACTTCTTTGATAAATCCTGCCTTCATGAGCTTATCGACCTCTTCATCTATTATCTTTTGTCTTTTCGGAGCGAAGCTTCTCTTCTTTTGCTTCATGGGCTTATATTTGGGATTAATGTTTAGTTTGTGCATCACAATGTCGACAGAAATTCCAGGCATAACTGAAGCTGACCATGCAAATACATCAGAATTTTTTTGGAGAAAGAAAATTAGCTTTTTCTTATGGTCGGCATTCAATTGAGCTCCTATCTGGACGGTTCTCTCTATTCGCCCAGCGGGACGATAATGAGCGGTTCTGCTGATTCACCTCGAACTGTTCTGTCCTTATATTCAATCTCTTGGTCTGAAATTTTGGTGGGTAAAGTCTTGATCGATGCCTTCATTCTTGAAGCTATCAGAAAGTATTGCATGGCCATTGTTTGATCTCCACGCATTTCTCCAATGCCTAATCTAGTTGAAAATCGGACTAGCAGGTGATAAGTTGAGACTACCACTCGAAGGGCATTGAGCCCGGGTCGATCGAGAATGACATTGTATGCAGACGATATTTTGACGACCAAGAACGTAAGTCGTACTGTTGACTGATAGAGCTTCTTTTTGGTAGTGACTGGTAGTATAATTTCTTCTTCGATCGCCACATAATCATCTGAGAACCCAACCAGAGGGCCGCCAACCTATCTCAAGTTATTCAACACATTCATTTTTGAGAGGGCATCATAGAACAAGATGTCTACTAAGCTTCCGTTATCCATCAAGATTTTTTTTATATCATAGTTTGCTATCATCATGAAAACAACGACAGCATCATTGTAGGATGTCTGAACCCCTTGGGCATCATCATCAGAAAAAGAAAAATAATATTTTTGGTACACTGCCTCTTTGGAGAGGTACTCCTGGATGCCCCTCGAGGTCAACTATCCTATGAGATCATGTTGATGATTCCTGTTGGTCGATTGTGCTCAGTGGTGCTGTCAAGCTTCTGGTGCGGCTTCAGGGCCTAGTTTGCCCAATCTTGAACGTATTTGCCAAGATAACCTTGACGAATTAATGTCTTAATCTCATTCTTGAGTTGCCGGCATTTCTTAGTGTCATGCCCGTGGTCATGGTAGAAGCAACAGTACTTATTCTTATTTTTTGTTAGCAGAGACCTTCATCAGATTTGGATGACGGAGATATTCCTGATTCTTAATCTTCATTAAAATCTATGATCGTGGGGCGGATAGGGAAGCGTAGCTATCAAATTTCAGGGATGGACTCCGAGACCTTGGATTTTTTTGAGGTAGCTCGCCGCTATTCTCTTGATTCTTGCATTCTTCCTCATGAGATTGCTTCTTCTCCTCTTTATTTTTCTTCTCCTTCTTATTTAACTTCTCTTCTTCCTCAGCATGGGTATAATTTCAAATTCGAGCCAGCATTTTCTCGTAATTTTTTGAAAAATTCTTATTGAGGAAGAAGACCAGACAATAGCTCCTGAGCCCTCGCTTCAAGACTGACATAGCGACGGACTCATTAAAATCATTCACTTCAAGAATGGTCGCATTGAAGCAGGCCATGTACTCTTAGAGGGATTCACCCTCCTGTTGCACCATAGAGAATAGGCTATCCGAGTGCTTCAAATGGAGACGATTGCTTCCAAAATAGACTATGAAGAGCCTGCTCAGCTGATCAAAAGAAGAAATGGACCCATAGTGGAGTCCAGAAATTCATATCATTACAAATTTCTTGAGAGTGATGGAAAAGACCATGCAAAGAAGGGTGTTGGACGCACTTTAAAGTCTCATAATATCTCTATATCCTTTAAGATGATCTTGAGGGTCAGTGGAGCTGTCGAATGGCTCCAAAGGAGGCATCTTGAATTGGGTGAGAATCGATTCATTCAGAATTTCATCAGAAAAAGGAGAGGTGAGGTGAAAATCTTGAGCTACCTGTGTGATTAAGTTCTTCTATCTTGAGCTCCGATCATATTAGGGTTAAGGTGAACTCGTCAAACCCTAGTCTCTGTCATATGATGTAATCATTCGATTCGAGTCCAATGTGAAAATCTAAATAGAAACTCTTTCTATTATTTCACTCTACCATGGCCATGGATTTTTGGACTTGATTCTCATGATCATCATAGGGCTACTCCTCTACCACCGAGGTAGATAGATCCCATCTTGATGCAATCCAGTTCCTACAATGAACATGCTATAGCCAACATACACCTCAGGGTTCCATATGGCTAGGAGACCGAGTAATGGTGTAGTCAAACTATAACACCCTCAAGGTGAACTGCCGATGCATCTCAGGTCAAAGAACCAGACACACTACTGCAGCATCGAGTCAGTTATTGACGAGAAGGTAGACTTCCTAATGACTACTCGAGGTGGTCACGCTCAGTGCCCTCGTTCTCTAACGAGTACCTGTACTTTCGCTCCGATGTCTCCACACCGTAGACTCAAGACTCATCTACTAAAGAGAAGCGATCGTACACCAACCTTCTGGATCAATCACCATCCTCGTGATGATCCTATGGTCGGGAGCTGTTTATGAGTTAATAATGATTATTCATGTCTTAAATTTTCAACTCTTGAAAATATGAATTATCATTACCATTAACTCAAAGGATGTATCACAGACACTAAATACACAGGTGTGATAGAAAATAACCCATTTATTGATTTTAGTCAAAATTACAATTTTGCCCCTAGAAGTGTATTACAAGTGTCAGCCAATTCTGGCTTCTAGGGCACATATATCTAACAATCTCCCACTTGTCCTAAAGCCAATTGGCTACAAGTCTAAGTCCCATCTTCTCAAGGTGGGCTTCGATCTTCTGTTGTCCCAACGGCTTTGTAAGTGGGTCTGCCACATTATCTGCGGAGTTGACTCTCTTGACCTCAACATAACCTTTCTCAAGGTAATCGCGGATGAGATGATATCGCCGCTCAATGTGCTTGGACTTCTGGTGAGACCTCGGCTCCTTAGCAAGGGCTATGGCGCCATTGTTGTCGCAGTAAAGAGGAATGGCATCTGATGGCATTACTCCAATTTCTGCAGCAAACTTCTTGTACCAGAACGCTTCCTTTGCAGCCTCTGATGCAGCTATATATTCTGCTTCCATAGTGGAATCTGCTATCACAGTTTGCTTGAAACTCTTCCAGCTGATAGCTCCACCATTGCACACAAACAGACTTCCAGATGTCGACTTTCGATCATCTATATCAGACATGAAGTCCGAGTCTGTGTATCCTTGAACTTGGAGTTCTCCATTACCAAAGACCAATATCATATCCTTAGTTCTTCTCAAGTACTTAAGGATACATTTCACAGAAGTCCAGTGTTCTTCACCTGGATTTGACTGATATCTGCTTGTGACACTCACAGCATGGGCTATATCAGGTCGTGTACATAGCATGGCATACATGAGGCTCCCTATTGTAGAAGCATAAGGGATCTTTATTTCTTTCTTAAAGCTCTGGAAAAATAGATTGACGAAGACAATAAGGCCAGATACTACATGTTGGGCTCGATGTCTGATGAGCTCCAGTGCCAACATGAAGATATCGGGACTGCTCGCCAAATATTGGCTCACCTACAGGAGATGTTTGGTGAACAGAGTCGCGCAGCCAAATATCAAGTCACAAAATGACTTTTTAAGGCTAAGATGCGTGATGGGCAGTCAGTCCAAGATCACTGTCTGACAATGATCAAGGACATGGAAGAGCTTGAGAAGCTCGGTGTGAAGTTGGACTTGGACTTGCAGAACGATATTATTCTGCAATCCTTGACTGATGCATATGGGCAATTCATCATGAATTACCACATGCATAAACTTCAAAATTCCTTGGCCGAGTTGATGAATATGCTGGTTACCGCTGAGCTTTCTATGAAAGGTTCTAAAGGCTCAGTTCTTGCTATGGAACGGACTTCTTCCAAAAGAAAGTCTTATGGAAAGAAAAAGAAGTCTGTGAAAAAGCAAAAGGTGGAAGGATCAAAGAAGAAGAAGGCAGAACCGAAGAAAAAGGTCCGATGTCAAAGGAAAGTGTTTCCATTGCAACAGCGACGGCCATTGGAAGCGGAACTGCCCTACTTACCTGGCCACCCTAAAGAACAAGAAGGAAGGTCCTTCTGGAGGTATGCTCGTTATTGAGTCTAACCTTACGATTTCTTCTGCATCCAGTTGGGTGCTTGACTCTGGTTCTAGTGCTCATCTGTGCACTTCTATGCAGGGTCTTGAGGATAGCAGGAGGCTGAGGGATGGAGACATGATCCTACGCATCGATAATGGAGCAAGAGTTGCTGCAGTAGCCGTGGGAACATACCCTCTTCGATTACCATCTGGTTTAGACTTAGTTTTAAAAGACTGTTATTATGTGCCTGCAGCTAGCAGGAATTTGATTTCTGTTTCATGCTTAGCACAAGAAGGTTATGTGATCACCTTCTTTAAGGACCATTGTAACATTCTTTATGAAAGAAATAAAATTGCAAATGGTTTTCCTTGTTAATGGTCTTTATCAGTTGCATATTGATGTACCTATTTTAACTATCGAGCAAAACGTGAATGCCAAACGACCTAGGGATAGTCCAAACGACAGATATCTATGGCACCTGAGATTAGGTCATATAGCAGAAGATAGGATTAACAAATTGGAGAAAAATGGGCTATTGAGTCCATTGACTTTTGAGTCATATCCAACTTGTGAATCTTGTCTTCAAGGCAAAATGACTAAACTCCCTTTTGTTGGACATGGGGAGAGGGCCACAGATCTCCTTGCCCTAGTACATACTGATGTGTGCGGCCCATTTGATGTGCCGGCTAGAGGCAATTTTGTCTACTTCATTACCTTTACCGATGATCTGTCTAGGTATGGGTATGTGTATCTTATGAGACACAAGTCTGAAGCTTTTGAAAAGTTCAAAGAATTCAGACATGAAGTAGAAAAACAAACTGGAAAACCCATTAAGGTTCTTCGATCAGATCGAGGAGGTGAATACCTTAGCCGGAAATTCCTAGACTATCTTAAGGAAAATGGCATAGTCTCTCAATGGACTCCACCAGGAACACCTCAACTCAACGGGGTTTCAGAACGGAGAAATCGGACTCTATTGGATATGGTTCGATCCATGATGAGCTTCACAGACCTCCCTGATTTTCTTTGGGGACACTCATTATTAACTTCAATCTATTTACTGAATAGGGTTCCCTCTAAAACCGTTCCTACCACACCGTATGAGATATGGCACGGTAAGAAACCAAGTCTGAGTCATCTCAGAATTTGGGGTTGTCCGGCTCATGTCAAAAGACAACAAGCGGACAAGTTAGAGTTTAGGTCCTTTAGAGCTCGATTCATAGGATATCCTAAAGAGTCATTAGGATACTATTTCTACATTCCAGAAGACCACAATGTGATTGTGAGTCGACATGCCATATTTCTTGAAAAATAGTTTATTCAAGATAGTGGCATTGGAAAGCAGATTAAGCTTGATGAGAAAGTCTCACAAGTAGAACGAGCTAAGGACCAAGTGGAACCAAATCAGGTTGAGCCAATAAGAACACTACCTCCTCCACCTCGTAGATCGGAAAGAGTTTCCCATCCCCCTGAAAGATACTTAGGTATTATTTCAGAGGATGTAGAGGAAATGTTCCTCGTAGGTAATGGTGCTCATGGAGATGATCCCAAAACCTACAACGAGGCGATATCAGATATCGACTCCGAGAAATGGCTTGAGGCAATGAAGTCAGAAATTGACTCGATGCACTCAAACCAAGTCTGGACCTTGGTAGATCCACCAGAAGGTATAGTACCTATTGGGTGTAAATGGATCTTCAAGAGAAAGATTGGTGCAGATGGGAATGTGGAGACATTCAAGGCTAGACTAGTGGCAAAAGGTTATAGTCAACGTGAAGGCATTGACTATCAGGATACCTTTTCCCCAGTAGCTATGCTAAAATCCATCCGCACATTGCTTGCTGTTGCAGCCTATTTCGATTATGAAATATGGCAAATGGACGTGAAAACGGCATTCTTAAATGGATATCTTGAGGAAGATATCTATATGGAACAGCCGCTAGGTTTCACATCCAGTGATACTGATCACAAGGTTTGCAAGCTGCAAAGGTCCATATATGGACTTAAGCAAGCATCTCGGAGCTGGAACACTCATTTCAATGATGTGATCAAAAAGTTTGGTTTCATCAAAAATGAAGAGGAACCATGTGTTTTCAAAAAGGTCAGTGGGAGCGCTGTTGTCTTCCTCGTATTGTACGTGGATGACATCCTCCTTATTGGGAATGATATTCCCATGTTGACATCAGTCAAATGTGGTTGTCCAAGGAATTCTCCATGAAAGACCTAGGTGAAGCATCCTTTATTCTAGGAATTAAGGTCTATAGGGATAGACCGAATAGGATGCTAGGACTTTCACAGAAGATGTACATAGAGGAAGTACTAAAGAGGTTTAGTATGGAAAACTCTAAGAGGGGATTAATACCCTTCAGACATGGTATTCATCTTTCCAAGAAGATGTGCCCTAGCACACCTGAGGAAATAGAACGCATGAGCAAGATCCCTTATGCTTCTGCAATAGGGAGCCTCATTGTATGCCATGCTATGTACACGACCTGATATAGCCCATGCTGTGAGTGTCACAAGCAGATATCAGTCAAATCCAGGTGAAGAACACTGGACTTCTGTGAAATGTATCCTTAAGTACTTGAGAAGAACTAAGGATATGATGTTGGTCTTTGGTAATGGAGAACTCCAAGTCCAAGGGATACACAGACTCGGATTTCATGTCCGATATAGATGATCGAAAGTCGACATCTGGAAGTCTGTTTGTGTGCAATGGTGGTGCTGTCAGCTGGAAGAGTTCCAAGCAAACTGTGATAGCAGATTCCACCATGGAAGCAGAATATATCGCTGCATCAGAGGCTGCAAAGGAAGCATTCTGGTACAAGAAGTTTGCTGCAGAAATTGGAGTAATGCCATCAGATGCCATTCCTCTATACTGCGACAACAATGGCGCCATAGCCCTTGCTAAGGAGCCGAGGTCTCACCAGAAATCCAAGCACATTGAGCGGCGATACCACCTCATCCGCGATTACCTCGAGAAGGGTTACGTCGAGGTCAAGAGAGTCAACTCCGCAGATAATGTGGCAGACCCACTTACAAAGCCGTTGGGCCAGCAGAAGATCGAAGCCCACCTTGAGAAGATGGGACTTAGACTTGTAGCCAATTGGCTTTAGGACAAGTGGGAGATTGTTAGATATATGTGCCCTAGAAGCCAGAATTGGCTGACACTTGTAATACACTTCTAGGGACAAAATTATAATTTTGACTAAAATCAATAAAATGGGTTATTTTCTATCACATATGTGTATTTAGTGTCTGTGATACATCCTTTGAGTTAATGGTAATGATAATTCATATTTTCAAGAGTTGAAAATTTAAGACATGAATAATCATTATTAACTCATAAAATGCTCCCGACCATAGGATCATCACGAGGATGGTGATTGATCCGGAAGGTTGGTGTACAATCGCTTCTCTTTAGTAGATGAGTCTTGAGTCTACGGTGTGGAGACACCGGAGCGAGAGTACAGGTACTCGTTAGAGAACGAGGGCACTGAGCGTGACCACCTCGAGTAGTCATTAGGAAGTCTACCTTCTCGTCAATGACTGACTCGATGCTGCAGTAGTGTGTCTGGTTCTTTGACCTGAGGTGCATCGGCAGTTCACCTTGAGGGTGTTATAGTTTGACTACACCATTACTCGGTCTCCTAGCCATATGGAACCCTGAGGTGTATGTTGGCTATAGCATGTTCATTGTAGGAACTGGATTGCATCAAGATGGAATCTATCTACCTCGGTGGTAGAGGAGCAGCCCTATGATGATCATGAGAATCAAGTCCAGAAGCCCATGGCCATGGCAGAGTGAAATAATAGAAAGAGTTTCTATTTAGATTTTCACATTGGACTCGAATCGAATGATTACATCATATGACAGAGACTAGGGTTTGACGAGTTCACCTTAACCCTAATCTGATCGGGGCTCAAGATAGAAGAACTTAATCACACAGGTAGCTGCACCAAGAGGTTCGCATTCAGCTCTGATGGGTTGCCACCATATACTGCTAGGTGTCACTGGTGGATTTTGGGAGCAATTAGAATGATTTAGATGATCGATCATTCTAGCTGTTCGAATCAGAAGAGTTCTGATCCATCGAAAGGAGTTTCGATGATGTCGATGATAGAGATCATGACATATCCCATTACCATACAGAACTGAACCTAACTGGGTCACACAAACAAGGGTTTGAATCTGGTGATCATCAATTGAACTGATCTAGTTCAATTGATCTGAATGAGATTCAATTAGGTTCAAGGAAAATCGTGCTAGCACTCGATTGAACCTAACGTTCTTCTTTTACTATCATAAATAAGTTGTCCTGACTGAGCCAAAGGAGTTTGTGCTCAATCAGAGGCCTTCATATGGTCTGACTGGAGGTTGTCCAAGTCAGAAAAGGTTGTCTTATTTTGTAAGACATTACCTGCCATTTTTGGTCACCTGCCATTTCTTGTTCTTTGACTTTGGTCAAAAGTCTACCTTTGACTGGTCAAACGTTGACCATTGACCCTTTGACTTTTGACCACATGTCATGCACCTATTGGAGAGCTGGTGGGGGCCTGTCCCCCTGCCAGAACCTGGCAAGGAGAAGGGCGCACGCCAAGGGTTGGCGTGAGCCCAAGTTGGAGGCGCCTAGGAGTCCTTGTTGGACAAGGACTCCATCTCCCTTTTGGATTCCAATTAGAGTTCTCCTAAGAACCAACTTTGACTGGTCTTAGGCACCCTCTAAGGAGGAATCCATCTAGGGGATTCTCTTCTATTTTGACTGGTCTTAGGCGCCCTCTAAGGAGGAATCCAGGGGTCTCTATTCCAACCAATCAGATTTAGATCTGATTTCACAAAGGGTTGTGATTGGTTGGGAAGAAGAGGAGTTGGATCACAGCTTAGTCTATAAATAAGACCCTGCGCCCAACTCAATTAGAATGAATTCAATTGAGAAACCCCATGCCCCAAGGCTGCCTCTCCCCTCCTTCCTCCATGCCAAACCCACTTCTCCCCTTGCCTCTCCACGTCCAAAAGGAGTTTTGGACCTTGGTTGGTGCGATTCCAGATCAAGGAAAGGCGATCAAAAGCTAAGAAGGCTGCGCTGCTGCAAAGGACGACTGCTGATCTTCAAAAGGAGTTTTGAAGATCCTCCAGATCAGATCCAGATCTAATTTTTGGAGATGTGATAGAGAAGAAGAGGATCTCCAGATCCAGCCTGAGTGGATACCGGTAGAGGCCAGGCGCTTGCGTGGCTAGATCCAGAACCTTCCGCTGCAATCAGGATCATCAACAGGGTAATAGGATTACCCAAATCAGGTAAATTAAATTTGATTTAATTTATCTTATTTTATTTTATTTATTAAAATAATAAGAATCAGATCTAAAATATCAAGATCTGATTAGATCAAGAGAAAAAATTTTTGAAATATATCTCTTGATCTGATCAGATCTGAACGAACCTGGACCGGGAAAATCAGGATTTTCCTTCAACTGGTATCAGAGCCAAGGTTCTAAAAGTGTTTAGATCTAATTTTAAATTTATTTTAATTAAAAAATAAGTGATTTCAGATGTCACATGAGATGTGATCAGATCTGAAAATCAGAAAAAATTAAAATTAAATGATTTGGATCTAAGATTAGAAAATATGCATGACTAGTTCTAAAATAGAATAGTTCTATAGAATAGTCTTGCATGTTTTTGAATTTAATTTGATTAAATCATATTTTAGATCTATTTATTTACTATTTTTTGATATTATAATTATTATAATAACATCTAAAAAATAGCAAATAAAAATTATTTAATTTTAAATATCATATGAGATATGATTGATGCATGTCTAGACTAGTTGTAGAATAGTTCTACATAATTGTCTAGATTAGAATTTATTTTGATTAGATCAATTTAAATCTAATTTTTTAGATTATTATGAGATAATTTAGATCTGAAAAATATGCATGATTTGATACATGAGATGTATGCAAAATATGCCATGATTAGATCTAATTTGTATATGAGATATATGATATAGATCTAAAACTATTTTGTAGTATTGCATGTTCCTGATTAAGGCGTTCCTCTTGGCCGTCCGGTCATAAGAATGAAGAAGGGTTTAAAGGCCCTCTCCTTCCCATTCCGATGGGGTGTTCTTATGATGTGTAGGGGTGCTGCGTGTTCGTCCTTAATCAGAAATCCAAAACTTACTTTCTGCAAAACCCTAGATCCTGAAACCCTAGGATTTATTGTGCATATTTTGTTTATGAACCCTACTTAATTAAGAATTAAGATTATGGAATATTAATTAGGTCTAAAATTGAGAATTTCAGATCTAAGACATATTCATAATACTGGGTTCGGGCTTGGGTAGCTCAATTAGGTCTAAGCGGTTGATCAAACCGAATCAAGAGTTGGTTAGATGGGATCAACAATGCTTAAATTGACCAGCCTAATAGGATTAAGTCTGGGTCAAGATCGAGTCCCGATCAAGCAAGACCTAATTAGGCTCAGAGGTTAGAGTCTGGATTGTAGGCTAACCCAATTGGTTCTGACTCAATAATTTGGTGTCTAAGGTAAGTTTGGCACATACGACCGACTGGTTTTTAATTGGAAGCTACTCGACCTGAATGCATTCTTGTACGAGTTAATGGCATATTCCTTCCACCGGTCTCACTTACCTGGCCATATCTGTTGACACAGTTCTGATCTGAGGTGGTCAATAATCCGAGCTAACCCATGCCACTAGGTTAGTCATAATTGTTATGACTATGACAAGTCTAGTTTAATGAGACCTGAATCAATTCTCCCTAAGAAAAGATTAAGTCTGAGGTCTTCCACCATTGTAGATGTGCGGGCCCTTCCCGGGGTTGATTGTTCTCGGCTGGATACAGTGGCTCAGTTGCACCGGGAAAGATGCAACCATGTCTATTAGGCATTGGATGCTATGGGCTGGAGGATGAGTTGGGCTCAATATTTTGGATACGGTGAGAGACTCAATTAGGAACCCAGTCTATGCAAATGGTGGGTCTGACTTAACTAAGGAGTGGATCAATATTCCGGATACGGTGAGATTCATGAATTAGAGACCAAGTTTGGGTGCACCATGATTAGAGAATCATTGAACAAGAGTTGTTCACTCATTGGCTAACCCATCACCAATAACTGTTAGGTGAGGTGATGAGTCAGTTGGTGAGACCGCACCACCCACTAGAAAT